>JAVUPR010000100.1:1200000-1633107 GCA_036785695.1 Gentiana straminea
TAGAGGCTAATAACCTAGAAAGTTTGTGTTGTAAGGCTTGTTTATTTTTAATAAAATGTATTGTTTATTTATTTTTCAAACGAAATGCATAGACAACCTGACATTATTACATTTGAAGAAATTGTGAAAACCAGTAAAGGGCCAAAGTTAATTATTCACGTCAAGCAGTGAATATGTATTAATTAAATTGCTGGTAGAAGTCTGGTAATGCACGAGGAGAGGAGTGTTTTTGTACCATAGGTAAAACTAATATTTTCTCAACAATGAAGTTACCTTTGATCGATGACAATAAACTCTTGCAGTGATGTGAGGTTTCCTCGTGCAACAATTTCTCTGGGGGGCCTAATCTCAATGATTGTGGCTATTATGTCTGTTGAATAAAAACGCAAATAGTTATAAATGAATAAATTTATGCACAACCAATGTATACAACAGAAATTCCAAACTAATTTGTTGAGGATCTCTGTATACCTAGTGGGTTTCTGGTTCCAATGAGAGACAGAATGTTGTCGAAGAAAGTCGTCTGTATTGCTGGATACACAAGCCTTTGTTCTGGGTCTGTCATTGGTCGTATATAGGTTGATGCCGTGAATACCCATTCTAGTGTCATCCTAGGAGACAAGTGTTGATATGCTTCTTTAATTGGCTGGACCTTGGCCCCTCCAATGATATATGTTGAAAAAGGAAGCAAACTTCTCGCTAGCAAGTCTATTGTCTGGTCCCACAGAATGCCCTCAACACGGTTGCTCTGTTTGAAATAAGTACAAACAATGAGACAGCTTAATATATTGATAGAGGTATTGTTGGTAAAAGGTGAAATAATTTTAAATGCACCTGAATGTCTGCCATAAATACTTTTTGCGTACGACGTCCATCCTTGGTTGTGTAGATATTGGTTTTGTCCAGGACTATGACTTTTACTCTCCATTCAGCAGTAGCTGGTGTAACCTCGGAAATCGTTAAAATTTGTGCTCTTATGGCCATTCTGAATGATGATGTTACCAATATTAAGAATCCAAAATAACATCTTTATGTTTATTTATATTTTTTTAAATATGTACACAGTAAGTATTGTGGATTATGATGTGACCAACATTAAACTACATATTTATCTTTATTTATATTTTTGTATTGTGTACAGAGTAGAGCCTATAAATTTGTATATTCATTGTTGGATAACAATTATAGCTGTAGGTAGTTTTGTGCCGTTTGGATTATTTCATGGAAAACAATGTTCTGTGTTTTCTTTGGTCGTATTTCATCTGCTAAAGTTGGGGGTGCGATAAGCACTTTTAATGCATCAAATGTTCTTACTCTCGAAAAAGCAACGTATAATTGGCCATGGGAAATGTAGGTTCACGTAGGTAGATTCCAACTCTGTCTAATGTCTGGCCTTGAGCCTTGTTAATGGTCATAGCATAGCGAGCCTTATTGGAAACTCGGTAGCGCTTGAAACCAATACCAAATTTGTCCGTATTTGTAGGTTGTAGTGGAATTTTGTGCAAGATAGTAGTATGGCCTTTGTGCGGTCCGCCCCAATCTCAGCAACTATTGTATGTGTGTTAAGCTGTTTGCAAAGCATTCGAGTGCCATTGCATAATCCTTCAGTGGGGTTTAGATTCCTTAATAGTACAATTGGTGAGTTTATTTTAAGCATTAGTTCATGAGGTGGTAGACCACTTGGATTTGATGAGTGCAAAAAATCCTCATAGTCTCCTTGGTGTTGAGGGTCCAAAGTAACATCGATGCTTGTGTATGTTTTCATGTCACCGTTAGCTCTATTTAGGATGGCATGGTTTAAGTCATTAACACAGCTATTTGTAGGGGCTAATAATACTCTGTTCATTACGGTGTCATCATCAGCACCAAATTCTGGTGTATCTGGATAAACAAAATCAATTAACTGCTGTAAGGATTTATCCTCAGTGGTGAATGGTATAGTTATCCTGTCAGGGACAACAATGTTACTATCCTTATCCTTAGGTTCTGTACCATTACCAATTTGAAAAAGGTATGCAGCAAAGCAGGGATCATTTAGGGATCTCATATTCTGTGTTAGTTGGATCTTTGTTAGGTAAGGCCACAGGGGTGAATGGAAAATACTTGCATCTATTTGTTGTTCCCTACTTCCCCTAGTAACTACATGTAAGACCTGTCTAAAATCTCCACCAAATATTACGGTTTTATCTTCAAAGGGTAGGTTTATCTCGGTTATATCTCTAAGCATTTCTGCAAATGCCTCAATTGCTTCCCGATGTGCCATGGGAGCCTCATCCCAGATTATAACCTTGGCCTCCTTAATTAGCTGTGCTGTTGCTGACTGCTTACTTACATTGGCAACTTTTTGCTCATCATGATGTAGAGGTAGATTGAACCGTGAATGTGCAGTTCTTCCCCCAGGTAGCATACATGCAGCTACCCCGGAAGTAGCTGTGGCAAGTACCACGTATCCCTCTGACCGTAGTCTAGCCATAATTGCTTTGTATAGGTATGTCTTTCCTGTCCCACCAGGGCCATCAATGAAATATGATGATGGTTCTCCAGCTGAAACCTTGTTCATTATTAGGCTGTATGCAGAGCGTTGCTCATTATTCAGCTGGTCAATACTTAGAATATCAGTGGGAGAAACTTGTATATTCCTTTCACACGATACTTCTTTTGCAGGGCCTTTTTGCCCTAACATAAAGACTGCCTCTAGACCAAGTTGGAAATCAATCAAGTTCCGACCCATATCTTCTAGGAACATATGTATATCTTGTAAAGATCTTTTCCTTCCTTCTAAAAGAAGCATCTGATTGTCTCCATTACTTTTGTTGTAATCTTCAGATAACACGTGCTTGTATTTGTCCCACAAAGATCGAGGATTTGATGGGGAGCAAAAAGCAATAATGGATGCAAAAAGATGTCGTAACTGTCTAGGCATTTGGTACACGACAGCTTCTTCTAAGCACTTTTCAAGCTCAGAATCAGTTGAGAGCAAATTCCGAGCCAGAGCAGATTCCCTAAAAGTAGGATGGAGGTAATTGTTGAATGTTAGTAGATCAGCATATGATGTAGGTCCTTTCACATGATTCAACAGTAACCGTAGATAATATCGCTCGCCTTCTATTGGCCCAGCCGACACAATTCGTCCTACTACCCTACCTTTCTTTCGTTCAGTCCACAAGCGTTTCCCAGAATCCCAAACAAAAAACTTGGGAAATTCATGCTATAAAAGCTTTAAAGACATTGCAGTTTGGTTCGTCTTGTTCATGTTGAAAAATTGTGTAAGCATTGTTTGTGACAAGAAGGTATTAAATACTATGGTACTCAAGTCTTTGTCAACTGGGAAAGATATGTAGTGGTTATTAGGCAAATGCAATTGCAATGCAATTACAGCTGGATGCATTTCAAATAGATCAAAAGAGAAAATACGCCAAGCAGCCTCTGGGGGTGCAACCCATCGACCACGTTGGTATTGTTGAATCTCATCTTCGGAATCAAGTAGTGACATTTGGAAGGCAATTTTATGTGGACCTTTGTAAATATATTTATATATGTACTTAACCAATTTGATTGTGGAGCAAATTTCTACATTAATATGACAATCATATTTTGCTAGCAAGTAGGGATTATACGGAACTACAAAGCGGTTGTCAACCACACAATGTCGCACAACAGCAGACAAGCCATTGTTGCGCCGTTTGTATTGTGGGTAACTATCCGCATCATGAACAGTGCATTCTTGGAAGTTTCTGGGATTTTATTCTTGCATTTTTTGTTTTGCATGCAAGGGCTTTTAGGATTTAAAGATCCACAAGGACCATGGATCATGTGCTTCAAAACCAGTTTATATAGATCTGGATTTATAACTGGATTAGGTAATTCAGCACTTATGAAGCGATAATATGCATCAGAGTTCAAAAGCTTGCTATCCCCTGCCATTATAAGCAGCAAGTGAGCATGAGGCAAACCACGCTTCTGGAATTCAATAGAGTACACACATGCATCTGGTTTTCCAAATACCTTGTCTTGAAGAAGATCCTTTTTCAGTAATTGTAGTTTCGACTTAAGAACTCGGGAGAGCAAATCAGGTTTTGGGGTAATTCATTCGGGAGTAAATATTGAGATATTTCTGACCAAGATGGATTACATGTCATTGTTAGAAAGAAGTCAGGTTTTCCAAACCGCTGTACCAAAGCCATTGCATCCATGTATCTTTCTTTCATATCTCTGGGACCACCAACAAACGACGGTGGCAAAATGAATTTTTTGCCTACATTGGAAGTGTTTGTGTTCCCAGCCGCAATATTATCAGTCAATCCTTGTAAACACTCTGTCCTAACTTCTTTCTGTTGCTTGTAAAAGTATTCTATTAATCGAGAGGTTTCAAGCTTCACAAACATGTCCACAATGTATTGTTGAAACAGCCTGCCCGTATGCAGCAGCATGGATTGGTCATCCGCACATATTCGCATCTTGTAGCAATAATATTGTCCGTATGAGACAATATTTCGCTTACGGACAAGCACCTTTGAATGAGCAATTGGCGCGTAATTGGTTGGCTAAGACAAAAAACCGCATTTTTAGTAGAGGTAAAGATAACCCAAATATATCATGCCTTGTTCCTCTTGGTGAATCAGCTGCTCTGCAGATGAAATGCTTGGGTCTAACAATGGAAGAGACATACGACAATGACGTCTCTGCTTAGACATATTGGGGGGCAGCTTCTCGATGCCATAATGCCAACCAATCTGTCCTGCAGGGAATATTAATGGATATTGCAATGGATCATAGCATCCGTAGTTATGACAAATTTTGTATGGTACAGTGTTTTGTGAATATATATTGGATGTGGCATTTTGGATTGAAAATGGTTTCATCTTGGAGACATATTATTGCAGAAACATCGTTGCAAGTTGGTTCATTATACAACCTCTGATCAAGCTTGGGATTATTAATAATGCAAACCTGATACTTATCAAGCACTTGTAGATCTTTGAGCTGGCGTAAGAAAACAGCATAGGGATTGTTAGCTAGGATCTGAGTTAATTTGATCATAGTATCTGCTGAGAATCGATCAGACACCTTCAAACGCTCTGCAACCTGTAGTTCTGGGTCATAGAAATAAAGTTGAATTCCAGTTGGTGCTTCAACTCCTGAGTGTAATGGATTAAGGAAATGGTGTATTTTCCCTTGTACTTTGAAAGTGTATACACCAAAACTATTTTTAAGCAGTTCCTTGTCTTTTCGTGCTGGGAAGGTAGTGAATGCTAGGTTGTTGTTGTATGTACGTGCATATTTTTGGAAAGCAATAGATTCCGCATCAGTTCCAGTGAACAGATTGCGTAAAATATCTGGCATTGCTAGCGTTACAACCTTCACCTCACCTTCTGAACAGCAGAAGCATGGTGGTTCATCAAAGAAACGAACCGCACAGCAGTAAGAGCATTGGGGTACTACAGGTAAGACTGAGCCTACTCTATCACCATCAGTGGAACTGCTACGATTGGCAAGATAATCAGCACGTAGCTTATTCCTAAATTCATTGGAAGGATAGAATTCGGGATTTAAGTATGCCCGGGAAGATATTGTTCCTACATTGGTTAAGACATGAACATCTGGGATCAGATTTGGTGCCAAAGTAGACACAATAGAGGTACTGCCTACAGAATGGGCCATTTCAGTTATACTGGAGCTTCCCTTTCGGATGGCATACTCGCCATGTCGCCGGCTAAGAAGCGATTGTTTTGAAGTTTGATTCATAGATGCATAAGCTTGGCGACGCTTTAAGTTTCACAGATTCCGTTTCTCATCGTCCATCGCCTACATTACCAGTAAGAGTAATATTCCTCTGTCAAATTGGGGCGGCTAAATAATTATGTTTCACTGTAGTTCTATAGCTTAACCTAGGCGTCCATTATTATCTTATAAGTAAGTAGTCAGAATACATGTTAAAGAATATGTAACATGATATGGATTAACAATGGAATACATCCTTGAATATAAGATTTAACTTAATAATGTTGTCCGTGAAACGATGACGGACAACATGAACATGTAATGGGCTTTTGTATACCAACGACTACTATGAACAGGTAAAAAGGGATTTGCCGTAGATCCCAGAACTACGGGGATTTGCAATAGATCCCCTAACTATGGGGTTTGCAGTAGTACCCCTAACTACACTCACCTTAAGTAGTGGCTATCCTGTCTCTAAAGTGAAGAAGTCAGCAAGCACAATCACCTAGAGTAGAAGAAGCTGTACCAAACATTAGGATGATTAGCTTCAGAACACCAGAAGTGAACAAGACTGACACAATTCCAAGACATAAGAAGGCCCATTATGTTTAGCCTATACATAAAGAAACACATATACATATCTACAAGGACACAACATCAGCTATATTTCCTTAGAACACGCAAACGGCATTTCAAGCTCACTGAAGATACTATTAAATACAATAGGTAAAACATAATACTTCAGAAGAAACAATACTATTACTGGAGTACAAAGCAATAGATGAATGCGGACACAACCATTAGGTATCCTATAGTATGAAAGCACAAACGCATAGCTTGAGTACAATAACAACTGTACTTTAAACAAAACAGCAGAAAGACAACAGATAAAGCTTTATAAAACAGGGAGATACCTAAATAGTCTGATCTTACCCATGACATAAAACAAATAAAGAAGGCAAATGCATCTACCAAATAACACAATGCCAAAACCCAAGGCAAAATAACGAAGAACACCTTCAACCAAAAGCCATGTACTTGCTTAAGGAATCATTCAACAGACACGCAACAGCAAAATCAACAAAGAACAGCAAGCAATAACAACAAGCAAATACTACAACAGAACAACAAGCAATTAATGAGAGAACAGAAAAAACCCGGTATTGGTAATTAACAAAGAAGGCAACAATCTTATACTATGAAACCACAATGGCACAGCTGAAGGGCAATAACAACAGAAAAAGAACACACAAGGGAAATGCATCTACTAAAGAACACAATGACAAAACCAAAAGCAAAACGACGAAGGACACCTTCAACCAAAAACCATGTACTTGGTTAAGAAATCATTCAATAAACACGCAGCAGCAAAATCAACAAACCATATATATCGAACAATCTAGAAAACTCAACGGCATCGAAACAACCAAATATGCAATAACAAGTACTACCTTACAAGTAAGCCAATGAAGAACAAGAGGAAAACCAACTTTGATCCAACCAAACCTGCAAACAACAGGAACTTTTGTGCATCAGCAAACACAATAAGCACAAATCGAAGTATAATAAAACAATGCAGTTTCAAGCATATTCTAAAACAGGTTAATAACCAATACAACAATAACCTAGTAACCAGAAAAAGGATAATCAATAAACCATGAAACACAATAGAACAGCAAGCAATCAATGACAGAACACAGAAAATGGTATTGGTAATTAACAAACAAAGCAACTACCTTATACTATGAAACCACAATGGCACAGATGAAGCCCAATAACAAGAGAACCTAAAACAGGTTTAGAAGAAACACCAACATAACCTACACACCAAACACTACATACAGAACCAACCATAAACCACAACAAAACAGCAAGCAATTAAGGACAGAAAGTGAACCTCAAACCAAACCTATGTACTCGGTTAATAAATTATTCAATAAAGATGTAAGGAAAACGAATATCTGAAACAACCATCTGGTTTACCCAAAGGATACAACCACAGATTAGCAGATACACATGTAGAGAGCAACCCAAAAAATACATGCAATATAGTATACAAGGTTAACGATGAAGCAGAGTATGAAAGAACTCATTTTGGAAAAAACAAGAACCCAGAACGAAGCAAGTAAGAAACAGAAAATGTGAAATCCAAATAAGCCACCAAAATAAAATAAAAAAACAAAAAGAACAGGGAAAAACATATCACAATCATAAATGACACCAGAAAACATAATAGAACAGTGAAACCGAACAATTAAAGAAACAATAATTCACCACCCCAAAAACCCGATATATAACCCAAAAAAACCCAAAACGAGGACAATGTATTACAAAACAACCCATACGGGACATGCAATGGAACACATAAGGTAACCACCGATCGAACGCAAAACATAACAACATAAAAACACAGCAAGCCACAATCAAACACCATAAGAACGACAGAAATAACCCAAAAATTAACGCAAAATCGAAGAGCAAATAATCAATGATGAACCCAACAACAATCCGCAACCCAAAAAACAAAGAAGAACGCAGAGAAGCCAACAAACCCAACAATCAAATGCTAGAGAAATGGAAATAGGAAGAACAACAATCGAATTACCAGAACCTTCTTCCTGTTCAAAGAAAAGATACGCAGCACCGATTATACAAACATGAGCACAGCAGCACCGACAAAGGAAACGTGAGTAGATGATGAAAATGGCAGAGAACCGTTTGAAATGCATGTTGAACAACCCATATATACATCTCCTCTGATGGTATGAAATTAAGTGGCCATTTAAGTTGTGTACTATTGGTGCAAAAAGACGGTAGTGATCATCTGTAAATAAACGACGTCGTTTAACTAAATCAGGAGGGAAAAAAAACCACAAACGACAAAATCCCTCGTAGAAGTATGCAGCTTTAATATATACTTCTATGATATATGATATATATATATATATATATATATATATATATATATATATATATATATATATATATATATATATATATATATATATATATATATATATATATATATATATAATATCCAATATTAATATATATAATATAATACAATAATTAATATCTTGTATTATTTATTCGTAATCAATAAATACTAGAATATTAATATCCACTATAACACCTTATAGTTGACATAAATATATCCTCATTCGGTTATCAATATAAATACAAATTAATTCCAGCTGGTTATTCATATGTGTGTGACCCGATATGTTTCCGAATATGTTGGCCGTAAGTTTAAAGTGTATTTACCAAAATACCTTTCACACCTAACAATCGTGATTAGCGTCTAGCAACACGTTACGACCCCCAATCATCGGAAAGAGTCAAGTGCAATCAACCTTTCATGTGAAACGATTACCGTGTAAATAGAATCCTATCGCTGTTATAATATTCGTACGACCGTATCTCGAGTGTCAAAACATTAACGACTGTAATCTTATAATATATATCCTATTCTGTCGAAGTAGCGCTTTACTTCCACTTTGCAAAGACTTTTGAGAATAAGACATTCCTTATAAGAAGATATTTTCGGATATTTACTCCTACCATTAGAAAACACGATTTTCGGATGAGCAATATAAATTATACGCATGCTTCAGTATCATACCAATCACTACCACACGTTCGCCCGTGGCTAAGAGAAACCTCAATATTGTTAAAACATGACAATCCACACCGTGATGTTATGGATACTCCGGTGTAAGGATAATTACACAACCGTCACATCGTGTGACATTTTATAAAGTAAGGGGTCAGTCTAACGTACACATTCTTTAATACACGTCCACGTACATTCCAAGTGTCCTTACACTTCGATAGACGAGATCTATCTCTATATTTATAAGATAAAATACATCTAATACGTGCTAATCTAACCGTACTATTAATGTCTCATTTAATAGCAAATACGACTATTGACATTCAAGTATCAAACCTTTCAAATTGAGTTGAGACCCCAATGGCGTTTACTTGTAAATGGCAGGGACGAACCCAGCTCTTTAAAGGGGGGGGGGGGGGGGGGGGGGGGTGTGCACGGCCCCCACAGAGATCCGAAAATCGACTCGTTTTTATAGGTAAAAAAATGTAAAAACACTATTGATGTCCCCACTCGTCTTTCAAATTTGTTCCGGTGCCCTCACTGATATTTTTTTCTGGTTCCGTCACTGGTAAATGGTCTACTTCGGGTTTAGTTTCGGATAAGCCTCGTTATAATTTATCGAGAGCTTATGGTATAATTGAAATCTATATAAAACGTAGATAACGATGCCTTAAATCACTTGGTTTAAAAATAAGATGATTGAGAAATTAATAGTCGACGTAGAAGGTTAACCCACGACCGTTTCAGCCCATGGCCCATTTTCACAATTTAAAGGTCCAACACTTCAAACCTTTCTTCTCATTCAAAAGTATTAAGTTATGTCTGCACCATGGAGGTCGGATCCTCTGCTGTAGGTCAATCACAGCAGAGGTTGCTGTGATGTCGAAACGACACCGTTTCAATGCAATCCGACACAGTTTTGAGTGTGAACTTTAAAAAAAAAAAAAAAAAAAACATCACCGCGAAACGGCGTCGTTATGCGTCGAAACGACGCCGTTTCGCGTCACAGCATTCACGGCAGATGATCCCAATTCCTGCACCATGCCGCCCCCCCCCCCCCCCCCCCCCCCCCCCCTACCCCCCGCGCCGCCGCTCTGAGCCTTATGGAACCTCTCACTTCAAAGATTTGA
Source organism: Gentiana straminea (assembly GCA_036785695.1). Lineage (NCBI taxonomy): Eukaryota > Viridiplantae > Streptophyta > Magnoliopsida > Gentianales > Gentianaceae > Gentiana > Gentiana straminea. The sequence goes on from JAVUPR010000100.1 coordinate 1,210,465, forward strand.
AAAATGAAATTCCTAGAACAATTTGAGGAGGTGTGTAACTGGTGGCGCAGAAGTTTGCAAGTGTTTTGAGACGGAAAAGGTTATTTATGTCTATTCAAGAAAATGTTGTTAGAATTGCCCTGTCTCTAATTTTATTTCCATAGCAATACCATCCCCGTTTACCTTTCTGATCTCTTTTTAGTCCGGCTTGTTGAAGCATTGTTTATTTTTTGGGTTTTCTCAAATTTTGTTCAATTTACGAAAATAAATATGCAGAGGGTACAAATCCGATTTGTTGAAAATACAAAAAGCGCCGTTGAAAACAATCTAAAGCAGAGGAGATGGAGTCCGCTTCCACTGCCTTGTCGAAGCATTCCTGATCCGGTAGGCCAAGATCTTGATTTTGTGAATGTAGCTCATAGTCATCTTCTACGCTCTGATTTGTGTATGCTCGAAAAACTGGCGTCTAAATTAACCCCCTTTAGAATTAAGCACATTTTGTTGAAAACCCAGCAAGATTATGCTGTTTCGCTTCAATTTTTCAAATGGGTAGAGCAAAAAGACCCTTCTTTGATTACTCTTGACGTCCATTCAATGATTCTGCATATTCTCACTAAAAACAGCAAATTCAAGTCTGCTGAATCAATGTTAACGAAAGTGATTGGAAAGCATCTGGGGTTGTGCAATTTCGCTGAGAAGCTGTTTGAGGCTTTACTGTATTCATATCAAACGTGTGGTTCCTCTTCCCGTGTTTTTGATGCTTTGTTCAAAACATATGCTCATTTGAAGAAGTTTAGGAGTGCTACTGATGTGTTTTGTTGGATGAGGCAATATGGGTTTCTGCCCACAGTTGAGTCTTGCAATGCATATTTAAGCTCACTTCTTAGTTTGAACAGAACAGATATATTTTTATCATTTTACAAGGAGATGCAAAGGTCACGGATTTCGCCCAATGTTTATACCCTGAATATGTTGATTGCTTCTTTCTGTAAATTAGGCAAAATAGAAAAAGCAGTCGATGTATATAAAGACATGGAAAAGATGAACATTTGTCCAACCATTGCTTCATATAATACGTTGATTGCTGGTTATTGTAATCAAGGGATTCTGAGCACGGCACTGAATCTTAAGAAATTAATGGAGAGGAAAGGATTATGTGGGAATGAGATCACTTACAACACACTGATTAATGGTTTTTGTAAGGAAGGAAAGCTTAACGAAGCCAATAAGCTTTTCCGTGAAATGAAAAGCGTGGATCTTGCTCCTAGCGTGGTAACATACAACACGTTGATAAATGGTTTCTGCAAAGCTAAGAACAATGAGATGGGGTGCCGACTTTTTGATGAGATGTCAATAAATGGAATAAAAGCAGATATATTGACTTACAATGCCTTGATTTTAGGATTGTGCAGTGTGGGGAAGACAAAGAAGGCTGCATACCTAGTCAAAGAACTCGATAAGCGAAACTTGGTTCCAAATTCCTCTACCTTTTCTGCACTGATAAGAGGCCAATGTGTAAGAAAAAACTTTGAGCGTGCGTTTCAACTATATAACAGCATGGTAAGCAGTGGTTTTCATCCAAATGAAGAAATTTTAACGACGTTGCTATCCACTTTCACGGAGAATAATGAGTATAATGGAGCAATCCTGATTCTGAAAGAGATGCTGAAAAGATCGATGTCCCCTGATTTAAAAATTGTGTCAGACCTGTGGAATGGAGTAAGGCAATATGGGAATGAAGAAATGATCAAAAGCTTGTGTAAAGAGATTGAATCTAAACATCTTATTCTAGAGGGTTTCAGCTGATCTTTATTCAAGGAATGCAAATTTGGCCAATGTATTAAACATGTCTGCGGGTGAGGTTGATGTGCAAATCCTTCAGAAGGGGTATCAAAGTCTTTTAGCACATAATGATGAAGGTATGCTTCCTTGCAAAACAAAAATATCTGTTTTCTTCATTTCTGCCTCCCGGTTTTATAATGGTTTTTTTTTTTTTTTTTTTTTTTTTTTCTTTTCCTACAGTGAAAGTCTTATTTATATTTAAGATAAATGTGAATTTTTATTGCCATTCTTTATAGCACCACGGAACATAATGCTATGGGATTAAAGTTATTGCTGTGGCACCCACGGCGATCCACACAATTGACATTTTCAAAGTCGATTCTAGACCACAGTTTATAAGACAATTATGTAGTTTGGAACCGACTTTTGAAAGGTTGAACCAAAAACGCATAGTGCCATGGTAAATTTGATGTGGTGCCATTAAAGGCTCCCGTTTTTATTTCCTAAAACTCATCTTCTGTATCTGATCTCTGTTACTTTGTTTTCCGATAAAAATTATGTTCTTATTGACTTTCCATTCTTACCCTTTGTAATAAGTTGCAGACCGATTTTTACTGATTAATTTCTGGTTGTATATTAAGAAAATAACTTCCACTATTGAGCTAAAACAAGCTAGCCGTGGACTTTGTATCCTCATGTGGTGCCGTGGACTTTGTATCCTCATGTGGTGCCTCAACTTTAATATTCAAAGTAGGGTTTTCGAGTTTTTCTAAGGTTTGGCTTGATGACAATTATGCAATTATGCACTGCAACACCCACTCCTGCAGGGGAAAAAATGTTGGGTGGATCAGCAGTTTCTTGAATACAGGGTTATGTGCCTGTTGATTGTGTAGTTCCGAAAACTCATCGTTTTGTCTTTTTTTATTAAAGCTCATGTTGTCTTTTCAAGTTCGGCTGGATACAACTACTGATTGAGACTTTAATCAAACTCTCTGTTATCTGATGTAGGATCATACATATGTGGCCTGGTTGGTTTCTTTTTTTACATTGACATGTATGGCTCGATAGCAGCCACGTGTCCCTTGTTTTTATTGTCTCATTTGTAAGTGAATCAGTAGTCGCGGTACTGAATACAATGAGAATGGAGGAAGATTTGTAATGTTCAATAAACGAAGTTGACATATGGTAGTCTGAAGAGGGCACCGAAGATGTGTCTGTCTTTTTACAGTGATTCAACATTTGCCAGAGATATCCTTTTCATTGTAATCATTTGAAAGAAGCCGTATATGGATAATCTTTTTTTGATGTAATATCGAGCAGAATTGCCGTTCACTTTGTGAGCGTGCAACTTTTATTCATATGGCCGTCTTAATTGCAGAGTGGCTGAGAACTCGATGGTGTTGGAGTGCTCGTTTCTTTGATGTGGATGTCTGTGATTAGAAAATTGTAGTACCACGAAAGGCTTTCTGGTGTCGGACCAATAGATGAAGCTTGTAGTAATGCAAACTGAGTGGTAATCTGCAGACCAAACCTATTTGCCAAGTGAGCTTAGCTAGGAAAGCAATATTCATATCACGTGCATTGCGAATGCATTCAAGTAATGCCCCTCAGCCTGTGCTTTATACGGTACAAAACAAGAAATGATCTCTCTAGGGAGTTCATGTTTTTGGTAAAATAAAGTCCACCTCGAAGACATTCAGCCTTTGGACTCGTATTTTGTTCGTACACAATCAACGGAGGCCTTCCCGACATATGTTGCAACCTCTCCAATAGCATGCTCTTACTTCGTCTTTCCCTTAATAAGTAATCAAATTTGGTAGATATTTCTGATTTCTTCGGGTTGTTTAAGGGCTTTGGAAAATTCTAGGGATAAAAAACACGGAATGTGGTTTATATGATCTTGAATGTTGGATAAGTAGAACCCCATATGAATCCGTAAATGATCAACGGTTTAGATGACCGTTGTTTCACTCGTTAAGGCACAACAGTTGTGTCCGTATTATTACTCATTTCAAAATTCAAAATACAGGTTGCCATACGTCATCTGTGTCAAAAGCCTTTAAACTACAACCATGATTGCCCTCCATCACACTCTTATAACACCTTCCATGTCATCAATCACGACCTACGATCATGATTGCTCCATGACAGTCTTATAACACCTCCATGTCGTCAACCACGACTACAATCTTGTTCAATTCACTCCCCTACAATGGATGCATATATAAATGGTTCTCATTTTCACCACAACTTCAATGGTGCTCAATTCACCCCCCTTACGAGGGATGCAAGGGTTCTCATTTTCATAAACAAAGGTACGCATATTACATAATTGCAAACACTCGTGCTTGACATTCATCTATCGAATACTGACTTGAGTGTCAAAATGACTCTCCTGAGGCATGTTTCGGGACACCTAACGCTCTGTGTGTTTTGTAGGCCAATCACAAAATCTATTTAAAAAGAAATTTGGATAATCTTCTCGAAATCCAGTTACGCATATTACAACTTGATTTTGACCCGAACGATATTAAGTATCATCAACCTTTTATAAGTTCTTAATTCTTAATTAATATGAAAATCTGTTTATCCTCAAAATGAAAAAAATAAAATAAAAAATTACCATCTTGTTGAAGTTCACCAATAATAAACATAGCAAAATTAGGAATAACAAGAAAGAAAGTTTTCCTATACATAATAATAGAGCTACCCTGGTTAATAAGTCGTCACCCAAGTCTGCTGCAAAATTCGTCCTGATTCCCGGCGTCCCGTACTGTACCCTCCTACCCCTCCCACCCACCCACTGCCTTCAACTATTTACCGTTATGCAATGACTAACATTTTCAACCTTTCAAATCAGCTCAACAATTATCAATTTTTCTTGTTGTAATCTCCTCAAATCACCTGTTTTCAACCGGTCACGATACGCCTCCCTCTCCGCCATGAATCAACCGCACCACCACCACCACCAGCCTCCTCCTCCCGAGCTACCCCATCCACCTATCAACCACCAAAGCACCACCCAAATCTTCCGGAACACCACCAAAATCATCTTCTCTTACCCGGTTACCTTCTTTTTCATTTTCTCTCTCGTCTTCACATTCCGATTCAACGTCGAATACGTATCTAATTACCTTATCTCTTACGTTGATAAAGATCCTTCTCTTAAATCCCTCATCTCCCGCCTCGATCTTTATGGTCACCATCACTCCAATCATCACTATAATCATCAATTCCCTCACCAGCCGCTTCTCCGCCGCCGCCGAGCTTTTCTCCAGCTGTCCCGTGTTGGAACTCTAGATGATGATTTTTTCTCCGGAGATGCTGATTACGACCGGTCCCTCTTTCATCCGACTGCTAATACCCAGCCCAATGCTACCTTTGTGGTTATGAACTCCAATTTGGGGGTTTTGAGTGGTCACATTGCAGACAACGGCATCTTATACCCCCAAGTAATTCGGTCCGGAAGCTTTGTGTTTAAACCCCCTCCGGTGTCGTCTGAAAGTTCAGAAGAGAAGTCAGTTTTGCGCGAGAAAAATGAAACTGAAGAGGACTTGAATGCTGTTGTTGATTTGCAGTTCTTGATACGGGGGCTCGAGTTAGGCCACTTTCATATTTCATCTTTGCTTTACTTCTTGGTGATGTTTTCCGCAGGATACGGGTACTTTATCTTGGCTTTCTTGGTTACTTATGCTTGGGCACATGGGATTGTATTTGATCTGATTTTGAATGATTTGTTGGGAAGACACAAGACTACTATCAGGGCAGTTTGGGATGGGACCAATTTGGGTCTGCGAAGGGTTTCTGGCATTGTATTGATGAGGTGGGCTTTGAGGGACACTCTATCCCAGTTGATGGGAATATTTTTCTTTGGTTCAATTGATGATCCCTACACATTTTTCAAGTTTTTGGTGAGAATGAAGTTAATGCCTTTCTCAGATATAGTATTATGGGTTGCCGGTTATGAGAATGAGAGCTTAGGAATGTGGATGGTGTGGTGCCTGGTGGATGTGGTGGCTTCGTTCCTTTTTTCAATGCTTATGTGGGTGGCTCTTGTGGACACCCGGAGGAATGGGAGAGAGTTAGTACAAGAAGCATGCCATTTGTTGGAAACACTTTTGTTGCTTTCTTTGGAGATCAAGTTCTGGGAACTTTTAACTTGTGGGGGAATGATGAGATTGCTGTTTAGCAAAACAGTAGGCGTAGCGTTCTTCTTGGCGTTTCGATCATTCATGGAAGTCTATTTCATGGTGGCATGGGTTTTGTTTTACTTGGCGGCAAGACACGAAGATGCCATTTCTAGTGGGAGAGTATTTGGGCGCAGGGAGATGGAAGTAATTCTAGAGGGTATGAGATGATATGATATGGATGACATCATTCACCATCATCTATTTCTCAGGCATTGTGTGAAATATATATAAAAATTTGTGCTAGTGCTGCAATTTTTTTGTTAAAATTGGGCAATACAAGTTTTGCAGCAAATGGAGATAACACTCTTTGTTTGTATTGCTGCAAATTGGATTCTGCAAACACTCTTTGGGGTCATGCCACAAGCTATGCTTTTGTACGTACTTACTAACAAAGAGAAATTGAAGTGTATATTTGCATTGGCACTTTCATCTCATGTGTATATATAATGTCGCCTTTTGGTCTCTCGTCTACTACTGCAAATTCACTGCTTATTCTTGTTTCTAGTAGACACCCCTTTCGCGACATTTTGCTAGTTTTTGCTACACCATTGTTGTTGGAGAAGGATGGGTGTAGCTTTCACACTTTCTCAAGTAAATCTGAAGAGCTGAAAGTACTTTTCTAGAAGTTTATGAAAAGTGCTTGTGCTGGTTAAAAGATTGTATTCGTGACAATTTCAAATTAATAGTTGAAATTAAGGTAAAATCTCTGCTTCAACAACCCCCCTTCCCCTCCCCAAATTAAAAAAAGAACACTTTAGGTGACATAAGTCTTCTTCTGGAAAAGAAAATCGAGGTGGACAAATACTGTGATAAGACAGTGTTTGCTCTTCAAGCATCAAAATGCTTGTTGCTGCTCTGGCATTAATAACTGTTATTATGGTATGCTATTAACTATATTTAAAACAGAAGTTTTAGTATGGTATGCTGACCATTGTAGTTTTGACAATGTTGAATGTAGTTATGTCCTTAAAAATATATCTGCATATTCAGTTTAAGCCAATGGGCTATTTGTAAGAATTTGATAGGTTTGGCGGTTGTCAGATAAGTTACATAGACCAGAAATCCAACTGATAATTGCCTAAATATTGGTTGTAGCAAGCTCTTTGCTTCCAATATCCGAGGCATTTAACAAATCTTTTACTATAGCATTTTGTTGACAACCATGAACATTCTGGATATGTGAAGTTGACATCCATGAACATTCTGGATATGTATAGTTGCCATCAGAAGAATGGCATCTATATCTTCTTTTAGCGGCACAATCACTTGTGTAGTAAAATTGAATCACTTATGTAGTAATATCGGATGGGGTCTAAGGTTTGAAATTGTAGAATGGGATGCAGCTTATTTTTGTGTGTGCGCGCGCGCGCTTAAAAGCGTCAATATCCAAGAGTAACTGGCCTCATTAATCCATAGTTGAGTTGAGCCGAGGAATCGGACTTTTATTCAGGGGTAAAGGCCTGACTAGAGCTCTTTAACATGACGCCTCCTGAGGAGAATCGAACTTGGGAACCCCCCCAAGCCACTAACCACTTGAGCCAAGCTACTCGATTGGATTTGAGTGGGATGCACCCTTGCCTGAACTTGAAGGGATGCACTTTTGCCTGAACTTGAAAGTATTTGTTGGGAGAAGTTGCAATTTGGAGCAATGTGTATAGTACAATATTAGATAGTAATTAGGAAGTCCACATTAAATACGCTTAAAGAGGAACAGTTTGGAATATGCTTTGCTAAAATGGGTCATAGTTCTGCTCTCTGAACCAGTTTTCTGGAGCAGCCGACTGTGGAGTCAGGATAACATGGGATCTAAACTCCTTAAGTTCTTACTCTTAGCCTCATTAACATTTAGTTGCTTTTTTTAATACCAGTATGATCTTGTGAAGTATGTCGAATAACAGTACAGTTGATATCAAAAGATGATGACCTTAGATTTGTGTGCTGTGACTATATGAAGTCATTCTTATTTCAGAATGAAGGGGATGCTGCATAAATCTTCTTAAATCTGTACGATTTATAGTGTTTAGTATAAAGGATCATTGAGACTTGTTGATTTTGTTTGTTTGTTTGTTTGTTTGTTTGTGTGTGTAATTATGTGTAATTCCATTCATATTGAAACAAAAACTGATTACTGGGCAATTAGATAAACCCTTCCCTGTTACAACTTTACTTCTTCATCTCTCCCCTATCCTCGTTGGGAGGTTTTGAAATCTTTATGCCCTTCGAATATCCATTGAAAAATTAGTAAGTTCCTTCCATGATTTAGTTTCCATTAGACCGATATTTGGCAGCACACATTTTGGGCTTTTCCATGGGTTAACATCCACAACTGTTATGTTCTTGTGGGCTGGATGGTCTTCTGCCACCTAGCATATTGCTTCATGCAACGTGATATTAAGCTAGCATATGACATGGTGTCACAAACCAATAAAATAGTTGTGCTGTCACAAACTAGTAGTATTTATGGGCTCAATGCTGAGCTGTTGGAAGATATTAGTGGAATTTTATTTCGAAATGATGAGTGTGCAAAGTTTAATAGTTTGTAATGACACGTTTATTTAACATGGTAAGACCGACTCCTTTGGGTCTGTTTTTCATCTGTTCCTTGCAGTGCCCCTATCTCATTCTCTGATGCCGAAATGCTGGTTTTTCAGTAAGTGAATTTTCTTGAGATTGATTAATTGGCCTAAAATTTGAGGTTGGATTGATTTGATTCCGTTCCTCTTTTGTAATGTTCCTTCTGATTGATTTGATTCTCATTTGGCTGTTATTTTAAGTAGGACACTAATGACATTTTAGCTTGTCTGAGGAAAGCATTACCTTACTGTGGGTATTAAAATATGTTTTGGATGAATGGATGGTGTTTCATGTGCCATTTACCCTGCGTTTTAAGTTATTTTGGCTGTAGTTTCCTAAACCATGTACACAACAATTAGAATCCGGTTTTAATTGTGTTGAGGCTTATGCTTGGTGATGAACAAAACATACTTGACATGACTATAAAGCATATTTTCTTGCCCTTCAAACCCCCATTGCAGATTATTGTTCCTGGAATTCTTTTTTTTTTTTTTCTTTTTTGCAAAGCAAATTGTTCCTGGATTTTGAAGCTCTGATGTTTGCATTTGTATGTTCATCTTAAGGATACTTGAGGGGACCCTTTAAAGGCATCGCAACAAACGTACTGTGCCACCACTCACATTCGTCCTTTCAAAAGTCAATTATATGGCCTAAAATCTATTTTCAAAAAGTCGATTATCACAATCGATTTTTCGAGAATCGATAATATAGTCTAGAATAGGATTTTGAAATATCAATTGTGATGCTGCAGCGGTGTTTGGAAAAACTTTGGATGCTTTTGGCTACTGCCAAATTAATATGATACAGAAGAAGTATCCAGTTGACCGGAATTGTTGCAATCCTCATGTACAAGTCTTGCTGAAGAATATATGTCACTTTACCATAGTAAAATCTTAGATTTTGCTTGGGACATCACATGCATGAATAGTAGGAGGGAGGGAGGGGGATTAGCTATATATTGGTTATGATGCTATTATACATGATACATGTGAAAATAATGCATGAGTTAGAAATCCCAGATGACACATAAGCCAGATAGCTAGGACACACGCCTAGGCGTGCCTGGTATCAGAGGCAGACAGCTGGGAGTCGTCGGTGGTTAGACTGAGGAGACGTTGCGCATTGAACAACACTGAGGAAGACGGTCTCGTCGCAAGGAATGCATAGCTTTGAGCCAACACTGAAATCATAGACTTCTTGAGCATGATCCAACAAAGACTGGAAAAGTGGGTGGTTGAGCAAAGTGATGTTGATGACGTATCTTTTTAGGTTGTCCACCCCTACGTAAACCACAAGGTGACCTTTGGGAACGTCCTGCGGTATGTACTTGTTTTCATGTATTGAAGGCCATAGAAGCCAATGCCAACAACAGCTCTCACATGCTGCTGATGCCGCGGCGTTCCCCTTTTTTGTACACTTTTTTATGCATGCCCTTAAAAGCTTCTCTCTGAGGATTTTCATTTATGTAATGGTAATGGAAATGGAATAGGATAAGAAGGTAGTAGGAGGAAAGGGATGACCGTACAAAAGAGAGGACATAGCTTTTATATATATATATAGAAAGATACTGTGTGTAGGGGGGGGGGGGGGGGGGGGGCGGGAGCGGGGGGGGGGGGGGGGGGGGGATTAGAAAATGAAATATGGTTGGGCAAGTGTGTAAGAGGCAAGATGGGTGTGATTCTTGTAAATTAATAAGTGTTTGCAAGAAGAAGAAGAAAGGGGGCTGAAGACTGCATGTTTGAATATGCAAAGAAGTAAGTGGAGTAGTAGAGTAATGATAGCGAGTCTGCACAACGGTGATCGTCACCGTGATCACGTATTAGATTTATATTTGATCAATTTAGACATATTATTATCAACGATGCTGAGTAATGATACGGGCACAAACGGTTGTGCCATAACGATGATCATGTTAGATGTTTGTGCCATAACGATGATCATGTTAGATTTATATTTGATCAATTTAGACATATTATTATCAACGATGCAAATCATCGTTATGGCACAACCGTTTGTGCCCGTATCATTACTCAGTTAGTTGTACTCTTTGGCTTTGATTGGAAACTGTACGGAGACACCTCTCTTTGAATTGTTAACTTTGTTTAATTGTATTTAGTGTGTGTCACGTAATGAGCATTTAATTTTTCTTTTTATAAATACGATACCGTACGGAGATGATCTTTGAATTGTTAAACTGAAATTTTAATTTTTAATTTTTAATTTAGTGTCATGTAATGAGCATTTTTCCTCGTTTTTGAGATGTGTGTGTCTGATATTTTTGGATCCTTCAATCTTACTGACCCCACAAAGCTGCCAAGACTGTGGTGCACATGATATGATATAGTGGCATGATTGACCAATGACAAATTATTATTATTATTAATTTTTTTTCACACTCCGAAAAGATTTTATAGATAAATATCGGATTAATACCGGAAAATACAACTGAACCAAAATAAACTAACACGACACCGGACCCCATTGCCTAGACGAACCCCCAGATCAGTATCGGACTATCACAAGCCCACGGCTGACTACATAACAAACTAAAAGACATAAAAACAAGGACAAAAGATATGAACATTGGGGAAAAACCCAAAACGGTCAAAGTCTAAACAATTCCTCAGAGATCACTACCGGACTATCACAAGCCCACGGCTGACTACATAACAAGCTAAAAGTCATAAAAACAAGGACAAATATATGTACTTTGGGGAAAACCTAAAAACAGTCAAAGTCTAAACAACTACTCAGAGATAGTTTTGACAACGATAACGAAATAACCATGCTTCATACCGACATATATGGCCGCTTTGGGCTGGCCATTACTTTGAGTTGTGCAACAACTTCAACATTTGACACAACTTATTCTTAACTACATTGATTCATATTTGTTAATGAGTCTTATATAATAATTAATGACATAAAAATGTATTGTTGATAGGAGTTACATTTTCCTTAATACAACTTCCGTCCCAAAATATAAATCCGTTTAGATATTTTCACACATATTAAGAAATCGGTTAAATGTCATTAATTTTAATGGTAAACGTCTAGAATATCCTTTAACTCTCAATAATGTAATAGTTGTAAAGTAGGTGAATGCATGATAAATTAAGGGTAAAAGGAAGTAAAATGTAATAAATACTCTATTGTTATTTTAAATGAATTTAGATTATTGGACAAATTCAAAAAAACTAAACGAAATTATATTTTAAGACGGATGTTGTTTTGAGGGCATACCAAGACATTTTTTTTATCCTTTTCATTTTATGAATTTTACACCTCTATTCTTCTTTCCTTTTTTTTTCCCTTCATACTATCAATTTTTGTTACGTATCAATTTTTTTTATGAGCGTTATCAGAGTGACGTTCTATTTTCGGACACCAAGTCTTTATTCGGAAATAAACGCCTGACACGTACATTATTTAGATTTATATTAATTTATATACGTAAGCCTTACAAAAATGCCAACAGAGTATAATTGCATAAAATAAAACAACTCGAGAATACATACATATCTAGAGGTAGTATAGATAAATTACGTGTTGAGTCCGTTACAACAATAATTCCAAAAGAGTCCCACGATAGTCCAAAAGTTCAAACTTAACAAAACGAAAAGCTTTACAAAAAGCTTCACCGGCCCAAAATGATACAAGTTTACTTCTATTACATATTCAAAGGTAAAAACATCAACAGAAGACTTACGTGACATACTCGAGGTCACTCCTCAAAGCAATCACAATCATATTCATCAACGCAACCAGCATCACCTTCTCGGGGTGGGAACAATATAACGAGGGAGTAAGTACAAACGTACTTAGTAGGAAGTATAAGCATTGAATCTAAACAAGCAACAACAGAATATCAACAATGAGACAATAACATCAAACCACATATGTTCAAGGTCTCGCATCTCTCTACTAGTCCAACTACTAAACTCGATAACACAATGGAATAAGTTGCATAAAAGTCCAAGGACGTATTGCATGGTGAAGACTGCATCACGACACATTCAGCTCCTTATATGCCATATGGCTAATCCCTAAGTGGAGTCCAAGGCCCTGAGTCTAACCGACCCTGAGGCGTCAACCCTCCCGGCTGTGAAATAAAAACGTGCCTCACCGAGGACAATAATGCTTTAGATTTTAAACTCTCAGGTATGTATTTATGCGTTTAAAATAGCCACCTAAGTTCATTGCACATAAAAATGATTTTATGGACTACTAGACCTTAGACAACACCATGTTACACTACCTAGCACGTGTCACAAAATAATGGATTTTAATCCAATAACCACAAGGCTAATGAATAAGGTTTCTGATGATCCCGAACTTCTCCCCACAGAGGGTCTCCACAAGGTACCGAGCCAAATCCACCAGAAACCTAACCATTAACTTTGCCACATAACAAGAACGATATTGACAACCAATGATCAATATCACGTAAGGCCAAATGAAATGTGTCCCAATGCTCCCGTGAGTCACGATGCGGAGCCAAATCCACTAGGACACACACATTTAACTTTACAACAAACCACAAAAGGCTCTACACTAGGGCATGCTCGTAATACGAATCAAAATAAAATTCCGCCCTGCTATGTCTATAGGCGTGCGCCTATTAGGACTTAGGCCCGTGCCTAAGGATTCTACAACATCTTGAAAATCTCTGTATTTCTAGGCCCGCATCCATCTTTTCACATACGCATTCCTAGGGACTATTTTGCCCAAAAAAAGCCAACATTCTAGGATCATTTTCAAGGTATCTACCTCATATGAAACCTCAAAACCTCACCAAAACATGCTATATACATATCCAAACAACATCATACAAGTTGTTAACATGTTACAAAGTCTAATACGTGATTTAATGGTCCAAAAGCATGGTAAAAAGTCTCAAAACATGGTGCAAAGCCTAAAACATAGTATAAAGTCTAAAACATGGTTTTAACACAAACTAGATTCAGTTGAACACCTCCTTACCTCAAATTCTTCAAGCAAAGATCCAAATACAAAAGCCAATCTTGAATGCAAATTGCCAAGTTTTGAAGAGTTAACAAAACACTAAGATCCATCTTCAAATCTTACAACCAAAACATGCTTCTATGAAAACTACAACCTTATATACAACTAGAATCAAGAACACTACCAGAATTTTAAGATTATGAAAGAGGATTCCCGATTCTTACCAAAAGGAAGAGATTCTTGTATCAAAGAGAAGCCTTCATCCACATGATCTTCTTTATGTGATGAATCTACAAAAACCAAGGTTGAAACCAATGAGGAAACCTTCTTCTTCTTCAAAATCCATTGCTCTATGTACTTTAACTTTCTAGATTCAACATGGAATATTTTCAAGAGGTGGAAGGATGGACAAAATGTTTTAGTGTAGGGATGGAGTGTTTTGGTGTTTGAATGATGGAATGGTGGAGTGTTTGTGTAAAGAAAAGGTGGAAGGTTGGAATGATGAGTTGTTTTGGTGTTAGTGGATTGTGTTTAGGTTGATGAGGTGGGGATGGAGTGTTTGAAAAGGTGAAAAGAGGTGGAGGGTGAGGTGTTGTGATGAGGTGGTATGGTGATGAATTACATGAAGATGTTGTGGTAAGATGATAAAAACCAATGTGTTATATCAAATCAGAAGATATAATCCTTTAATATAACACATAAACTTTACTTAAATGATCAGGAATAATACGATACACGATATAAACCTGAAATGACGTAAATGCCCTTTCGTGAATTTACAAGGTATCACATCCTTCATCCCTTAAGGATGTTTTGTCCTCGAAACCAAAGCATATATGGAAAACTGAGGAAATCTGGAAACTCGGCAACCATGTCGCCCTCGACTTCCCAAGTCGCTTCTAAAGGAGAGTGGTTACTTCAATGAACTAACACCAACGTGATCTTCTGGTACTTTTCTCTCAAGAATCTGAACCGGCCTTTCTTCTTACGACATGTTCTCTTTGTTCAAATCCGGATCTATATCGGTTCCCACATCGGCTTTAGTCAAACACTTCTTCAACATAGAGACATGTAAAACATTGTGCACTCTTTTCATTCCTTCTGGCAACTGTAGCCGATAAGACAACGGTCGAATCTTCTCAAGGATTACAAATGGACCCACGTAACGCAGACTCAACTTTCCTTTCTATCCAAACTGTTCTACACCAAAACGGTCTTGCAATTCTGGTCTTGCTATCAAAAGAGAGATGAACATTGTTTCCACTTGCTGCCCGATATCCCGGATACTCAAATCCATCAACTGATCTTCAACCGCTGGTATACAACGAAGAGCACTGCCAATCTCCGGCTAAGAGCGTCTACCACAGCGTTAGCCTTACCCGGATGGTATTGTATATCAAGATCATAATCCCTAATGAAATCAAGCCATTTTCGTTGCTTCATATTCAACTGTTGCTGTGTAAAGAAGTACTTAAGGCTGTGGTGATCCATGAAGATATGAGCCTTAACACCGTAGAGGTAATGCCTCAAAATATTTAAGGCAAACACTACATATGCTAGCTCAAGGTTGTGAGTTGGATAATTCTTCTTGTGCGGTTTCAACAGTCTTGAGGTGTATACGATAAATTTCCCATTTTACATCAATACACACCCAAGTCCTTGACCTAAAACATCAGTGTAAACATCATAATCATAAAAAAAAACAAGGTAGAGTCAACAGCGGGGTTGTGGTCGACTTTTCTTTCAAGGTCTGAAAGGATTTCTCATGTTCTAGGCTCCACTCATATTTAACGTTCTTTTGAGTGATCTTACTGAGAGGTGAAGCAATCTTGGAAAAGTCCTGAACGAAACGTCTGTAGTGGCCCGCTAGCCCGAGGAAACTACAAATCTCTATAACTGCCGTCGATATAGGTCACTTGGCTACTGCCTCAATCTTAGCCGGATCAACTCTGATTCTTTCTCCCGATACCACATGACCTAAGAAGCTTAATTGATCGAGCCAAAACTCTCATTTTCTGAACTTGCCATAGAGTCTACCCTCCCTTAACGTTTGAAGCACTATCCGCAGATGCTCGCAATACACTTTGCTCATCTGCGGAGTAGATCAAGATATCATCGTTGAACACAAACTTATCCCAAAACGGCATGTAAAATCGCTGCATCAAATCCATGAAAGCTGATGGTTCATTAGTGAGTCCAAATGGTATAACTCGAAACTCATAATGAATGTATCTAGTACTGAAAGCAGTTGTCGGGATGCCCTCTTCCTTGATTTTCAATTGATAGTAACCCGAATGGAGATCGATCTTCGAGAACACCTTATTCCCTTGTAACTGATTAAAGAAATCATCAATCCTCGGAAGTGGATACTTATTCTTAATGGTGAGGTTGTTCAACTCCATGTAGTCAATACACATCCTCATGACCATCATTTTTTCCTTACAAACAACACCGGAGCTCCCTACCGTAATATACTCGACTGAATGATATTCTTATCAAGCATATCCTTCCATTGTTCCTTTAATTCTTTCAACTCTACTTGTGCCATCCGATAGGGTGACATAGCCACTGGTTCGGCTCCCGAGACTTTTAATCTCAAACTCTGTGTCCCTGTCTGGAGTATTACCCGGTAACTTATCCGGAAACACATCGGGGTACTCACACACTATAAGTACAATTTTCAAATCCGGAATCTTTATCTTGGGGTCAAGAGCAAAGAACAAATACCCTTCACAACCTTGTTGAATGGCCTTCACGGCTTGAAGCGCTGAAATGATAGGATACCAACGCTTATTAGACTCGCGAACATTTCCCTTGAAGGCGATTGATGTTTTGCCCGGGGTTTTGAGGATCACTTTCTTGGCCTTACAATGCAAATGTACATCGTGCCGGGACAACCAATCTATTCCCAATATTACGTCAAAGTCCGCTAAGTCTAGCACCATGAGATCAAACATGCACTTGAACCTCCCAACATGATCAACATTGAGGTA
Organism: Gentiana straminea; assembly: GCA_036785695.1. NCBI lineage: Eukaryota > Viridiplantae > Streptophyta > Magnoliopsida > Gentianales > Gentianaceae > Gentiana > Gentiana straminea. The sequence continues at coordinate 1,226,948 of JAVUPR010000100.1, forward strand.
CCAACTTATCAACCTTAACCGACTCTCCTAAATGTGTAGTAATAGATAGTGGATCTTTAACTCTTCTACTACCTTACTAGACACAAACGTGTTGGACACATCCGTATCAAATACGGCGATCGATAATGATAGTTTTCCACCTAACTATATACTATTTTTGTTACACTTAACGTTAAGTTAGAGTGAAAACCGTCATTATAACGGACCAACGATTGGATCAACAAACATTAACTGTTCTAAAATGTGACACAATGTATAGTCAGGGGCGGAAACTATTATTATAAAAGATATGGGTTTATTATGAAAAGCTGAAAAATAAAAGGGATCACGTTTGCAGAAACCTTCAGTTACTAAAGGACGAATTTAGTACTAATATATATACGGTCTTCCAGAAGTGATGGAAGTAGATAAAACTTCAGTATAAGGATTGGCATATTTGCTGTATTTACCGGTTTAGAATACAAGTTCATTGTACCCTCCTATCAACATTAACTTGTACACTTAATAGCGGAGCTGATGCCCACATTTATGAATGGAAATTGAGATAAGAAAAGCTTCTTGGAAGAGGTGCATTGCCCATCTCCAAATACTGCTCTTAGATATTGTATTTTATTGCCAATACAGATAATCAATTTAGATAATGCACAAAAATGGGAAAAATAAATGGTTTTGAAGTACAATGAAGCTATGTGAGGATGATATTCATATAGTCAGTGGGCTGAGGAATTATATGGTACACATGTTTTATATATATATATATATATACACTTACACAAAAGTCAACATTAGTTTAGTATATCATAGGTGAATTGAGTGAGACCGGTCATCGTATACGTGTCAATAATCAGACACAAGTATGAGTATAAGCAATGACGGATCCAGAAATTTTTTTAGTGGGGTCACCGGACCGTAAAACCACATTTTTTATCTAAAAAATTGTTTTAGTGGGGTCACGAGAGCTTAAAACTATATTTTTATCAATAAAATGACATTTTTTAACAACAAAAGTACATCGTTTTAATACCTAAAAATATTTCCCCGGATATCAGTGGGGTCACGTGACCCCCCTAGGTACACACAAAGATCCGCCACCGAGTATAAGACCACATCGGTATATGGGCGGAACTGACCCTCTAATATGAGCTAAAGGTCTAGACTTCAACACCTCATCTCCGGCATAGCGCATGTCGCCTCTATGTAGCAATCAGCTGACATGGTGAAAGTCGCTACCGGTATCATATAGCGAAATGACGTAGGTCGTCATTGTCCTTAATAGCCGATGTCATGCATGTAACATCCCAAATTTTGGGATATTACCATGTTAGAAAATCGACAACAAATTAGATCATTGAATTCTCGAACGTTAGAAAATCAAGCTATAATACACACATGTGTAAATAAATATACTCCAACTATACATATGTAGCATCCCAATTTCTTAATCTATTATTAATACGTATTGGCCGAGGTTTTTTTTTTTTCCTTTTCATTATAAGAAATATTATTTATTTGTACCCATTGGATAATGTGTGTGAGTACACATAGGAAGGTGTTTATTAACAATTAGGGTAAGTCCAATGGTAGGGGCAAAAATCAAATTTTGACCCCTATATTAAGGTATTAGCATCTTCGATGAAAAAAATTAATAGGTATCAAAATTAGGTGTGGTATCTGGAGATGCACCATATTTGAACCCTAGGCTAATACCCACCCATCCATAATCCAATTTTCATTTTGCCTGTCAAAAGTTTCTATATTTTATTTTCAAACATTGAAAATTATTATTATTAATATTTCGATAAATGGCACCGAAAAATTATTATTATTATTATTATTTTCATTTCCTTGTATTTTAATATTGATTTTATACACAATAGACATTGTATATAATTTTTCAAAATAACTATAATTACATAAAAAATTATTAAGTAGCACAATAATAATATTTTATATTATTATCAAATCATTAAAAAATTTAATAAAAACAAAAAAAAAATAATATTAATACTATGAATATGAACCCTCCCATTGGAGATGGATATTTGATACCCAAGTGAATAGTGTTCAAATGTATCAAAATTTGATTTTGATACCTATGATTTGGTACCATGGGTGGACTTGCCCTTAGTTAATGTCTAGAAACGTGTACAACAATCGGTTTTATATATATATATAAAACGATCCGCAATGTGTGTTGGAGGTAATAAAAATAAACCGTATCGAAATATACACTTTGTTGTGTATATTCAATTGTTGTGTCGAGATCGAAGAGAGAAATCAAAATTTTCTGGTTCATTGAAATTTAAAACTGAATCCGCACTGTCTATTGGAGACACCAAAAATGAATCGTATCGAAATATATATTTTGGTTCGATTTACGTAACGTAGAGTCGAATTAAAAAATTTGGTTTATATATAACGCTTACCGAAATTCCGGTTTTTATTGAAGGGAAAACCGAATAAATGATGTTTTAAAAAAAAAAATTTGATAAAAAATAAATACACGGTTTTATTCAATTGTTCTGTCGAAATCGAATCGAAAATTTTCAGTTGATTGAAATTTAAAAATGAATTCGCACTGTCTGTTAGAGGTACTAAAAATGAACCGTATCGAAATATAAAATTTGCAGTGTATATTTAATTGTTGTGTCGAAATAGAATCGAGAAATCAAAAAAATTCGGTGGATTGAAATTTAAAACTGAATCCGCACTGTCTGTTGGAGGTACTAAAAATGAATCGTATCAAAATATACACTTTGTTGTGTATATTCAATTGTTGTGTCGAAATAGAATCGAGAAATCGAAAATTTCCGGTTGATTGAAATGTAAAACTGAATCCGCATTGTCTGGAGGCACTAAAAATGAACCGTATCAAAATATACACTTTTGTTCGATTGATGTAACGGAGGGTCGGGAAAAAAAATCGGTTTATATATAACGACATAACCGATATCCCGGTTTTTACCGAAGGGGAAAAAAAATGACCCGTATCGAAATATACACTTTGTTGTGTATATTCAATTGTTGTGTTAAAATCGAATTGAGAAAGCAAAATTTTTTGGTTGATTGAAATTTAAAAGCGAATCGAACCGTAATCGTTGGATGCACAAAAAATGAACCACTTTGGTTCGAATTATGTAACGGAGAGTCGGAAAAAAAATTGGTTTATATATAACGAGATAACCGAAATCCCTGGTTTTTACCGAAGGAAAGAAAAATTGAACCGTATCTAAATATACACTTTGTTGTGTATATTCAATTGTTGTGTCGAAATCGAAAATTTCCGGTTGATTGAAATGTAAAACTGAAGCCGCATTATTTTTTGGAGGCACTAAAAATAAACTGTATCGAAATATACCCTTTTGTTCGCTTTATGTAAAGGAGAGTCAGAAAAAAAACCGGTTTATATATGACGAGATAACCGATATCCCGGTTTTTACCGAAGGGAAAAAGAAAATTAACCGTATCGAAATATACACTTCGTTGTGTCAAAATCGAATCGAGAATTCAAAAAAATTTGGTTGATTGAAATGTAAAACTGAATCCACACTGTCTGTGGGATGCTCAAAAAATGAACCACTTTGGTTCGATTTATGTAACGGAGAGTCGGAAAAAAAAATCGGTTTATATATAACGAGATAACCGAAATCCTTGGTTTTTACCGAAGGGGAAAGAAAAATGAACCGTATCGAAATATACACTTTGTTGTGCCGAAATCGAAAATTTTCGGTTGATTGAAATGTAAAACTGAATCCGCATTGTCTGTTAGAGGCACTAAAAATGAACCGTATCGAAATATACACTTTGGTTCGATATGAAACGGAGAGTCGAAATATACACTTTGGTTCGATATGAAACGGAGAGTCGAAAAAAAGAATCGGTTTATATATATAACGAGATAACCGAAATCACGGTTTTTACCGTAGGGGAAAAGAAAGAAAAGGAAAGAAAAAAAACTGCTGAAAAAAAATGGTAAAAAAAAAAAACATTATCGAAATATACACTTTGTTGTGTCGAAATCGAATCGAGAATTCAAAAAAATTTGGTTGATTGAAATGTAAAACTGAATCCGCACTGTCTGTTGGATGCACAAAAAATGAACCACTTTGGTTCGATTTATGTAACGGAGAGTCGGGAAAAAAATCGGTTTATATATAACGAGATAACCGAAATCTCTGGTTTTTACCGAAGGGGAAAAAAACGAACCGTATCGAAATATACATTTTGTTGTGTATATTCAATTGTTGTGTCGAAAGCGAATCGAGAAATCGAAAATTTTCGGTTGATTGTAATGTAAAACCGAATCGGCTAAGATCGTTGTACATTGGAGGCACTAAAAATGACCCGTATCGAAATATACACTTTCGTTCGATTTATGTAACGGAGAGTCGAAAAAAAAAAATCGACTTATATATATAACAAGATAACCGAAATCACGGTTTTTACCGAATTAAAAAGAAAATGCTGCCAAAAACAAAAAAAACAAAAAATGCTGCCAAAAAAAAAAAAAAAAATTTATGTGCGCGTGTGGCCCACAGGCGCACGCCACGCTACTTTGTGGGCAAAGTGTCGCGCGGCTTAAATAGATATATATATATATATATATATATATATATATATATATATATATATATATATATAAATTAATGCAAATGTTCCCTAACCTTTAAAGGATTAAAGTGTATGAAGTGTTATTAGTTATTTTTAAACAATAATTAATCATTTTTTATATATAGTTTTATTATGCTTAAAAAAAGAAATTAGTAGTAAATGACATTTTGACTTTTCATAAAACGTTAAGTTACACATTTTCTTTTACTAAATCATTTATTGTATTTACTATGTTCAAACATAAATATTGCACGAAATGATTTAGACCATTTTCCTTTTGACTACATGTAGGAAATGACAGTTGTGTTAATGTAACCATATCAACGGTTTCCGGTAAACTATATTATATAGGTAACACCCCAAAATTTTGGATTGTTACCGTAAAGCAACATCAAATTAGATTATAAATTAAACTCGAATGTTATTTAATATATTTTTTCATAAGAGCATGAGTTGCATTACACCCGCACGTAAGTGTAAATATACATATATGTTCAGAAATATAATGAGTTTGATTTTCATCCATATCGGCATATTGAGTTTGTATATGTCTTTCACCGTATACATTTTACATTTATATACATTTTCTCCATTTTTTTAATCATTGTGTTGAATTTAATTTAATTATGATCCAAATATATTTACTACTTGAAACCTAATTACCTATATATGATAAGTCATACTTTGTAAGTAGATATGAGATATATGATAAGTTTTTTTTTTTTTTTTTTTTTTTTTTTTTTTGAGGAAAAAAGAACTTTTATTAATCAAGATCCGTCAAACAGGCGGTCAAAACGTCATCAGGAGGTGAGGCACCCCAAGATGTTCGGGTCAAAACTAGTAAAGCATGTCTAGCTAAGAGATGCGCAGGGACATTCCCCATACGCCGAATAAAAGTAAAGGAAACAGATACAAAGCTAGAGAGTAAAGCCAAACAATCATTTACTAAATGTACCGTGGGCCGTAAGGTCTTCTACGGGTCTGCGGAGCCGCGAGACACACGCCAAGCAATCACTCTCTACCACGAGCCGCTGGATCCCCAACTGTCGTGCTTCCTCTAAAGCCAAGGAGATAGCATTGAGCTCCATGTACTCCACCGGGTCTCCAGGATCAAAGTGGTAGGCGAAGGAATGAAGGACTGTCCCTTGAGAATCACGGAAAAGAACTCCAATCCCCGCTGCCGCCGCAGTAGCTGATGCATCAACATTGCCCTTGATAAATCCTTCTAACGGCCGCACCCACTTATCTATCAGATGGTGGGAGAAGGTCGGAATCCGATAAAGCTCCATAGCCTCTACATACTCGGCCGGCCGCCGCTAGAGAACGTGTGCACACTTTGCGGAGACATAGCGCCCGATCATCAAACACGGCAGCGAGCGCGCGCCTTCCAAATCCCCCACATGTGCCACACAAATCTTGCGGCGCCTTGAACTCCATGCTCCTCCAACAGCCGCGCAAAGAAATCCGCAAAGGTAGCGAACGGAGGCGCCCAAGACCCCGAGTATGGCGACACCCTCCAAATCCTAGCCGCCATCTCACACTCAAAAAGCACGTGTCTCAAGGTTTCCAGCCCCTCCCCGCATGCTAGGCAATGACCATCCCCCATATGCCTCCTCTGCAGCCCCTGGCCAATAGCGAGCCAATCATGCAGGCACCTCCACAGAAAATGCTGAATACGCGGCTGCACCGGAAGCTGCCAGCAACTTCTCCAAACCCGACTCTCCCCTCCTGATGTAGTCGGCCCAGCAGTCGAACGTCTGTAAAGAGATAATGCCAAAAAGTACCCAAACCGAACAGTATAAACTCCTTTACGATCGTAGTGCCAAATCCGCCTGTCTGGATGGCCTCCAGGGGCAATGATGGTCTCAAGAATGGCGTCTGACTCCCAAGGCCTGAATAACTGTCGAACCCTCTGCACATCCCACACCCTAGAATTGGGAATAAATAAATCCGAGACCTTGGAGTCTGTTGGAAGCTCATGCCCAGCAAAAGGGATACGGAACGAAGGCTGCCGACTAGTCCAAGCATCATGAAAAACATAAACCGAGTCCCCATCACCCACTCTCCATCGTTGTGTGCATACGTGTAATTGATATATATTTAGTATTATGATAAAAGATATATTTAATATAAGATAGTAAATAAATGAATAAATCAAGTAAAATGATTTACTTCGTGATAACGTTGAAATTATCAAAGTTGTTTTAGCGGTGTTTGTGTGGTGGATATCTGGCTATAAAAAGTGTATTAAAGTGTTGTTTGCCGGTGGTGCTAGAGGATTCAACGGTGGTGCTTAATAAGAGAGGAGAGTGGAGAAATTGGCTTTGCCTTGTGTTTTATAGATTGGTCGTCCTCCTCAAATGGGTTACATGCTGCCCTATTTATAGGGGAGCCACCGACCAAAGCTCGGCTTATTTACAAATGAGGACATATAGTACAAAATAGATATTTATCTACAGTAGCGGGCTCGTAGCGGAGCCGATATGTTGCGCTCCTGATAGCCTTGCTGATCTCTGTATCTTTTATATCCTTGTCTTGCCAAACCAGAGGTAGTCTCTTACTCTAAGTGTCATGGGCGAGGTCGCTAGCGGACCTAATGACCTGGGGTTCGCGGGCCGGCCCCTAGCCTGATAGCATCGCATAGAACCAAAGGCTTGGAGCAGGCCGACGGCTTGCGAGTTCACGGATTGTGATGGCCGGTGGCTTTATCCATTATTTTGGGGGTCGGATGGACCCGAATAAGCATCCGTGGGCTGAATTACGATTTAGGCATATCAATGGCCCCCTACTCTGTGCCTTAAGCATTTTCTTGAAATGTTAGGCGGGGAGTAAAGTCTATTCGCGGATCGATTTCCTTTTATGTTTTGTAACGGATTGCTATAATGGCTACATGCCTTAGCCTTTTGGTTTCAGAGCCTTTGGCCTTATAGATGGTTCGCTCGAAGGCAAGTTCCAAACAAGATGCTTTGGCGAAATCGATCTTATAGTGAAGGGGTTCGCTTCGATAAGGCAAGTTCCAAACAAGATTCATCCCGAGTAGTTATTATGTAAAAATCGGTCTTATCGTGTCGGATTTACGCTTGGTATTGTGGTGCTCGATTTTTAGGTCTTGGGATAATATATTTTATTCCCGGATCGATCCGGCCCTTTCCCGGATCGATCCGGCTTTGAGTACTTTGTCTATAAATAGAGCAATTCCCAGCAGCTTTCGATTGCCCCTTTCTTCTCCCTTCCCTCTTCATCTTCTCCCTTCTATTTTTCATGTTTTGGGGCCTATATATATCTATAGATATATATATTTGTAGTTGTAATTCTTCGAATAGTTATCGTTATAATATCGTTTCCGTTCTTCGTTCTTTCTTTCTTGTTTTCTTTCATTTTGTTATATATAAGTATCGAGAATCTGGCAAATGATTGGATTAAGGTTTTAATTTTGTTTTAATAGAATTCTGGCATTGACTGAAGGCTATTATGTAAAATTTCCCGCCGTGTAATCCATGACATTTTGACAGAGTCTGATTACTTGTAAAATCTATATATCTACATATATATATGAGTAGCTAAACTTATTATAGTCGAATCATGTAAAATTTGGTGAAATCAACCCTTGGAAAATGAAATAGGGAGTGTGTAGTGTTTTTTAATGTTATATCTCACATATTGCACGTCTTAGAACTTGTTATAACGGATTTGGGCTAGATTGACAACCTAGGTAAAAAAAAATCACACATCACTCTTGAGAGTTGTTCAAAGAGAGTGGTGTGGGAAAAAGGGTTCTAAGATCGGGAGGTAAAACATACCGGGTTTTAGGTCGTGAATTCAGGCCCGCGCTCATCGATGTATTATTATCAACGTAATAACTTGAATGTGGTAGTTTAGATTAGTGTAATTTAGTGTTAGACCCCGGGGTTGAACTATGAAGTGCCGGGTGGTTCTTGAGCCAACGATGACAAGTTGTTTCACGGAGTCTTTCGGGCGAGACCATGGATTAGGTAAAGCTTCGGTTTCTTCGCTTTGACACATTCTCGTTAAGATGTTCGGTGTAGTACATTGGTGAGTATTGGGGGTAGTAACGTCGACCGAGTAATTTCGGACTTGTTTCCTTAACGAGGTAGTATAATAATCTCCACCACAACTTTGATCGCCTAGACTAAGAACCACGTTCGCTTTGGTACTCACAACCACATTTCCCTTGGGATCGACCTCGTACTCCTGTAGCTATTCTAACAATCGACCCGGTACTCTGCTGGTTATAGAGTTGGTTTACCCACGGTTACGAGTCCTTTATAAATTGTATTTTTGACGGGGTAAATTAAGCTCATCACTCGCTCAAAAGCGAGTTCCAAATATAATGCCGAGCTGAAGGTCGATCTTACAAAAAGGTTCGCTCCAGGGCGAACTCCAAAATATGATGCCGACCTAAAGGTCAGTCTTACAAAAAGGCTCGCTCCAAAATATGATGCCGACCTAAAGGTCGGTCTAACAAAAAGGCTTGCTCCAGGGCGAACTCCAAAATATGATGCCGACCTAAAGGTCGGTCTTACAAAAAGGCTCGCTCCAGGGTGAACTCCAAAATATGATGCCGACCTAAAGGTCGGTCTTACAAGTTTGGCATATGAAGCCTTAGTCTTGGCATTGGTAGCCTTAGTGCGGCTTCCTCATGGCGAATCGCCTATTTAGTGGCTTAGAGCTTAGAGTTTGGTTGCTTGAAGTCTATTTTGTGGCTTATAGCCTTTTTGGTGGCTTAAAGCTTGTTTTGTGGCTTATAGCTTTTTTGTGCCGCGCTATTAAGCTGATGGACTTATAGGACCGCGCTATTAAGCGGACGATCATGAATGCCACACTATTAAGCCGATGGACTCATTTAGAACCGCGCTATTAAGCGGAAGATCATGAATGCCACGCTATTAAGCTGATGGACTCATTTAGAACCACGCTATTAAGCGGACGATCATGAATGCCACGCTATTAAGCTGATAACTTATAGTTGGTGAAGAGAAAACCCATTTTGATGACGATCTTGTAACAGAGAGCTCGTTGATGGAGAGCTCGTAATAGAGAGCTTGTGATAAGTGAGCTCGTTGGTAGAGAGCTTATAATAAATGAGCTCGCTGATATGGAGCTTGTAATAAAAGAGCATGCTGATATGGAGCTTGTAATAAATGAGCTCGCTGATATGGAGCTTGTAAATGTATTTACTTTGTTTTTTGTAATGATTTTCCCTAAGTATTTTTGAGTTTGTATCTTTATTTTTGCTCGAAATATCCCCATCTTTCGAGTCCGTAGTTTGGGTCCGCTAGCCGGTATATGCGGGCATATGACCCCCATTGTTTTTGGCGAGGTTGAGAGCGCTGAGTATCGAGCTTGCTAAAATAATTGAATCGTAAAAATCTGACCTATTGTTGTCGGATCTTCAATCTGAATTAAAAATTCCGATGTGCGGCCCCATTGTTTCAAGCAAGGTCGCTGCGGCCTTGGTTGAAATAAGTGTTGAGTATGCGCAATCATACGCCTGTTTGAAAATTTCCACTCTCGGCCCTTTGTTTCGGACAAGATTGAGATCGCGAGTAACCTGTCTGGAGAGATTGTAAACAGAAAGCTCGTCGTTGGAGAGCTCGGAATAAGAGGGCTCGTAATCTTGTCAACTCTTGTGACCTTGGCCTTTTTCAAATTTCCCTTTGTTTGTATTAATTTTTTTTTTCCAAACCTAACCTGTGGCCGCTGATTTGGGTTTTGAGAGCATGTTTGCTTCATTTTTTGTAAAGATTTTGCCCAAGTATATTTGAGCTTGCACCTTTAATTTTTTATGCCAGCGCATTTGATGTGGGGTTGTCGGATTCCACATTGATTGTTTTCGAATACATGAACAAAAGGGGAGCGTTTGGACAGGTGTTTTGCGCGCAGGACCTCACTTCAAAGGCGGTTCACGGCCGTTTCGAAGCCAAAATCAGTTGTTTTCCCTTCCATTTCGGACATCGAAGACTTTTGCACGTTTTTCGCATTTTTCTTATTTCATTTCCAAATTCAATAAAGATCCGATTTCGGATTCGTTCGTTTAGGAAAGTCCGTGATCTCGGCATCTTGATTTCCGTGCTAATTTATTTCCGTAATAAATTCTGTAATTTTATATTTTCGGAACGTGTCGTATTAGGGCAGCTATAAAATCCCGGCTTGTGGGATGATCATATGGGTCCGACGTATCTGTACATATATATACATATGGACCCCCTTGTTTTTGGTAAGGTCGAGGATATTAAAGCATCGAATTTGCTAAAAAAAGTCTTATTTTTTTCTGATGAGCTCGAGGACTGAATCGAAAAATCCGATGTGCGGCCTCCTTGTTTTTGGTGAGGTTGGGGACGCTGAATGTCGGGCTCGCTAAAAATAAATTGAGTTGCAAGATCGGACCTGTTTAACTTTGAATCAAAAAATCCAATATAGGCCCCCTATTTCAGACAAGATTGAGGGCGTATTGCGGCGAGTTTGTTTGAAATAGTTGTCGAGATCAAAAACTCGGTGCCTGTTTTGAAAATTCCAATACGCGGCCCCCTTGTTTTGGACAAGATTGAGATCGCCATATCGCCGTATTTGGCGGGCCCGTGTCCGGCGAGCTCATATCTTGTAAACCATTTTTGACTTATTGGAGCAATGCTAGCTTTATTTATCACCTCTTAGACCTTTGAATTCAATCTTTTTCAAGAGCATACATTGTGCGGTCTAATGACATGACCTTGTGAACTTCACCACTACCAATCATCTCGAGCCTTTGATAAAGCTTCCCGTTAACCATAAAAAACAATTTAGGATCATAACTCTTCTTTTTGTGAGTGGTGCTTTGGTTTTGATTTTTTTTCCCATAGGGAGACGGTGCTTCACTCAGCCCGATCATTCTTGATCTTTCCAACACCTCCATCAGACCATGCTTAGGTGGCCGAAGGGTGAATTCTGTTTTCATTGGACCCTTGGCTATTACTGTTAGAAAGAAAGTGATGACGGCGTCGTCAGGGATATTTATGGTTTGATCGTAGATCTTGATGAACCGCCCATAATAACCTCTTCCGGATTCGTTTTCTCCCATGCGAACCTCATAATGATCCTCAATGGTTTTCTTCGGTTTGCTCGCCGACTCGAACTCTTTTATGAATTTTTCTGATAAATCTTTCCAGCTTTCAATTGAACCTCGAGGAGTCCGCCTATCCACGATGCGGCCTATCTTGCATACTGCCTACAAGGGCGATGCACCAGGCCGATTTGTTTTGAGTCGCAAGGGTGATGCGACCTTGGAAAGCAGTTAACCAGTCATACAGACAAGTGTTCCCATTATAGTAGTCGTAGCTGGGATAATGATCGAGTGCAAGGCACTTACTATCAATAGGACTAGGTCTATCGTAGTAGAGTATTGGCAAATAAAGGTTGATCCCACAGAGACTCGTAAGAATGTCTAATTATCAAGATTGAGCTTGTCACGATAACGGTCTACGACCAACTATAATATAGATAGTAGTAAATTGGGTAACAATCAACTAGCAAGATTATGCAAGTTCACACGAAGCAAACTAGAGTTTCTAATGTATTAGTTCAATTATGAGTAATTAGTTATTCCCCCACACATGCAACAATCCTCCCTATTGGTGAATTTATTCATTGTTCAGCTACGGGTACAACTCCTAACCCTATATACTCCGACAATGGCAGTAGACAATCTATACGCAAACTACCCTCCTTAATTGGTCCGTAATAGCCTATACGCATAAAGAACTAGAGCTGTCGATATTGAGCGCTAACTCATACCGCAAAACCGCCTAGACAGTTGTCGACATTGACCAGCATGTTCCTAGGGTCCATTCTAGATAATGTCCAAACATAGCACTTCACTATTCGTATTTCATGCTAGTTTACGATAACATGCAAATAGTTGATCAGGCTAAAAACATGTAAATTAAATCTATCGATCAACGTAGCTGGCGCCGATTATCATGAATTAGTAATTTACTAGGTATTCAGATCTAACGCTATAGACCGTCGCAGATCTGAAGAACGCAACTACTATTCTATGATTTCTTCACCAACAAATCAGATCTATAACACATGGAGTAAAATAAACTAACTACAACATAATTAAACTAAATAAGCAATTAAAACATACTAGTCGAATAGAACAACGATAGATCTACATCTTGAAAAAGACAGAAAATCATACCCTCGAAGACGAGCGTAGATCTCCTTCGGATCTCTCCCTAGGAGGCGACTCCGTCGTCTCTCCGATCAGAACTCATAAAATGAATAAAATAAAGAACAAAGAACTTTTATTGCATAATAATTGTCTTGAAAATTGTACACTTGTGTTCTGAGGCGAAGCCTTTTATTTATAGCTATCTTAACCGACTTAGAAACATCTAGTTCTACCCCTCGTCCAAGAAAATGCATTTCGGAAGGATCTGACCCTCGGTAAGTTGGCACCGCCTCCCGGGTTACCGGGGGTAATTTCGTCTTTTTTCTTCAACCAACTTAACTTGGATGCTTCTGGAATACCCTAGGCCCATTCCTTTCATTCAGTCCACTCCAGATTCGTCCATGATGCTCAGCCCAATACTTCGTATCCTAAAAATCATCAAATAATGCACGAAATAATATCGAAACAGGGAAAATAAACGCTAAGTGCAGATTTCTCGACTCAAGAACCCGACATATGCTATTCAACGTAAATGGTTCATATTTATAGGTCAAAACGACTATTATTAGCTCATAATGGATAGAATATTGATGTCGTATGATAGACTATTTTAACCATCATCAGATAACTGACCTTTTTCCTTTCTGTGGGCAGCGTGGTTATAATGTGTTCAGAGAGAACGTCGATTCCCGAGATCGGGGTATCCTTCTCGGTGGGCCTTACTTTCAGCTCCGCTATTTACTTTCTCATTACTTCCATTTGTTCGGACGCGGGGGTCGATCCCCCGTTTAATTAGAGATGACTTCGCTGCTCGCTCTGACCTGCGTCCTGAGTCCGCATGGTTTCGCGACTCCTCCTGTTGAGCCCGCTTTTCTTTTATGATCATCTTTTTCATTCCTCCCCTCTTGTCTGGGCGTTACATCCCTTTCCGGGGGACCTAGACGGCTCAGGAACGAACCTCTTTCTTTTTCGCCCGACCCTCTCAAGGCAGACCCCTTTCATTCGCTTTTTTCTGGCCCTTTTTCGCGGTCGTATTGGACTGAGGGTTGAATGACCTCCCGATATTTTTGGCAGCCCTGTCAGCCGGACAAATGAACACTCTCCTCAATTTCTATTCTCTTGGGTTGACTTTTTCAACTTCTGTCTTGCGCCCTTGGGTTGATCTCACTTTTTGATGGGATCGCCTCCTTGACCGTTAGGGGTTCCCTCCTTAGAGCGACCAGTCGAGAGTTGGTTAGATACATTATCTCAGCATACTTGGCATATTCCCTCATTTCCGTGACCTCTGGATCCTTTTGGAATCTTGGGATCTTTTCTGGTACCCCGATCGCCGCCTTTTCCTGGTATGCCAATTCTAAAGCCGCAGCGGCCTCGTTAGATTTAGTCCTCTGGTTCAGGACATTTCCGGTGTCATCTACGGCTAGAGCCTCTCGATGGGATCGGTCCCTTTCTGCGGTGGGGTTATCAAGTGTCTCTCCCCCACCCTCGATGCGAGGCTGATTCTGCGCGACCCTTTTGGCCGGCGTTTGCGGTAACAATGGTAAGCCCCTACTTCCAGTCATCGCCTTTTAATGTGAACTGGTTTTGCTTTGAGATAAGATTGTTATTCTGGTCGCCACCGACTCTCTGAAAACCTGACCTTTTCTGACACCCTCAACTATCTTGTACTACTTTGACCTTCAGGCAGCTGGACGAAGATCTTTTGGATGGTGACAACTCAGATGAGGTAGTGGCCGGAAATATGAATTTCAGCGGAAGAATGTGATGATTCAAAGAAAAAAACCCCAGAAATTCATATGATTTTTATCTCGAAAATAGGTGTACTATCAAGAAAACAACACCGGTTTTTCTATCATAATGCAGTTTCAAAGAAATAAGAACTCAAAGAGATGTTTTTGGCTATTTTCTGGTTAGATGATGATGTTTAACCTTAAAGGTACCGAGAGAGGTGATTTCTCAAACGCAAGCTCGGTATATCTCAGGCTTTCTAACACAAAGATAAGCGTATAACCTCTAAGATTGCAAGAGCTTAACTAAAAACAAGAACTTGAGCGAAAAACACTACGAGAGGTGATTTCTCAAACGCTAACTCTTGAGTTTCGTTAATGTTACCCTCTTTTTAGTCTTTCATTTTTTACGGTGCTGATTATGAGGTTCCTTTGAGCAAGAACAAGCTTCGCTGGGCTTGAAGAAGCGATGAAGACTATGAAGATCCTTAGCTCCGCCGTGAGCTAGCTTTCGGGTGATCCTTACGCCGGAATGACCAAGAAGCTTGATGTGCTTCCCGGTAACGGAGCCAACTGATAACGTTGAAATTATCACAGTTGTTTTAGCGGTGTTTGTGTGGTGGATATCAGGCTATAAAAAGTGTATTAAAGCGGTGTTTGCCGGTGGTGCTCGGCGGTGCTAAAGGATTCCGGTGGGGGTGCTTAATAAGAGAGGAGAGAGTGAACAAATTGGCTTTGCCTTGTGTTTTATAGATTGGTCGTCCTCCTCAAATGGGTTACATACTGCCCTATTTATAAGGGAGCCACCGACTAAAGCTCGGCTTATTTACAAATGAGGACATATAGTATAAAATATATATTTATCTACAGTAGCGGGCTCGTAGCGGAGCCGATAGGTTGTGCTCCTGAT
The DNA here is from genome assembly GCA_036785695.1 of Gentiana straminea. Taxonomy (NCBI): domain Eukaryota; kingdom Viridiplantae; phylum Streptophyta; class Magnoliopsida; order Gentianales; family Gentianaceae; genus Gentiana; species Gentiana straminea. The sequence continues at coordinate 1,242,369 of JAVUPR010000100.1, forward strand.
GGCCTCGCTGATCCCTATATCTTTTATATCCTTGTCTTGCCAAACCAGATGTAGTCTTTTCCTCTAAGTGTCATGGGCGAGGTCGCTTAGATCTCCTGATGTCCACATCAGCAGCATAATCAGAATCACAGTACCGTGACAAAACATTGAGTACCACCTCCATAAATGAGTCCAATATCAGATGTACTCCTAAGGTACCTAAATATCTTTTTTACTGCCTTCCAGTGTTCCTTTCCAGGTTGAGCCATAAACCTGCTGACAACACTGACTGTCTGAGTCAAATCAGGCCTAATACAGACCATGGCATACATTAAACTGCCCACTACACTAGCATATGGAACCCTTGACATGTATTCTTCCTCTTTAGCTGACTGTGGAGCAAACACAACAGATAGATGTAGATTTGGTGCTATACGAGTATCTATAGGTTTGGTTGCTGACATGCCAAACATGGATAATACCTTCTCAATATACCCCTGCTGAGTATCTATGGCATACATTTCATAGATTCATTTGAGTAGAGAGGGATACAAATATATAGACCTAGAGTTACTTAGACAACAAGACATAATAAAATAAATACAAATAATAACATTTAGTTATTTTTCTATACTATTCTCGACAATAGTTATCGATGATTGTTGTATGACTCGTTAATCGATTGATTTCAAATGACGGTGTGCCATAAAAAATTAATTATGTATTATTTTAATTTTAGAATTAGGAAAACAACTTACCTCAACATTATTATGGTGAGAATCTATGATTCACGGATACTTCTATCTGGTGACATGTCCCATATCCGACATTGATACATACCGGATAACGTAGGATATGCATCTAGGGGTGAAACCATAATTTCAAAAGTTGGATATGAGATCCATAAATGTATATTTATTACTCACATATGCAAAATGAATAATCATATTGAATATGAAGTGAATATTGTCAAAATAATGAATGAAAAGTTGTCTAAAATGATCATATACTACAAAAACCGAAGGTAAATAGTACGTTTATTTGTAACATTTACACATATGCCTCCATATCCGTATACTATATTTTTCAAACATTCCACTGTAAGAAAAATTATGTCGTGGCTTTTATAGAGCCCGATTAATTTTCTTCCCCGTAATAGTGGTCTTATAGGAAATTCGTTTTCCTTAGGAAATATGTTATTTATTATTTATTGGTTATTTAAAAGGAGTTTTAATCCGATTAAAACTCGGCTTTGATGGACGGCTGAGATTAAAGCTAAACCCTAGGTCATTTGGATTTCGGTCATCTCTCCACCTATAAAAGCAATGCTTTATTCCATCATAAAGCATACGAAAGAAACCAACACATAACGGTTGTAGGCAAGGAGAGAGATATCTGAATCTTCATCAAGGCGGCTACAACAACGGTAACAATGGATGTAGGAAACGATCCTGATGATTTCTTCCGCTATTAAGGTACTCTGAGTCTAATGTTTATCTTTCCAAATCTTTCCAAAACTTTATCAATATAGGCTTTTGAGACAATCCTAAATATTAAGTGCCCTGTCATGGAATATTTATATCCCTAACACATAGGAAACCCCGCTTAAGTCTTTCATTTCAAAGTTCTTGAAGCGATCGGCCTTGGTTTCATGTAATACACCAATATCACTGCTGGCCAATGATAGATCACCAATATACAGAATCAAAAATATGAACATCCACACCCACTTATCCCCCCACTTATCCCGTATCTCGATACCCGCATATCCGTATCCGTGCAACCTAAAGAGGAGGAGAACAGTACCATGAAATGAAAGTAGACCCTGTTTTACACTGCAGCCGTAATAGCTACCACAAAAAAAAAGAATGAGTGCCAACTAGCAACTTCAATATGAACTAAATTGGCATAGTGAAGGAGATGGACCCATATTTAATAGCTAGAGTTGGATCACCATAATATGTGGGTTCAAAGCACGTTGTGAAGAGCACATGGTGTTTGGGGTAGGAAACTTCTTGTCTTGTCTAGCTGATATCAGGCATGCATGTTGGTGACACTTCAAAAAGGGATATGTATATAGATCACTACTCATTTTTTGTGTTTACATTTATATCGCATGATTATAATCATTTGAAATATCTGTTTCGTGAATATGTTGGGGCCTACTTTGATTTCTTAAGAAATTATATAGTTTTTAATCCAGTTTTGAGTTTTTTTATTAGGTTTTATCATGTCTTGTTCATTTTGTTGCATTAAGAACAAATTTAATTGTAATGGTCTATTATTTTGCCTTTATTTTTACATTTTACTCGAATTTGCTTCTTCTTTTTCATCCTCGTCAACTATTTTTGTTTATTATACACTATTTGGCATATAACGTTAAAATACATCAATCAATCATATTTTTTCTTTTGATCTACATACGTAAAAATCATGATTTTTACAAAAAAAAAATCATTTTCTCACGCATCTTTTCTTTAATAGAAAATACTGCAGTCCAGTTACTACATAAAAACTGGACGATTCAGTTTACCGTTAGATCAACATTAAAATAATGACAACAGTTGAATTGATTTGACGCATTATTAATTATGTGTACTATATAAAATATTTTTTTTTATTTTAAAAAAACAAAACACACAGCAATCACGTTAGAATTTTTTTTTTTTTTTTGCATCACAAATTTTTTTTTCGTCCTATAGATTCTTTACCAGGGCTTCTTTTTTTTTTTTTTTTTTTTTTTTTTTCCAATTTCCACACTTTGTATAATTTCATCGTCTCTTCTTCTTGTACCCTCATTTTTTTCTTCAAAATTCATGTTCTTCCATGTATATTTGATGTGCTTTAATTTCGTTTCGGGTGATTCCGCACAACGAATTTGTATCAAAGTCATTGTTTGTTCAGAAACCCGACACGTAAAATTGCTCAAAATCAATTTGTATTTATTCCATTGAATAGTTCTCGAGTTTTGGAGTCCAACACAACAAACTTTGCGAAAAACGGATCCCGGAATTGCAAGATATCATTGGTCAAAAGTTGTTTTTTCTTTTTCTTCTTGTTTGCAGTATTACCGGGTGAAGAAGAAAGTTCTGACCCGCCCATTGACCCGACCCGGGTAGGAGGTTAAATGATTTGTTAGGTGTGTTATTGTACACATTTACTATGGTGTACTAAAAAAATGATCCAACGTACAAGATTATTTATATTTTTTCAACAATAAAGATTAAAAAACTGATTAATTAAAAATAATAAGATACATTTCTCTTAATTTATTATTATTATTATTATTATTATTATTATTATTATTATTATTATTATTTCTTTGATGACCAGGAGTACGTATTTGGATGAGGGTTTTTTTTTTAATTATTACTTTCACGGTATTTTTTATCGTTAACTATGTATATGTGACCCGCTAAAAAACTATGTATATGTTATTAGCTTTGATTACAACTTGGGTGATGACAACAGGATGTGTAGTATCGGATATGGATTCATAATTTTTTATGTTTATCCTGATTAGTATTAATATTATTATTAGTAGTATTATTATTATATTAATAATATATGTGGAGAAACATTTTTGAGAGGAAACACCCGATGGAGAAACACTTTCGTGGGAAACAACTGGCTCTTTTAGATAGACTAGCAAAATTTACGTGCGTTGCACACCTTTGTATGAGTTGATTGTTTCAATTGTAAATTCAATTGTGGAATAAACATCAATACAAACATAATCTAAACAACATAACATTATGAACACGTCTATTGTTACAACATAATATAAACAACCGAATCATAAAAGAATGGATACTTAAAAAATCTCTGGACCGGACAAATCTCTGGGTATGTATGAGAGCTGGATTCAAAAGCAATCGGAGACCTCCCACCAATTGTTACTTTGTAAACGGTCATAAAACCTTCAGGGGGTTTATTGGCCCTCACATCAGATGACGGAAGGTGAGTTTGAATATTTTCAGGTCAATATCCTAAGTCCGGAAAATCTCCTCCATGGCAGCGTTGACGGTAATGGAGGATCGAATATCCTCCACACCAAAAAGTACGACCATGTACAACCTTAGATGAGTTTGTACCTTTCTTTTGAGTGGGTTGAGGACTTTCAAATGAACCCAATACTTCTGTGATTGAGAGGCCATTTAGATTTCAGGGAGGATTTCGGTTTCAGAAGAAGAAATGAATGACTTTGTTGATAATGCGCATACTCTGAAAAACAAAAGGACTTCGATTATAATGGAAAATCGAAGAAAGATTCAGATCTAAGGAATTTTATTTTATAATGGTGAATTCCGAAAGACGTCTTGATTACATGATTTATTGATTAGTACGTATGCCAAGGTGCAAATGAATCTGGATCTCAAAATTTGGTAGTGAAGATTTGAATTTCAAAGACAGCTGGAAAACACATTCATGTCAGAGACCTTTGGGTTCCCGCCTCTTAAGAAATGTCACATCATCTCCGTTCTAGCTCAGGTCTGTGGGGATTTTGACGGTGGACAAATCATCAAAAAAATATTGAAGAAGATTATGTAGGATCAAAAGCAGAATTAAAGTTCTTGCTGAAACGTTATTTACTTTTTCAATTGAGATGGGGCGATGCTTTGAATCAACTAATGATCAATAATATCAAAATATATTGTCGACGTCGTTAAATCCAACAAAAATTGTTATACGAAGAGAAATGACCTTGGATATACCGCTAATTCGAATAGTTTAAATGTTGTAGAATTGATCAAAAAAGGGATATTAGTTATCGAACCCGCCCGTCCGTCCATAAAAAATGATAGCCAATTTATTATGTATCAAACTTTATGTATTTATAAGAGTAAACATAAAAATAATCAAGGATAGAAGCGAGATATTGATAAGAATTTTTTTGATTTACTTTCTCTCGTGACCCGACGTCATACACGTGCCACTTAATGGGCGACATAAGATCATTTTACCATATAGGACATAGAAGCTTTGCCCAATTTAGGGCCTCATACTTTAGATAACTTTGATGAAGATGTGATATGAAGTGTCTCAGCTCGGACATATCATCATCGATGACTTTAGGTTTTTGAGATGACCGGTCAGGTCATTTAGCAGACTATAATTGCCACAATAATGCTTCTGTGATTCCCACTCTATTATGGCACGAACTGTAAACAGTCCCATGATTTCAGTCATGTCCCCAATCATGTGCTCCAAGGCATCTTCTCCGGAAAGAGGATCATATAAATATGATTCACTTCTCACAAATTCAGAACTTTATTAATAGCTTGATCTCAAATCCTCTGGGTACATAGGCATTCAATCACATTGGTTCAACTATAATTCATCACAAAATCCACCAGTCAAGTAATTGGATTATCCTTACGAAGGTTAATTACCCGCCTAATGATCCAATTTTGACGATTTCAGACATCTCTTGATGCTATTGTGCATTTCAGGATAAACGTAAAATGGTAAGAAGTTGAATATATATAAAATAAAACAATAGAAATTTATATAAATACAAAATCCCACTCTGGAACTCAATGCTTAATGATGCAGTTGTCGTTACTGTGCTCTTTCATTCTCCATCTGTCATTCACTTTCATAGCATAAATTGGGTCATTAATAAGTTTAAAAACTTTATGTGCTTTCATTATTCATTAATAAGGGTCGTTTTTTTGGTAAGAGCTCATAAGAGTAAGTATGAATTATTTAATGAAAATAATGGAATAATGATAATGAAGGAATATAATATTTACGTACCACTGTAGAAATTGTTTGTATACTATATTTTTTGTACATTTGTGGATGTTGTCTAGTTGATCTTTGAGTTTGATCAACACCTTAGTTGTTGATATTGAAGTTTCTCTTGAAAGTGCACCATATAATTGTCCATGAGAGCACCGTCCTAGGCAATTAAACTCCTACAAATGGTTTTGTTTGTCTTTGTGCTTTATTGATCGTCATTGCAAAGAAAAGACATATATGATATTGCTTTCATGTAAAATGAAACGGGTATCCTTCGTTTTCTGCCTGTGAGAATGGAATGTGGGATTAAAACATGCTTTCCATAATGTTTCCCAATTGTGATTTCATCATAAATCATGTTTCCATCGAACCATTTACATATCATCCTTGTACCATTGCATAATCCTTCTGCTAGATCTAAGTTCCTTAACAACATTATCTTTCTGAGGAGGCAATCCATTTGGTGTCAAAGTGTTGAGAAATTCTTCTTGATAATAATCATTATTATCTTCAATAGCTTTATCAAAGCTATGAAACAATATCCATCATCTGGAAAGGTTGAAATCAATTTTTCATTCAACTTATCAACATGTCATTAGATGTGGTCAGTATTGCTCTGCTTGTAATGTATTATGTTGAGAAATTGTTCTCCTATATATGTGGAAAGATAGAACTGATTAAATGATTTTTGGAAACATCGTCATCGTTTTCATCATATTCAATGATCATTCCGTTTGGTAACTTTATGTCTTCTTTAGTGTTTGTTGTTTATTTTCCACAACTCATCCTTAATAAATATTGACTGAAATGTAGATCTCCTCTTGCTCTCATATTTTTAGAAAGATATAATTTTCCATCACTGACCACAAATATGACTTCACCAAGCTTGTCTTCATTGTTTGTAGTATCGTTCATTTGGAACATGAATCACTTGTCTAAAATCACCTCCAAATACAACAAGTTATCTTCTAAATACGTTAGAATTTCTCATGATGTCCTTTAAGTTTTTGTCAAGTTTCTCAATTGCCATTAGACTTACATTTCATAGTAATTCTGTATTTCCACTTTGCTTTGAAATATTGCACATATTTGTTTCATGCGCACTTGGAATTTTAAAATTTGAATAAGCAGTTCGGCCACTGAGCATAATTTCAACTGCAACTCCTGATGTGGATGTTTCTATAGCTATCTATTGTCTCATTCTTAGATTTTCTAGCAGAGCCTTATATAAATATGTTTTCTCTGCGCCACCTGGCCCTTTGATAAAGAACTTAGCACGTACTGTGTGTTAGGTGTGATGCCCGAAAGACAATTTTGTAATTGTTTTATTTAATAAATGAAATGATGTTATTATTCATATTTATTATTCTCATATTCACCGATGTGACAATAGTATTTACACTACGAAAACCCTAAGTATATCGTTTATGTAATCACTTAACTCGGTGTATGGGATATACACGGGAGGATTGAGTTAGTGAAGATATACTTAAAATACAATTAGCCCGTAGTGAAGTTAATCGAGAGTATCGGGTCTCTCCTTTAACGTGCTATTAATGCGCCCGAACACAATAGGTGTGATTGTCTTATCCGGACTTTCGGTTAAGAGAACCTGGTGGGGCATTTATATATGATAGATATATCATATAGGGTGGACCGATTTGATTAGAGTTCACGATATAATTCCGTGATCGAGAAGTCTTATCGAATCAATGGATGATCATATTTATGGATATATCTTAATCCTGAGGTGATCACAGTCAACTGCTTGAATCAGTATGAGGTTTGACTTGACGGTTAAGGATTACACTGAGTCTGTGGTCTGAATTACCCCATCTTGGCATTATACTGGATTGAGTGAGTAGTCTTTGTTATCACAGATACGGAATCCATTCCTTCCATTTATGGAAGTAGATAGACAGTTCCCTTATTTGTTAATCCTAGAAACTGATCGATCGCGCGAGTTCATATCACACTGATTGATCACCAGTGAGTTGTATGAATTAATTGATCACTAGGGGGTTAATGGTAAATAAGGATAAGAGGTTCTAAAAAGGGTTAACGGTAACTTCCCGATTTAGAATGAACGATCTATGGAGGATTAATCCATATGTAATGATTATATCAATGGACGCTTATTATCATTCTCATGAAGAGATAAATATAATCTCATAATCGGAGGAGTGCGATCACGGGATTATGGTGGCATATTCCTGTGATTGATTTATCGAATATAATTATTCTATAATTATTTATTTGATTTATCGGAGCCGCTGATTATTAGTCCATGGTCCCCGACGTGCCTCCTAATATAGCATAGCTATTCTCGGACGTCGAATCCTAATAATATTAATTTAGTTCTTGTTGGACTTTATTAAAACGATATGTGAATTAATTGTTTAGTGGACTATTAAATTAGTTGGGCTAAATAATTAAAATACACGGAAAAGACATTTTTTGTGGACTTGGCCCAAAAATAGTGTGTTGATTTTTTGACCTCATTGGTCAAATATATAGAAGGTGCGCATGGACCTTTCAAAAGAAAAAAGGTGCGCATATTTTGTGTTATTATTTAATTGTTGGAAAATTGGTTTTTCTTGGATAATTATTTAATGTGTGATTTATCTTTTATTTGTTAAATGATAATTCATGAAATATTAGATAATAATATGATTTATCCTAATTTGTTTGAGATAATTATTTTATTTATCTTTTATTTGGAAAAAGGATTAATGTAATAATTATCTCTTAATTATTTAATCTTTGGAGGACAAGGATTACTCTCCTATATAAAGAGAGTTCTCCCAAGCCTAAAACACACTACATATTTCGACTTCACCTCTTAGAGAGGAGAAGAAAATATTTTTTCGGCCAAGGGGTATTAGGGAGAAATCTTGGAGATTTTTCCGGGTAGCATATCGGAGGGGTTCGAGTCGAGAATTCCTTCCACCGGGAATTGCTTGGATCACACGTACGGAAGATCGTGGTGCTCTTCACATCTTCACATTCATCCTTTGCGGTTCTTCAACTTGGATTTTGAGATTCAAGAGGTATGATCTACAACCCCCTTGAGAATAGATCTAGTTGTTTTATTACGTGTATTATATAGATCTAGATTCTTAAATCGCTTCCGCTGCGGATGATATTACTAACAGTGGTATCAGACGCCATGGTGATCTATATTTATACGTATAAAATATTAGATCTAGGAGTGGAAAACATGTAGATTTTTTTTTGTCCCAAATTTTTTTTTAAGGGGGCCGAAATTTTTTGTTTTATTTTTTATGTTATGAATGTCTTGGTTGAAGAGATGGATTGTGGTTGGTACTGTTTACTCGTTAGATCTATTGTAGCTCCTTTGTTTAATAACAATTGAGCATAGGAATTGTATTTTATTTATGTCAAATTTCGAAATTTATGTAAAAGTAGCATCTTTTATTATAATTTTGATGTTCCGGGTTCGAGACAACGAAGATGATGTGTTGAAGATCATGGTGTTGAAGATCATCAAGAAGGTAAAAACGGGAGGAGGCCGAATTGTTTAATTAATTTTTTCCGTCGGCAATTTTTTTTTGGCGGCTGCAAAAAATTTTGTTTCTTGTAACCTAATGTATTAGGTTTAGCCGCAAGTTTTGACCAAAAAAAAAAAAAAAATAATAAAATAAATTAAAATAAAATATTTGCATAACAGCCGTGTGAAAAAAAAAAAATATATATATATATAAAACAAGTTTGTAATATAAATATATTTTAATATATGGTATATTACGGCCTCCTCTCCTCGGTGTTCGTGGTTCGTGATCCGGCGGTTCGAGTTCAAGATTTGAAGATCAAGACTCGAAGACATAGATTATGTAATTTTGTTTTCCTAGGATAGATTAGATACGGGGGTACCAACGATCCATCTCGGTGTTTAAATTTTCCGCATTTATTTTTTATGTGTTTGATCATAAAATAGATATAAAATCGGAATTGCCATGACATGCATCATATCATAAATCCACTCCATGCATACATGTAGAATTTTAATTTTGGTAATTAAAATAGGCATGTATACAAACTCGTGTAATTAGTTGAAATTTAATTAATACGTGGTAATTAATAAATTTAGTAACTAATTAAAGATCCGAGGACGGGTTATGAAATCGTTAAGCCTTTCGGTGTGTGTTCTCGGTGAACCGCCTTAAAGCCCAAACGAGATCACGTTTTCGATTCGTAGTGTCTACGAGATTGAATGATGGTAAAAGAACAATAAATCTTGGATAAAAACGGTTCGCCTATAGGTTGGGTGGTCAAGCGAGCTTCGCTCGACCGACCGAACCCTCCTAGTGTGATGTATGCACGGGGGTCCGGCAAGACTAAGCTACACCGGAGAGCGGAGGGGTGATTCCTTCTTATCTCAATGAGGCTCTCTTGACCCGATTTCGTCCGACTGTCACATATGTTCCAACGAATAGGACGGGTAGGCTTGCCTACGTTACCGACACCATTCGGAATCCATGATTTCATGTGCTTTTATGTTAACATCAAAAAGACGTGGTTAGTTAACCCACCACCACTTCCAAAATATTGAGTGGGAGCGGGGGAGGCGACGGCCAACCCCACGGCCTCTACTATAGATACAAGTAAGTGAGAGAAGGGTGACGCCTCGCGGCGCTTTGATTTCGTCCCCCTACGGATGGTGTTCACCCCTATCAACATTCATGGCTTGGTCTCCGAAAGGATAGGATTTCGGGTACTCGTCGGGTCACCGACATCCTACGACGGCATACTCGGGGCGTACCTAAGAGATCCGATATAGTAGGTCACACTCATCATGGGTATTCTTGATAATATCTAGGCTAAAAAAGAAAGGTAGTCAATGAATAAAGGGATGTTCGATTCTCGTGGGATGTTCGATTCCCACAAGTTATTCATTGATGAGATTGTCTCAATTTAACCGTCATCTCTTTGACCTACCCTACGGCGGCACTGAGATGCGAGGTTAAAACCTTGGAATGGTAGAGTAGACTTACTTATAGTTTACAATTCCTAAAATAAAATAATATAGTAGTGTTAAACTTGAATTAATTTATGTCATTTCATTTACAGCATTATCCCTTACTAAATTGCTTACAATTTATAATTGACTAGTATTGACTTCGTTAAAAAGTGGAAAGTAACTAGGACGTTGAATTAGTTAATCGATAATGCAATTATTTTTCGAAAGAGATATTTTCTCTTAAGCCTTTTAAAAACCAGAGTGACATATAGGTATGTCACTAGTGTCATTCGTGTCAAACGAGAGACAAACTTAGTTTGATCAAAGGTGATTTCGGACTTTGAAATTCTTCTAGTGAATTTTCGGTGTGTAGTGACTACACACGTAACCGTTCTAATTGAGAAATCGGAAAATCATGAACTCGTTGCTAGTTAGACGATATTTGGAATCGATGAACTAGTGGGAGTTTTATGATTTGTATTTTTCGGAAACATTAGAAGCGTGTAAGTGTTTACACGAGAGATTTTCAAATTGAAAAATTGGAAAATCATAAAATAAAGCATTCTTTGGTTAGACGGTATTTGGAACCGATAAACTAGTGGGAGCTTTAATGTTATGATTTGTTATTTTTCTAGTATATTAGAAAATCCGAGAAGTCCCGACAAGTAACACTCGAAATAGACATCCCACGGTTCAAGAGTAGTGTCTACTCACACGAACCGCTAGTTCAAAACTCGTTTCCATTTCACGGAAAGTCAAGAATGGGAGAATATGTCTAAGAGTGTTAGTCATCTAAAGCGAGTTGATTTTAAGGCTAAACCGAAAATTAATTAAGCGAAAATCATAGGATAAGGATAGTGATTTTGGATCACCAACCTATGAATCCTTGGCGATTTTTCGAGCTAAGTTCTTTGGAAGAACAAGGTAGCAAGTGCATTTAACGATTAAAAGAGTAAACAACGGGCGTTAATTTTAGCTAGAATAGTGGGAGTGATATAAGGAAATGAATCTCGGATTCAATCCTTGGATATCGCGGAAAATTTATTTTTCTGTTTAAGATTCGTTGGAACGAATGGATTTACCTTCTATTCGATAATTTGTTTATAGAAAGTGAATATACCATTTGTAGTACGAATCCAAGACTCGGACTTTTGTTTGATAAAGTCAAAACCACTTAGAACTACCGAAATATGTATATAAAACACATCTTAAGAACTATTAAAAGCAATTGGTTTCTATATTTAGATAAACGCTTCTTCATATTCCATAGTTAGTGCATAGTCCCTAAAAGACAAGACTTGAAGGCGGCTCGGGGTGATTCCTTTCTCCCGGCCTCGGTTATATTGTCTTAAAGGTTCAATGACTAAGTTTCCTTTCAATCGGGAAAGGATAATGGTTATAAAGAAGTAACATAGCTTGTTCATGACGACCTTCGGGGTCCGATGAAAGAAACAAGCTAGTAGGAGCTTCCGAGTAGTGACTTCTTGTCCGATAACTATTCGAACACTCCGGCAAGTTTATCCAAAATATTTTGAGGTTTCTCTCGTTTTCAACGAGAGATGGAGTATTCTATACTCATAAATGGACCATCACATAGTCCTGGGACCGATGCTCGGTTCGCGCCTCATAGTGAAATGTTTTCACTAAGTGAAGAAACCATTAAATTGCCTTTACATAGTTTTAGATGTGCTACAATACACCGCTTAACTCAATAAAGATATTGGAAGTGAAATAACGGTTTACATTGAAATGTAAGACCGAGAAGTCTACCTAGAATATGCTTTGGAATTTACGGATAATGAGTGGATTCGGTTCACCCAAATTCCATCAATATAAGCATTTAGCACACGATGCTTGATGGTTTGACCGGGAATTTCGCAAACACGTTCGGTCGGTGACCAATCGTTATATATCTTGTAGCATTGAGAAAAAGGTTTGTTATAAGATTCTTGACATCGGGAAGGGACGGTTATGCGCCGTTGCATCCTTTTCGATAGAGTCTATGAACAACAAACCTTGAACCTTGAGTACGGTTACTCAAGGTAGTTACTTACCGATTAAAATCAAACCACATCCAACTTTGGTTGTTGGTGATAACACTAAATACTACTAAACTATATCAGAATTTCGATCCACCCAGAAAGTATTGGGAGTATGTTTTATCCATTACCCATTACGGGTTCGGCGGACTTTGTAGTCTGAGGATCGATTGATGACCTATGGCTCTTTTGTGAGCAAGATAGGATTCGATAATAGAGGTTGGTTTAATAGCCATAACCCCGTGAATGGAGTTCGGTACTCCAACCCCGTTCATACTCTTGTAGAACCACCCGAGCGTCTCAGCCCGGTGGGAGTAATTGGATCTACACGGAAAAGAGTAGAATGAGTTCGGTATTGCATGATTTCGTTCAAAAGCGAGAAAATAGGGGTGATTCCCCGAGACTTTCTTGCCAAACAAACGGAGTCCGGATTCATTCGAAACGAAGGGTATTGACTTATGAACTTATGACGGGATGACCGTCAAGGCTTATGTCCTTTGTGGATAAAAAGCAAACCTCTCGGTCATTGGAAGTCATATATTTCTACAATATGTGGATTTGACCGAATATTGATAAGACTTTTGTAGATCGGATATCAATTTTAGTACAAAGTAGTGAATATATAAATATATATTAGTGTTTGTGAAGGATAACACCGCACTAGTTGGAATCAACATGGGTGTGTTATCCGAAGTCGAATACGACAATACCACAATTCTCTCGCAATAGAGATTTGGACAACATTCTTAAGAGTTTGACTCGGTCGAACTCATTAGAATCGATCCATCGGTTTCCCATCCATCTTATTGGTTAAGATGATGCATCCGTGTATGCAACATTCAACGAGGAAGTTCTACCCTATGCCTCGGGAATGACTCTCTAAATCTTCGGATCAAGAGAAATGGGATAGATTCTCTTTCTAGTAAGAGATGGTCGTGTTATTGAACGTCAATTTTGATCGAATCTTAGATTCGGCGGTTAACAAAGCAAGTTTAGTATGTCCTTTAGTATCTTGAAGAGAACGAGGAACAATATGCGGACATATTCATGTGTGAACTTGGATATGTGTGATACACCGATTTTGACTTTAAGTCGATTTAGGATGATCGTTAAGTCGATCTCGGGCTCGTGTTTACTCGCACCACATGATTTGATGGACCGGTAACGTTTCGATTCTACGGATCGTCTCGAGCCGACAACCCGACTAATCATTAAGACCCATGACATTTAGATGTAGGTGCTCCCCGAGTCACCGACCTATCCTACGACGGCATACTCGGAGTGTACTTTGGAATACGAAATGGTTATGACATGCTTAGTGGGTACTAGAATACGGGATAAGTCTCCATTGCTTTAGAGCAAGTGGGAGATGTAGTTTGTTGTATTTTAAATAATAGGGTGTGCTCTAAAACAATTAATCACATGCTTTCGTGCAAGTGGGAGATTGTTAGGTGTGATGCCCGAAAGACAATTTTGTAATTGTTTTATTTAATAAATGAAATGATGTTATTATTCATATTTATTATTCTCATATTCACCGATGTGACAATAGTATTTACACTACAGAAAACCCTAAGTATATTGTTTATGTAATCACTTAACTCAGTGTATGGGATATACACGGGAGGATTGAGTTAGTGAAGATATACTTAAAATACAATTAGCCCGTAGTGAAGTTAATCGAGAGTATCGGGTCTCTCCTTTAACGTGCTATTAATGCGCCCAGAACACAATAGGTGTGATTGTCTTATCCGGACTTTCGGTTAAGAGAACCTGGTGGGGCATTTATATATGATAGATATATCATATAGGGTGGACCGATTTGATTAGAGTTCACGATATAATTCCGTGATCGAGAAGTCTTATCGAATCAATGGATGATCATATTTATGGATATATCTTAATCCCGAGGTGATCACAATCAACCGCTTGAATCGTATGAAGTTTGACTTGACGGTTAAGGATTACACCGAGTCCGTGGTCCGAATTACCCCATCTTGGCATTATACCTTGGATTGAGTGAGTAGTCTTTGTTATCACAGATACGGAATCCATTCCTTCCATTTATGGAAGTAGATAGACAGTTCCCTTATTTGTTAATCCTAGAAACTGATCGATCGCGCGAGTTCATATCACACTGATTGATCACCGGTGAGTTGTATGAATTAATTGATCACTAGGGGGTTAATGGTAAATAAGGATAAGAGGTTCTAAAAAGGGTTAACGGTAACTTCCCGATTTAGAATGAACGATCTATGGAGGATTAATCCATATGTAATGATTATATCAATGGACGCTTATTATCATTCTCATGAAGAGATAAATATAATCTCATAATCGGAGGAGTGCGTCACGGGATTATGGTGGCATATTCCTGTGATTGATTTATCGAATATAATTATTCTATAATTATTTATTTGATTTATCGGAGCCGCTGATTATTAGTCCATGGTCCCCGACGTGCCTCCTAATATAGCATAGCTATTCTCGGACGTCGAATCCTAATAATATTAATTTAGTTCTTGTTGGACTTTATTAAAACGATATGTGAATTAATTGTTTAGTGGACTATTAAATTAGTTGGGCTAAATAAATAAAATACACGGAAAAGACATTTTTCGTGGACTTGGCCAAAAATAGTGTGTTGATTTTTTGACCTCATTGGTCAAATATATAGAAGGTGCGCATGGACCTTTCAAAAGAAAAAAAGGTGCGCATATTTTGTGTTATTATTTAATTATTGGAAAATTGGTTTTTCTTGGATAATTATTTAATGTGTGATTTATCTTTTATTTGTTAAATGATAATTCATGAAATATTAGATAATAATATGATTTATCCTAATTTGTTTGGGATAATTATTTTATTTATCTTTTATTTGGAAAAAGGATTAATGTAATAATTATCTCTTAATTATTTAATCTTGGAGGACAAGGATTACTCTCCTATATAAAGAGAGTTCTCCCAAGCCTAAAACACACTACATATTTTGACTTCACCTCTTAGAGAGGAGAAGAAAATATTTTTTCGGCCAAGGGGTATTAGGGAGAAATCTTGGAGATTTTTCCGAGTAGCATATCGGAGGGGTTCGAGTCGAGAATTCCTTCCACCGGGAATTGCTTGGATCACACGTACGGAAGATCGTGGTGCTCTTCACATCTTCACATTCATCCTTTGCGGTTCTTCAACTTGAATTTTGAGATTCAAGAGGTATGATCTACATCCCCCTTGTAGAATAGATCTAGTTGTTTTATTACGTGTAATTATAGATCTAGATCTTTAAAATCGCTTCCGTTGCGGATGGTATTACTAACACTGTGGCCATTATAATCCTTATAGAGAAATTTTTTTAGTATACTTTGTTGTTCAGGATTAAGCATTTCTTCTAAAATGCAATCTTCTTGGGGAATCTCTATAGACAATTCATCACGAATCACTTTTAGTATATATTATACAATGTTGTTGCATTGTTCTTGTATACTTTGCAAGTCGTAAGATGTCTTACCCATGCTTTCCAGAAAATAATTTATGCATTCCAAGTTTTGGCCTTAATTGTTTTAAGTGACTTTGTACGATCTTGCATGAAATCTTCCAACATTAATTCCCAATATGTATCCTATAGTTGTCGAATATTAGTAAATTAATAGAGTTGCAAACAATTTTCTTAATGCATTAGGCAGTTGAATGAAAATAGCTTCATTTAAGCATTATGTGATGCTCTGGTCGGATTCTTATAAACCTCTTTTCTATACATCTTCATTGAAACTGGTGAAATAACATAATAGAATTGACCCACATGAATGTTTATGTAGTTGATGTTGATAAAAGCGATGAAGTTATTGCATTTGATATGCTTGTTTTATTTCTATATTTTTTATTTTTCTTATTATTCTTGTTCTTTCTTTCTTTTGCTCAGTCTTTGACTGGTGTGTAATGACACCATCAATCATTACTTGCGTTGATCTCCCATTTGAATGGGGTGATGAGAATGTTATATGTTCGACTTTGTGTTATATGTATGTATTTTTTTTTTTTTGAACAACCAAGTATATGTATGTATTATTATATATGAACTAAAAATGTTTAGTCATATCTACAAGAAATCTTCACATACCATTGCGATTTACAAGGATTTTGATGATTTATGTTTTTATATTTTTAATTAAATCAAGGATTTATTCATATTTTCGTTTTTATATTTGTAATTTCATTTTTTCTATTTTAAGTAATTAATGATGATTAATTAATGAATAATCAATCAAGGATTTT
Organism: Gentiana straminea; assembly: GCA_036785695.1. Taxonomy (NCBI): domain Eukaryota; kingdom Viridiplantae; phylum Streptophyta; class Magnoliopsida; order Gentianales; family Gentianaceae; genus Gentiana; species Gentiana straminea. Next base: position 1,259,382 of record JAVUPR010000100.1, read on the forward strand.
GATGATTTTGATGATTTATGTTTTTATATTTTTAATTAAATCAAGGATTTATTCATATTTTCGTTCTTACATTTGTAATTTCGTTTTTTCTATTTTAAGTAATTAATGATGATTAATTAATGAATAATCAATCAATGATTTTGATGATTTTTGTTTTTATATTTTTTATTTCTTGTTTCTACTTGTAATTACTTGATTTTCATTTTTTATATTTTTATTCAAAACTAATTCATTAGATATATATATATATATATATATATATATATATATATATATATATATATATATATATATATATATATATATATATATATATATATATATATATGTGTTGATGTTGATATTGTAGATATATATACTTATTGTGTATTGCTTTTTTTTTTTTTTTTAGGGTGTGTATTGCTCAATCATCAATGAAAAATATTTACTCCCATTACATTATTTTGATAATTTCGAGTTTAGACAGTTGTTTAAAGTCTAAATATGTTGATGTTCGTTGCCTTACGACGATTCTTATCATAAATGGAAGTTATTGTTTATGGGAAATTAAAGATAAGGACACAATCTGAAATATTTTTAAGTAACGGGACAACTACATATTTTTTACAGGGAGAAGGACAACTGCATAATTTTTATAGCGAGAAGGACAAACAGTGAATCCCGAAAATCGGTGAATCTCCCAAATGAATCCCGAAATCGGTGAATTTCACAGTGAATTTTCGACAATGAATCCCGAAAATTAGTGAATTTCGACGATGAATTTTGAAAATTAGTGAATTTCGACAGTGAACAAATAGTTTTGTCATTTATGCAAAAGTTTCAAAAGGCTATCATTCTACTCAATTGATGAAATATTTATGTCATTCTCCATCATTCCCCCTATTGTTTATTACTCTCCTAATTCTTTGAAATGTATTTGCTTTAAGATATTGATAATGTCTTTGAAAAAGAAAAGGGGGAGTGGTTTTAAAAAACAAAAAAGAAGGAAAAAAATAGGAATCATGTGGAAATATAAATCGGGTGATAAGGACAAATACAATGTTCATAACATCAAATTCACTGTTTGTTGCAGTGAAACTGACCTCAAATCCAATGTTTCACTATTCCACTGTTTATGTGTTTTTTACAAAAATGATCTCGAAAATAACGTTGAAAAAATATCAAATGAGATGTCTAAATAAAGAAGACGAAAAAAGGGAAAATGTAATGAAAGATTACCATCTTTTGACAATCAGATCAAAAGATATATTCGTTTTGGTAGTTGAATACGAGAGAATTTAAATCACAGTGAAATAAGGACATGTCATTTTTACCCGAAAAAAATTTCACTATCATCTTTGCGTATTTCTACGTTCAAATTGTTCTTTTTTAACAATAAACCGAGAAGAAAATTGATGTAGAAGGCGAACATGAGATAATATGTAGAGTGCTCCAATATATATTAGGGAAACTTGAATAAATATGCTCGAAAAGAAAGCGTTTGGGAAAAATATACTCGAAAAGTAGTTATTTGAAAAATATGTTTGCGAGGGCCGCACGACCGCATGCATGCCGTATGCGTGCCGCACGGACATTTCGCGACGCATGCGCACCACATGCATCAAAGCATATTTTTCCTAAAAAACTACTTTTCAAGCATATTTATTCAAGTTTCCCTATATATTATAGTGTGGTAAATGTTAATTAATGCTGATGAGGGAAATCAGATCTCATCCCACCAAGATAAATACTACTTTTGGAAACAGTAATTCTCAAAGTAATTGGAGCATTAAATTAATTATGGCCCCTTTTATATCATTATATATGCAACAAAAACAGGAAACCCCATTATGTTTGTGCTTAATTAAAACATTAATATTTCCCTTTCATATCATTCATTCATTCATTCATTACATACAACAAAAACAGGAAACCCCATTATGTTGTGTGTTTGACTTTTGTCAGCTACATATATGGACCCACTTACTAAGTAGAATTTCCCTATTTAGAAAGAAGCTCACACACAAAAAAAATTACACGGTGAGTAGAGTCATGATACGGACACAACCGTTCAACCACAATGTGTATTTACACCATTGATAATGATAATGAATATATCCTTCGTTATAATCAACGGTGTAAATACACATTATACGTGTCACTTGTTGTGGGTTGAACGATTGTGCACGTATCATTACTGTTGTTGTAGTAAGTAAACAGAACCCAATGTAGCAAACTGAAGTGAGTGCTTGCTATATATATGTAGGTGTAAACAAGTCTAGTGAGTGCTTGCTATATTTGGTAAGTATACTGTATACATGCAGAATACAGACAATGAAGAAGCACCATATCAAAATCAGTATTTTCATAGGGTTGCTACTTTTTACCTGTTTATCGGCATCTCCTCATGACACAGCTCTGATAGGTGATCAGAACCATGATCAGCAGAAAGAAAGAGTTCCGAATCCAAATCAACAAAATTATGGAGATAGCCACGTCAGCTATGTGCCAGATAGTATCCCTGCTGCAGGTGATGTCAACCATCATACTATGCCGAGGCAGGCATTCAACAATCAGCAAGGTAGCAGCAGCAGCTCTAATGGAGATGATGGCAACAACGCCGGTGGTGGCTGATTTCTATATGCACCGGCCAGATGATCAGTAAACAGCAATAATGTTATATATATATATATATATATATATATATAGGGGTGTGTGTGGCTTGTTTCTTCTTCCTGGCTGTTTCATCATCATCTAGTTAAGTGCAATTGTGTAAATGAAGCAGAAAAATCTCACATCGCATTACACACAACAAATATTTCAATTGATCGTACGACATAGAATCTTGCTAACTACTTACTACTTACTCCCAATGTCAAATATCACGCGATAGCAGCAGCCAAGAGAGCATATAAACACAATCAAGGCGGCTGTAACATCTCTCTACACTACATTATTCTCAGCTCATCAAACTCAACCTTACTAATTAATACAGCAGCAACTAAATGACAACATTTCATTAGAATCTCCTGATAACCCTAAACTCAACTAGAAGGAAGAAAAAGAAAAAAAAAAGTGGTTTAATGCTTGGATCGGATGTCTCTCGGGTATGGATATTTGACAGACAGTTCGCCAACACGTTGCAGGATGGATTTTGGCAGAGGACGCCAAGCCAAGTTCCTTTTCTTACCTTCCTGCAAAAACAGGCATGTGTAATAATGGTTACAAAAGTAAAGAGAAAGTTCGTCCAGGCACGCACGGAGAGAATGACAAATTTTAGAGACCCTTCAAGTTTAATGATATATTAAGAGCTAGGTTGTACGAATATGGATACACGGATGCCGCAAAAAAAGGTAAGATAAGGGTTTGGAGAGAATATATGTAAATATTAAATAAATAAATAAAAAGTGGCCAAACTGCACATAATCAAAGTATAATGACCAAACTATAAATAATAAAAATCGTAAAAGAAACCAAATTTTAAATGCTTTACTTCATTTCAAGTGGCTTTTCTTCAGTTTTCAAGAGATTTTCATCATTTAATGCATCTACCTAATGGATATGCATATATCGATCCCATATGTATACATTGTACATATCAAATTCGTATTGGACACAAGATCTACAACCAAACAAAGGTATCAATGCATCATAGATTAAGAATATAGGATATCAAGTTTACGAAATCATTTGTAAGGTGGGGAAAAGGTATTGAAAACAGTGTACTCATTGAAAAAGAGATGAATTAGATTTTGATTTCTAAACAAGACAAGAAAATCCCATCAAAAAAAAAGACAAGAAATGTTTTTCCAAAATAAAAAAGCTCAATTTACAGAATCCAGATAGAAAAATCAACGAATTCTGGAAGCATTTAGGCGGACCAAAGGTAATTAACATGAAAACAGAACAAATAGTTACAAGGAAACCAACCCCTGTCTTATTTTCTCTTTGAAGGTAGGCTGCTTTTAAAAGATTTCTCCACTTGTCCTGTCAAAACACCATAAATATATTATTTTAAAAATTCTTTAAATGCATAATAAAGGTGAAATCTTTTTCTTTGAGGTAACAACAACTCTTCAATAAAAGACAACAGTAGCAGTCTTACCTTAAGATCTACGGGTGTACGATGTGGCGATGAAGGAAACAACTCTTTCTTCATGCGACTCCATCTCCCAACTCCATGCTGAGACACACCATCAATCAAGATCTCAACTTCTGACATAGTCCACAAGATATGATGCTTCCTCCGACCACCATTTTCCTCAGATATCGTAACTTCGTTACATTCATCTTGAGGCGTAGTTACCAAAGCACGCCTATCATCAGAACTAGGGTGCAAAACCTGCCAAAATCATACACACCATTTTTATGAAGGTCCTACTACGCAAAATCAGATTAACCTACTGTGCTTTTTTGTGATTGCTTCAAAAATCATTAACGGCGTACTCACGCTATCCCTCACCTGCTCATCAAGATGCCTAACCGGCTGATCAATCTTGTGGTTTGTATGATGCTTCCTCCGATCATCGTTTTCCCCGGATTTCAGTACTCCATTACATTCATCTTGTGACATTGTTACTAAAGCAAGTTTATCATCAGAACTAAGGTGCAGCACCTGCCAAAATCATAAACAACAGGTTAAGGAAGGAGATTCTAACATGCAAAATTAAATTGAACATTAACAGCATACTAATGATATCCCTCACCTGCTCATGAGGAGGCCTAACCGCCTGATTGGTTTTCTGGTTTGATGAAGAAGATGACGAGTGATCACTCTTGAACTTAGGCTTTGACAAGCTATTCCGCACCTGCCCACGAGGAGGCCCAACCGCCTGATTGATTTTCAGGTTTGATGAAGAGGATGTCGCGTGATCACCCTTGAACTTAATCTTTGACACCATGTGGCAGCCTGGTCCTTTTTTCACCTTAGTTGCAACAAACAACGGTTCTATATTCACCTTAGTTGCAACAGGGAGTGGTTTAATATTCACTTTAGTTGCAACAGGCAGAGGCTTTTCACAACAAGATACAGGTGCAAAAGGCACTTGAATAGCCTTTGCAAGTAAATCCTCAGGCAATGATTTTTGGTCTCTTGATTTCGCAGCAAAAACCTTGTGATGCTTGACTGGAATCTTTTCACTTGATTTAGCAATATAAGTATCTCCTCTTTTCTTAGTAGGATTCAAAGTAGGTTCTGATATTTCATCAATATATCTTTGCGGGGGCTTACGTAATCTCTTGCTTGTATGAGTTACAATAGTATCCATTTCATCAGCATTCCTATTGAAATTATCCTTCCTCGTATGGCATTCGCTGTTCAATTCTTTGTCAACAGATGAATGGTCATTTTCTTGCATGGATATTGAAGGCAATGTTGTTCCTCCGGCAGAAGGCACAGGGATGGAGATCATATCTTTCATGTCCTCCTCCTCAGAAAACATGCTTGAAACATCTTCCAACCGATCAATGTTGTCTATATGAAATGAAGCTGGACGTGATTTTTGGTGACTTGATTTCACAGCAAGAACCTTGTGATGTTTGACCGGAATCATTTCATTTGATTTAGTAATACATGCATCTCTTCTTTTCTTAATAGTATTTGAAGTAGGTTCTGATATCATATCAATATATCTCTTTGGGGGCTTACGTAATCTCTTATGTGAATGAGTTCCAACATCGTCCCTTCGGTCGGCATTCGTAGTGAAAGTGTCCTTCATCGTATCGCATTCCCCGTTTAAATTTTTATCCACAGATGAATGATCATTTTCTTGCATGGATACGGAAGGTGATGGTGTTCCTCCAGTGGAAGGCACGGGGTTGGAGATCATATCTTTCACGTCCTTTTCAGAAAACATGCTTGAAACATCCTCCAACTTGTCAATACTGTCTATACAAAATGGAGCTGGATATTTGAACCATTGCTCTTCAAGTGACAAATCAGCATTAATGGCAGAGTAGAACGCATCATCAGAAGCAGCAACGTTCATATCAAGTTCAGTCTGCAAGCCATTTAGCTGACCACCTGAAACGAATGATTCTGATTTCTTCTGGATCGCAATATCACCAGCAGGTCTATCTGCTTGAAAAATGATTCTAGATCCCAAGTTCTGCAACCAATGATTTTCCAACATTGTAATGCTATCTTCAGATTCAACATCTGCATTTGCATAAGCATTAAACGTACCACCTTACTCTTTCCCCCATTTATATTAATGACAGGGAAAAGGTGACAAAAAGGGTGCAGCAAAGAGAGAAGCAAGAATACAATAATTACACATAATCGCATACACTGCATACTAAATGAAGACACACTGACCTAGAAGATAACTTCCACCCCAGGAAGGACTGTTTGACGGCTGAAGTTTCTCACACCTGAGTTCACTACGTATCATGTCAAATACCTGCTCGAAGTTCATCATCATCAAATAAAAGGAGAGAGAAAGTCACCAGGTTATCTACTTGTTATGTGGAAGACAAAAACGGGTAGTTTGCAGGATCATAAAACTGAAATAGTAAAATACTGAAGTTTATCGAGCAAGCAACACGCAATGTCAAGCAGAGCTAATCACCATATTAAGTCTACAAAGAAAATGAAACAATAGCATGTTTGGCTGAGGAACTATAAAGGCTTTATATTACGTCAATCAAGTGTCTTAGAATATTATATAAAGAGGACAATGCAGAACCCTATACCCTGTTCTTCCTGTAACACCAACCCCTCCTTCTCATTGTTTTGAAGCAAATGAAACATTGTGACATTCATGATGATCACCCTGCCCCTTGTTCAGCTTAGTGACACAAAAATGTCATAACTGCTTGAACAACTAGATAAACAATCCCATAAAAACAAGAATTAATGAAGGCATTCGACCCATGACAAAAAGATTATGGCTTGATAAAAATTAAAGATACCCCAATTTTGGACTAAAAATTTAAAGATTCCTAATTTTGTACTAAGGTTTCCATCTAGACTACTCAAAATAAGACTGCAAAATTCGGTTGACTAAATTGATTGAAGGGAGCAGGAAAAGAGTCAATCTTTTGGTTTCTCTATAGTCTATATTCATACATGAAATAATTAATAACGCCCTCCCTTAGTGAAACCGAAATACTTCCCATATAAGACTGGAAAATTAACTCAAATGGTTAATTGTTACCATCTTCTAGCAACAGGAAGAAAAAAAAAACTTATTCCACTAAAGCAGTACAAAGATTGTAATTTCAAAGATTGTTTAGCAGTACAAAAATTCCACCACACAAGCAAAACTAGGCAGCAAATTAAAACTAAACAAAAAGTCAAAAATATCTAGGGCCTCCTTCAACTAAACGACAAAATGCATTCCCTCTATTTACTCTTTGCTATGAAGGTCCGTGTCAATTTCATTTTCAGATTTTTTTTTTTTTTTCCCTCAAAACAAACAACAACCCACAACTAAACAATTATCATACTAGAAAATGCTCGAACAGCTAGTGGTCATCGTTAGCCATAAACGATTTACTAAAATTCAGTCCCAATTTTGAGCTAAAATAAAATATCCGACTAGAAAAATTACAAAAACGTTCCCTCAGAGAGCAATAGTAATGAAACAAGTAAATTTGCAGCAAAGTAAAGCAATCTAAAAAGTAAAAAACACAAAAGAAAGAAAGGGAAATGCGTCTTACCACCTGATTCAACAGCCTTAGAGTACGACTCGAATAGCAAAATGCTGCAACTTCAAGACATTATTGTAGAGAACGCGGGAGCGGGAAAAGACAGATCTTTTCCGACGTACAATGATGTAATAAGCGAAGGAGTGCAGTTCAGAAGAAAACAATTTATCCGGATTTCAAAGTTTTATTATATTGGACAGCTGGCAGTGATGTAATACCAAGTTTGGAGTCCGATGGTATGATATGATGGCGATTGAAGTGGGCTTTCTTTCTTGAATACTGATATGTGCACTACACACTGTAGTGCACAAACCACTACACTATTGGTAGCTTTTGATTAAAGTGATCAAGAATTTTTTGTGATGGGTCCCAACAGAATATGTGGTGTTGATTGTGTTGGGTAAGATGTTGTGGTTGAAAGTGTAGTGGATGTATCACTAGTGTTCTTTCTTTCTTTGCTTTACTTACTCAACATTGACGGATTGACCCGTCTGTCTGACGTATGGAGTAATACTCTATCCGTCCCAATTTGTTTGGAACATTTTGAAACTCATAATATTTAGAGGAATAAGGGAGAATGACAGAAATATTTCATCAATTGAGTAGAATGACAGTCTTTTGAAACTTTTGCATAAAAGACAAAACCATTTATCCACTGTCGAAATTCACTGTTTAAATTCACTTCCGAAATTCACTATTTTTCAAAATTCATTGTCGAAATTCACTGATTTCAGAATTCACTGGAGAGATTCACTGATTTTCGGGATTCACTGTTTGTCCTTCTCGCTATAAAAATTATGCAGTTGTCCTTCTCCCTATAAAAAATATGTAGATGTCATGGTACTTAAAAATATTTCAATTGTGTCGTTATCCCTAATTTCCCATAATATTTAAGGAGACATCAATTAATGAGTTATCCGGACATTTAAAACTTGACTAATTTACATTTTTATCCTTTTATATATAGCATTATTTTTACAATATTTAAGGAGATATCAATTAATGATTTAGGGTAATTTAGGCAATTAAAGCAAAAACTTTAAATCTATTTAGAATTATGAGACTTAATTTGGGACAACCAAAAAATGAATAAGTCTCAAACAAATTTGGACGGAATGACTGATAAAGATTAAATTTCACAAGTCAAACTACATTTGTAATTTACTTGGAACATCCCCAAGTATAAGAATTGATGAATGTGATCTTGGGAATTCCGTGTCACTTTATAAGATGTCATCTACATAAATCAACACATAAAAGAGATGTTTGTGAGACTTCTATATAAAAATACAAGTGTCAGCACTAAATTGATAGATCTCCCACTGTAACATCTGTATTTTTAGTGCTTCATCATAACAGGCTTTAGGAGTCTGTTTGATCCCATACAACTCTTCTTGAGTTTGCATACAAAACAAGGTCATTTAGCAAATGCCTATGTTTGCATTCAGTCATGTCATTTTGCTCATGTGTATGTGGGTAAAAATGTCTAAAGGCAATGCCCAAATGAGTGAGGAGGGAATCTAGGGTTTTGTACTCACCACCCCAGTCAAACTGGATGGTTTTGATTTTAGTGTTGAATTGGTTTTCCACATAGCTCTAAATTGTTTAAAGATGTTGGATGTTTTTTATTTGTTTTTAAGAGGCACAACATAATACTTCCATTAACTTGGACATTACATTCTCTTACAACTTGATTCAAGACTCTAACAGAAGGAGGCCTTGGCCTCTCATGCCAAACATTGGCATCATTATTAAGGGACTCAAATGACACTAGATAACTAAGAATAGAGATTGAGCTCGGTTGGACTTGCTTTTTGGATTGAAAGGAGTTCTTGATGTGAATTGGTTGGATATTGATGCTAGTTTGCATCTGGTACGGTCCATCTTGCAGGATCTTTCCTAGAGTACTCTATTAGATGCTTAGTCAATCTTATAACATTTAATATCATGAAATTCAACAAACACACCATTGTCGGAAGTTAATCTAGACACACTCTTCAAATTTTTAGTGGTGGAAGGAACATACAAGACATGATTTAGATGAATGTCGGGGGATACTCTAGGGTGACCAGTGTGTGCTATTCTCATTTACGACCATTTCCAAATGTAGGAGTGTTATTACCAATATATTCAGATTTCAATTGCAGGCTACCAAGGTCAGAGGTCAAGTGATTTGTGGCTCCAGAGTCAGCGTACCAGCTTGTGTCAGTGACAATGTCAAGGATGCCAAATAGGCACTCATCTGCTTGCTTACCTGCATGTGTCGTTCCATTTGATGAGGAACCATTGTTGCTGTCATACCTGAACCAATAGTCTGATGATATGTGTCCAATATTGCTGCATATCTGGCGGGTTAGCTTAGTGTTAGGATTAGGCGATCTGACACCACCTCTGCCCATGAATCTTCCTGCTCTGGTAGAGCCTTTAGCACTCCTTCCACCTCTGTTGGATGCTTGGAATTTGGGTCTGTTTGAAGTCTTGTAGCCATTAGAATTCACTTTAGTTACATGGGCATTGGCCTGAGTCAAGTCCATGGGCGAGGAAGGATTGAACCTGGCCAACAACCGTTCATGAGTTGTTAATTGAGCATATACTTCATGCGAGGTCAGAGATCAACTCTAGAGGTTATATTCATAATTACTGACTCGTAATCACTTCTTTGGATCCACATCCATCCATTCATCATATGCAGGTTTTGAGTAAGAATTGCTGCAGAAGTGCCCTCAATAACCAGAGAGCTGGTGGTCCGGGCTTCGAGGGAAACACACAGTCTAACATACGGTGGCCTTTGATGCCTGGAAGAATGGAGTATCTCCAGAATAGGTAGTTGTTCCAATCAAGTTTGATGTTGAAGGTTTGGCTGAAGTTTCCTCCAAACGGTGGTCCATGTGAGTGGCCGAGTGTTGAGGTGTTGAAGAAGAAAGGCTTTCTCAAAAATGGTGGCCGGAATAAGCAAAGGAGAAGTTATCTGAGCAGTGTCGATGTTTGGTGGCAGAGTGAGAGGGGAGAATGATATGCTTGTGGTCAATGGATGTGATATTGAGCTCGTCGGAGCAAGGGTGGCCAGAACCGAGCTCGTCAAAGTTGTGCTACCGTGGTTTCCATTGCCAGCAAGTTAGCAGCTCTGATACAAACTTGGATAAAGAAGTTTGAAAGAATTATCATTTTGGATATGTCCAACAATACCGTGAGAACAAAGATAAATACATCACATGTCATCATACTAATGCTCACCCTAGATACACCAAAATCTACACAAAGATACTTATAAACACTACATAAATATCACACAATTATCATCTTGATTTTCCACACTAACATTTTCGTTACCCTGGGGTGACCTGAAATGAAAGTGAGGAGTTTGATAAATCATTTTCGTAGTATTTTTAATCCTGGTTTTTCTTTAAGAATAGAGAAACATATAGGACTCAGATGCAAAAATAACAAATACGCTCACTTAAATGCAAGAAACAAAAATTAGTTTCCCTCGACAATACAGATTACAGAGGTTTCTTCAGTACATCGACTCTTTCAGATGAAAAAGACATCGTCACCAAATTTACATGAAAAAAAGAAGAGAGAACATAGAAGACCGAAGTAACAACTTCAAGATTCCCCGTTGGTTGCTTTATCGCCACTGCCGCTAATTGCCAAGCCACGTATTTTCACATCATAGTGAACTTCCTCCACTTTTCTCAGGTCATACTTCATGCCTGCCATGGCAATAATGTATAATAGTATATATGAATCCATTACCATCAACACATGGAAAACCTTGATAATATACAGGGCACTGAAACGGCTAGCAACAAAAACCTTTCGACTGATTAAAAAAAAAAAAAGAGAGGAAAACGAACGTACTATCAAATTTCTTCCGCAAGAAGTCATTTCGGAGATTAAGCATACGAAATGCTGTGTGTAAATCTGTTAAGAACCTTAAAACCTTCTGAGGGCATTCATAATCTCCGGCTGTCACCTGGTTCACAACATACCTAGGCTGCAAGAGATTGATTGTTAAGCTCAGATTTAACAAGTTGATAAGAAGTTTTTAAGCAAGCAACAACAAACTCTAATCCCACTACAATATTTTATCACCAAAAAAATAAGGATGCAGAATGTGAGTTGCAGAAAGGATCCCAACTGAGCCTTAATCGGGTGAAAGCTTTTGAGCCTTTCATACATCATTTATGTATGTCTAGTACATATGCATAATTTTAAGCAACACTCTACTCCCACTGGACCTTATTTTATCACGTATATACTACAAAAGCAGGATATCAGTGTAATAAGGAACCTGACTGGGCCTTCTTCGTCTGGCCTATACCAGGAATCGATTACAAATGCCTGGTATAGGGGTCTCATGTCTCAAAACCATATAATGGGCTTCTCTGTCTTCCTAAATTCAGGGCTTTTTTTTTATTTTTTATTTTTATATAGCCGAAGGGCCATTTTAAGCAGTTCATTTGGTGTGTATGTGGAAATGTGGAATTCATTCTCTATTTTGGTGTAGTATTACATTTGGCATAAACAGAATAAAAGACAGTTCCAGGATATCTCAACGCCTTGCTATCGTATTTTGGAACTACAATTTTCGTTGATATACATCTAAAGACAGGGCTGTTGATGTACTTACCATTTCGTTGGACATGAAGCAAATCCCTGCAGATAAAGAACACGCCAGATTATTGTGTGCTTCACAAGAATACCAGTATTCCAACAGTAAAATGGTGAATGGCTAATAGTGCTCGCAGGAAAAGACACAATCCCAAAAAAGAAAAAGATAAGCATGTACAGATAATACATATATCACAGAACTTAACTTTGTGAATACCAGGAAGATAAGACAGTTGGAAGTGTGGTTTTTGCTTAACACATTATTCGGTATTACTTACAAAATTTGCAAGGGCTTCAAGAAAGTAAATTGCCAGCATATGACCACAAATTATCCACTATTGTGATTCTTAAATATCAAACAATATGTGGTCCTGGACATTCAGGCATTTTTGAATAAGTATTTCAAGGAGACTATATACACCTCTAAAACAAACAATTCTGCATAGCTAAAGCAATATGCTTAGACACATCTTTCCGTGGAAACAATTCATAGAACCAATTAATAGCAACAATTACTCATCATACAAGTTGGAGAAATACAAACTTGACTCACCAGTAAGATAATCTTCAACATCAAGACCAAATTCTGAGGGATTTACTGCAGAAAGAAATTAAATCCAAGCATCAGAACCCAAACATTTAAAGAAATAAAACACTTTGACAGAAGTATTCAGAACACTTGGACATGAATAGTCATAATGGAAAATGGAACATTTCATACAGGATAAGATAATGGCTGAATGCCATAAATTTTGGACTAAACTTTTGACTATCAATGGAAAATGGTTTGGTAGATAACAAATTTGGGTAAGATGAGGAAAAAAATAGTAGACGTGTAGATATTCTAAAACGAGTTATAACACGGAACACACGATAACTACGCCAAAACATACACATTATCGGGACAGGGGTATTACATATCTTTATCATCATCTAATTTTAGACATGAATAGAAAGGGGAAAAGATTAAAACAACCATGAAAACTAAAATAAATAGTGCTAATGGAGAATATGATTATTTAGAGGCCAAAAAGTATACATCCAAGTTTGTTCTCCGCTTCACTATGGAGAAGAAGAGTCCCAGTTTCCAACCAATGCATAAAACCAAGCAGGGAGACTACAGTCTGTGTCTCGCTCCTCCAATCACCATGATACCTGATTATATAGGTCGCAAACAGGAGCTCGATTCATAAACAGGCGAACATAATTAACAGCTAATGAACACCTAAAGCCTAAAGGAAAGGGAAAAACACTCACCTATAATACTGTTCAGGACATTCACGAAGAATCTCTGCAAGCCGACCAAAGAGCTCTCTAAGAACTACAATATGTGCCTTCGTTTTCTCTAAAACCTCTGATTTTGTGCAATTGCATAAGAATAACTTATCATACCAATAAAAATACAACTGTAAATTTAAATATAAAAAAAAAGAATTAATAAATTAAACTGCTTCGCAGCATACCGGAAACAGGCCGAGACTGATGAACGAGAAGCAAGCTAGAGTGCATAAGCCGAGTGACAGACTCAATCTCTGAAGCAACGGAACGAATGCGCTCGCGGACATTTCCAGAAACTTCCAGTTGCTTCCGGAAGTCATCGAATTGTTTCTCTAATTTCTCAGACGTGGGTGAAGTAGGCCAGTTGATTTCGCCTTCCCTGTCGCCTTGGCCGCCAGCGCCGTTAGTCATTGGTGTAGAAATGAAAGAACAAGAGAGAATGGTGGGGAGGCGGGAAGCAAAAATGTCGAAGCGGATACAAGGAAAGATAGGAGGAGGAGGACTTATCGAGAAAGGCAAACGATGAGGACTGGGTTTAGGGTTTAACCACCGAGATAGTGAGCTTGCACTCAATGTTGAGTTTCGAGTAGCAAACTTCATGTCTTGGGCAAGCCAGTGATTCTTTTCCTTTATAATGGTGTGTTTGTTTAGCAAAAATGGAATGGAATGACCATTCCAATTTTTATGTATTATTTTGAGGTAATGAAATGAAATAAATTTTAAGGTCAAAAACCAAAAGTATATAAAACGGACTTATAAAGATAAAAAGAAATCTGTTGGATTTATAAACACAAATTAGATAAATAAACTTAAATACTCTTAATGAAGAAAAAAATAAAAATAAAAGAAAAAGGGGAGGGAGGCGTTCATGTTTTTTTTTTTTTTTTTTTTTTCAGGCTTTCAGGTTGTTTTTGTTTTTGTTTTTGTTTTTTTTTTCAGGCGTTCATTTTTTTTTTTGAACCGATGTATTGACCATCGCGATACAATGACCACCGCCGATACATTGGCCACCGCGATTCAATGACCACCGCGACGCATTGATCATCCCGATGCATTGACCACCTCGATGCAATGACCATCCTGATGCATTGACCACCGCGACGCCCGATGCGATGACCATCGCGATGCAGAGACATCGCGATGAAGTGACACCGCGATGTAGAGACACGGTGATGAAGCGACACCGTGATGCAGAGACACCGCAATGAAGTGACACCGCGATGCAGAGACACCGCATTGCAGAGACACCTCGATGAAGTGATACAGCGACGTAGTGACCACCCGCGATGCAGAGACGCCTCAATGAAGTGACACCACGATGCATTGACCACACCAGATCCATTGATCACCTCGATACAGTGACCATCTCCGATGCAGAGACACCACGATACAGTGACCAACCCAGATGCAGAGACACCGCGATGCAGTGACCACCCCCGATGCAGAGACATCACGATGTTATAACATTTGACGATGCAGAGACATCACGATGTTATAACATTTGACGATGCAGAGACATCACGAATAAGAGACACCGCAATGCAGAGACATCGCGATGTTATAACATTTGACGATGCAGAGACACCGCAATGCAGAGAAACCGCATTGCAGAGACACCACGATGAAATGACACCGCAATGCAAAGACACTGCGATGTAGAGACACCGCAATGCAAAGACACCACGATGAAGTGACACCGCATTCCAAAGACACCGCGATGAAGTGACACCGTGATAAGTGACACCGCAATGTAGAGACACCGCGATGCAGTGACCACCCCCGATGCAGAGACACCCTCGACGTAGAGACACCGCGATGAAGTGACATCACGTTTATGCAGTGACAATGACAATTTATGCAGTGACTTCGACAATTTATGCAGTGACATCAACAATTTATGCAGTTACATCGACAATTTATGCAGCGACATCGGCAAATAGATATACAGTGACATTTGATGAAGCTGTGCTGAAGACCGGAAACCGTATGAATGTTGGCACGAACCGTGGCGATGCACATGCCTTCAAGCTAGATACGTTGAAAAAGGAATGTGTTTTCAGCTTATTAATGTGGTGCAAATAAAAAATAAAAAATTCAAAAATACTCTAGCAAAAGATATAAATTATTGAAAGGAAGAGAAGCGAGAAGCGAGAAAGAAAACAATATATTGAAATGTTCCAAGTGACAAAGCAACCGTTCAAGGTTGACAATTAAAAACAGTCTTTGCAGCATACAACAAAATTTACAATAAAAGCATAATCAATCAAAAAGACCATATACAGAAACAAGAAATTTTGGACCAACTTAATATAGTAAAACAATCATTACAAAAACAGGAAATTTCGGACCAACTTCAATGCGTTTTCATCAGTCGAATCGCAAAAACATGCGCTGCTCAGTACTTCAGCGTTGCACTTATCTAAAATGGAAAGAATACGTCTTGTGATAACTCTCAAATACATCATTTTTCTGGGCACTATAAAGTTAATGATCCTACCAATGGAAACTCATATACATGACAGCATCATGTAGCTTTAGCGAGAAATAGAAACTCCAACCTCCATGAAAAAAGCTTATGTAATGGAAAGAAGGGTCAAGAAATGTGTCAGATCAATAGAAAGGGGAAAAACAACTTGACTGGCTATGTCTAAGAAGGGTCTTTAGCTGAATGCTGGTAAGATAAATTTGACACGCCATCAAACCACTAAAATTGCCCATTCTAGAAAGTTCTGCTCTAGCTATGATCTGAAAATGAAGAATCATACAGAGAGTGTACAAGGTTGATAAATGTACAAGGTTGCTGCAACCATGGTTCACCATCTATTTGAACAGGCAATGGAGCAAAAAGCTGAATCTTCATGACTTGTCCCTGCGCTAATCTTTATGAAATATGCAGAACATTAAATGGGGGTTCTTCAGATTCTTCGTGCTTCACCTCGAAACATCGAAGCTCAAGCCCAGAATTAGATTTCTTTATCGATTTCGTATTGATACGAATCTTTCCAAATTGTCTAGGACCATTTTTTCGTATGTAAATAGTCATGGCACTTGACTTTCCATTTTCAATCAATCCCGTAAGCATTACAATTGCGGGAGGACGAAATTGGAGCACCATTTCCCAGAAATCCTCGTAGGTGTGTGGTAATGGACCTTGTGTTGCAATAAAGGGTGAAACGCCTTCAGAAATCTTGATTGGACTTCCATTGATGTATCCTTGATCATTCGATCGGTTTAAAACAATCCGGTTATCGTCAAATGGTTTGACATCTGGATAACGATTCTTGTCTTCGTTTATATTAGAACAAGCGATTGAGCATCTACTTATCATTTCTGAATCTGTAATGCTATTTTCATGTACAGTGAGATATTCATTGCAGATCGATTGAGGAGAATTGATCAATTTGTGCTTAAAAGTTGCAAGAGCTTTGGAACAGTTCCGTAATTGATCCGGCGAAAGAATGGGCTTCACCGGTACAGAATCAATGAGAAGTCAAACGTGTGTTTAGCTTATTTTATTAGATTAGGGGTATTTTGGTACATGTAGATATATTATGTCCTTAAAAGTCCAACTGATTCCTTTATGTCCTTATGGGGCTAATAAGTATAAAAAAAACTATACTTTTAAGTAATTAACCCTAAATTTTATTCTAATGGAATGAAAAAAATTCTATTTTTATTCCTTTCAAAAATGGATGGAATGCGATGGAATAAAATCAAAATCGACAAAACACGTAGGTGATGAGGTAAGAGTGAATGCGTGGTAGGGTAGGGTAGTGTAGGATATGTGATGAACTAGGGTGGATAAGGTGGGTGGGGTAGGGTATGGTGGGGTAAGGTAGGGTATGGTTGTTAGGAAATCACTAGTTTAACACAGCGGGATTTAAAATTTTGATTTCCTTTTCCAAGATCGTTTTCGTTTAACACAATAAACACGTTAAGTAGTTTGACGGAATATACCTTGACTGATCTATAAGATCGAAGCTTTGACTGTCAACGTATAGTAGTACTATGTGCAAGCCGTCCACACGTCTGACCTCTATCGATAATCCACACGAACTCCTCGACGGAATCCTCCGTGGATTGCTATCAGAAAAATCCGGCTGCTAGACCGGTCTTTTTCTCTCTCTCACTAACTCTCTATTGGAAAATCTCTATTTTACTCAAGAACTACTAGTTCTTGGAATTGATATGTACAAAATAGCTAGCCAACCCATTTCTTATATAGGGTGATTGGCGCCCCATATACCCCTAATCTGATTATGAGAAACTTCATATAAGATAGATGAAAGAAAAAAATACATTTTCCCAACAAAATAAGGAAAATCATTTAGATTGATTTCTCTCTTTTATTATAATATCTTATATTAAATAAAATCCAAATATTGTCAATATCTTATATTGAATATATTTATCTTATTACCATAAATCTATTTTTTTTCAAAATCAATTAATATCCAATATTAATATTATGGTAATATTATTAAAGTGTATCTTATACACTTGAATATGGCGCCCCAAATTGCCAATATTTGGCATCCGGAGTATTCTTAATTAATACAATCTATGTATAATTAATATCTTGTATTTTATTTATTCATAATAAATAAATACCACCATATTAATTTATCACTATAACATTTATAGTCTCGAGATAAACTTTCCTTAAATGGTTATCAACTATAACCACATTTTAATCCGACTCGATGTTCATATGTGTGTGATCCGATAGGCTTCCGAATATGTTGGACGTAGACACAAAGTGCAAATTACGGAAATGCCCTTCATGCCTAACGATCGCGAGATAGCGTCTAGCAACACACCGTGACCCCCAATCATCGGAAGAGTCGAATGCAATGACTACTACCTTTAATGTGAAACAGTTACCGTGTACATTACAATCCTACCGCTGTAATAATATCCATACGATTGTATCTCAAGTGTCAATACATTAACGATCGTATCATATAATTTAAATATCATGTTTGATGATGGCCAGAGTAAACCTCGCCACGTGTCACTCAGAGAGTGGTGTCGTAATAAATAATTAAGGCCAGAGCCCATATGTTAATCAGGCCTAACCCTGGGTGGGAGGTCTGACCTGGTCCTTCCCGACTAGACCACCGCAGGGCGGCTCGGTCAAGATGGAGGGCAGGTCGTGCAACCAGGGGCGGCTCCAAGTGGGAGGTTTTGGGTCAATTGACCCCAACCAAAAAAAAAAGAAAAAAATTCTATGTATTTTTTACATTCTTTAAAAAAATTATACACTAGTATGTAATAACTGACCCGCTAAATTTTTTAAAAATTGACCCTTGACCCATAATTCTATTTATATTTTTAAAATTAATGCTTATAAACATATAATACGATGTGTCGTTCTCGATCACTGACCCGTGTCCCGAAATTCCTGCAGCCGCCCCTGAGTGCAACTCAGGTCGAGACGACCCGAGGAGCCTAGCGCAGGACGTCTGGGCCTTTCCTTATATTGGTAATTCAAACACGTGCCTATGCGATAGGATAACGATGGAAGAATCCTGTAATTGTAGGAGATTGATCTTATAGTCTAAATGCGGCTTTGATTATCCCTTATCAAAGGGATTAACATACGATAATCCTTAGGGTTTAAGAATCCTACACTTGTCCAACAAGAAAAGAGGGCGAGACACCTCCACATATAAACAACCCTATAATGTGACTGAATCGAGAGGGTTTTTGGGCCTAATAGGTTTATACAAGAGAAAATTTGAGATTATAGTTAAACCCTTAAATTTGTTTTGAACTTAGTAATACTCATGTGGCACAATTAATGATTCTCTGTCTTTATGATTATTAAATTTGGGTGACATTAAATTATCTAACAAATAGTATTTGAAGTTGTAATAGAATGTTAGTATAAAAATACACGTAATTAAAATATTACACAATTATTCGGACGCATTATATTTTAGATGATGTCTTTTAGGTTAGAATAAACTTAGACAGTATCTATAGATATACAACATATTTGAGACAACTCTTCATTTGATACCAATAAAATACATGATTTATAACTAAAAAAAGCTTATCATATTTAAAAAAATGTAAATGTAACACGGCGAGTTGGATTCAATGCTGATACGTACAAATGGAATCACCACCTTTGAGTCCCGGAAATAGCCTATCTGAACCATCAAGCCAGATAAAGGCCCGTGACCACGGCACCGACGAGGCCAACCAACCAAGTCGAGGTCGCTGTTGCCGAACCCCGCCCGAGCGCTGCTGGACAAGGGGGCCAGACTGCGACCTTGGACAAAAGATCCTTAAGAGGCCGCACAAGACTTGACGAGGTAGCAGGGAGCAAGAGCGAGGCAGGACAATAAAGTTGGCGATCAATGCGATCCTAAGAGGTCGCCGCCAAGATATCTTACCCACTTGCAGTCCAGATATTTAAGTTCGCTTAGCTGTTAAGTAAAATTAGTGACTAAGCTGCCATGTAACACCTGTCCTTACTTAGCTCCTAAGCCTCATTCTCCTATAAAAGGAAGGCTCGTGTAAGCCAAAGCTCTGCAAAAACACCATCTCTCTCACCCTCCTCCTATCGCCGTCGTGCACCACCGGCCAGCTTACATTTTAACATACACCAATAAGCCAGATATCCACTAAAGTAACACCGGCACACCGCTGAGCCACCGTGATGATTTCCACCTCATCAGTTGGCTCCGTTACCGGGAAACAACACAACAGCATGCTCTCTGTCTCAGGCGTAAAATTCGTCCAAGGGTGCTAGCATACAGCAGATCGAAGGAATATCACCTCCGTCGATCCAAAGCATCTGGCTGTGTCTCTTCATCTGCGTTCACTTCGGAAGAAAGAGGTAATCTTACCAGGAAAACCCCCAAACCGCCTTTGTTTTCTTCCCATAGTGAAGAGAACTGTCAAAAGGTGACCTTTTCTACCTCCAAAACATATAAGCCGACTTACCAGAAAAACCCTCACCCATATAAAGAACGCTACTGAAAAAAAGGCCGTACACGTTGTTAGGTGTAGTGCCCGAAAGACAATTTGTGTAATTGTTTTTAATGGATGACAGAATTTATCTCACCTTATTACTTGCTTTGTGCTTGTAAGTAATACACTACTGCAAACCCTAAGTATATCAGTATGTAACCACTTAACTCAGTGTATGGATTACACGTGAGGATTGAGTTAGTGGAGATATGCTTAAACTGTTAGTCCGTGGTGAAATTAATCAGATTTTAGGGTCTCTTGATTAAAACACCAATAATGCGCCCAGAACACCTTACGGTGTGATAGACTTATCCGGGCTATCGGTAGAGGGTACCTACGTGGGGCATTTATATATGATGGCATTCATATAGGGATTTGGACCGATTTAATCGAATTTCTCGATATAATTCCGTAATCGAGGAATCTTATTAAATCATTAGATGATCATATATGGATCAACCTTAATCCCGAGGTGATCACGGGGTGCCGCTTGTCCCGGGGTAGTGTTTGATGTGTTAGTTACGGTTCACTTAAATATGTGTTCCAAGCCACTTCTCATTGGCACTATCTCCGGATGAGTGAGTAGTTGTGATTTTCACGGACATGGAATCCATTCCTTCCGCGGGAAGTAGAGAGACGATCCCCTTATTTGTTAGCCCTAAGAAAGTGATCGATCCCGGGAGTTCACATTTGACTAATTAGCTACTAGTCGATATGTGTACTAATTGATCATCGGGGGTTGATGGTAAATAATGATAAGATATTCGAGTCGGGTTCACGGAGACTTCCCACTCGAATGGACGATACTATGGAGGTTAATCCGTATGTAGTGATTATATCAATGGACGCTTATTCACTCTATGGGTTGAGTATAAGTATACATCTATAATCGGTAGAGTTCGGTTTCGGGTTTATGGTGGCGTAATCCCGGAATTAATAATTAATGTACTTATTCTCGTTCGATGAATAATTAATTATTGGAGCTACCGGTTATAGGTCCATGGTCCCCGATGTGGCTTCGTAATTCGGACTAATAATCTTGTTACTTGGGCCTCAAGGATAATTAATTGGTCGGGCTAATTAATTGATATATGCGAATATTATTTAGTTGGGCTAAATAATATAAAACACGAAAAGACATTTTCTCGTAGGCCCCGCGGGCTTAGTGTGACGCCAATATGTCTTGGATTTTCCAAGAAATTAGTTTTTCCGGATAATGACATATTGTGTAATTAGTTATTTATTTGTTAAATAATTAATTGGATAAATAAAAGAAAATAATTTATTTATTATTTATCTCTTAACTATAAGGATAATTATATTTTCTTATTATAAGATTGTAATTATCTCTTATTTTGATTGGATAATAATAATTAGAATTATCTCTTTTATTTTGTTAAACCGATTGGGTATAGGTTTTCTCTCTTGGATTTTGCTTATAAAAAGAGAGTTCTTCCCGAGCCCTAGGTGAAGAGAGGGCCACGAAATTTATAGAGAAAAAAGGCTAAGGAGTTCGATCCTTAGCTCCACCCGGTTGGAGAAAAACTTGGAGTTTTTCTTGGAAGCATATCAAGGAGGTTCTCATATCAAGAAGGGTGTCCACCAACCACCGTTTGGAGAACACATTGGAAGATCAAGGCTTCTCATCCTAAGATCTTGACTTCTCTTCCTACTATTGGTAACATGATCTTAACCCCTTGTAGTTTTTAAGTCCTTTAACTATGTTTTATGTCATATAAATCGTGATCCATCCGCTGCGTATAGATCTAACTCGGTTAGATCTAAGAACCTGCATCCTTCATGTGGTATCGGAGCCAGGTTCCACGATTTATATAATCATAATCGTAGTTAAACGATTTAAAGGAGTGGAATTGCATGTAGATGATATTTTACTTATTATTATGCATTAATAATTTTTAAATTGCTATGGTTGAAGAGATGGATTGGGGTTGGCACCGTTTTCCCGTTAGATCTATTGTAAACTCATATAAACGATGAAAATTCGTTAATATGAGTATAGGAAATTATGTAATTTATTTATTATTGCAAGTTTAATTTCCTGTAAATAGATCTGTTTTAGTAGCTGTATAGTGTTTTCGTTTTTTCCGTTGTTTGAGCCGTTAAAACGAAGATCCCTCCGGTCAGAATTAATATTAGAAGTTGATGAACAATCCCACAAATTTTGGTGTCGATCAGAGTCCGTTTGGGTTTCCGTTCGTTGCTGCGAAGTGGCTGCTGTAACAGAAAAACGCAGGATTCACAGAAACCCTAACTGTAACTTCTTCGATTTTCTAGGTACAATTGGACCGTTCAAATTAAAATCCGACCGGTCAGATCGCATATCATTGAGTTTTTGACGTAAGATAAAATTTTCAGGACGATCGGGATTTATCTAGATCCCCAATCGGCCTCGGGAAGTCAATGAGGCGCTGCTGTAAGAGTCTGTTTCAGCAGCAAGTTGGGCGGCTCACTGAGGAAGATTTACAAGTCAAAGCTTCGATCCGACCGTCCATCTTGAAGTCCGAAGAATGAAGATCAGATCTGGAAAGTTTCGTCCCGATCCAAGTTCGTTTGATATGCCGATCGTCGAAGATTCTCAATATCTGCAGATTAGGGTTTTAATTTATTTTCGAATAGATTAGTTACGGGGGTGCCAACGGTCCATCTCGGTGTTTATTTTCCGCACTAGTATACATGTGTAGATTGTATGAGTAGAACCGGAAAATTGCCATGACTTGCATCATATCATGAATTCCACTCCATATGCATACATGTAGAAATTAATTCGAGGAATTAGTTAGGCATGTATAAAACACACGATTAGTTTTAATTAATTGTTTGATATTAATTAGAAACTAATTAGGGTAAAAACCGAGGAACACGGGTTTTTTCAATCGTCGAGGTTGGGTGATGGATTCTCGGTGAATCCCACTCTGCGAAAGCATAAGGAGTAAAATCCCGAAACCTCGTGGTTAAGGTGTTGGATTCTCGGTGAATTCCACCTTACCTAAAACAAGATTACGTTTTTGTTCCGTAGTGTCTACGTGAAAGTTTGATGTTTAAGGATTGGATAATCACGGGCAAACAAGTTCGAATGTGGTTTAACCACGGTTGGGTGGTCAACAGTAGCTACGGCTCAATCGACTTCACCCTCCACGTGTGGCGTTTGCACGGGGGTCCGGCAACACCGAGCCATCCGAAGAGCCACTACGGCTCAACGGACCTCTCCTAGCCTTGACCCGTCCGACGGCCACATATGTTCTAACGAATAGGTCGGGTGGGCTAGCCCACATAACCGACAACATTCGGGCCTATGATTTATTGTTCCTTAATGTAACATCAAGTCCAAAAACGTGATCGTAAACCCACCACTTTTTCAAAATATTGAGTGGGAGCGGGAGAGGCGACACCGACCCCACGGCCTCTACCGTTGACACAAGCAACGTGAGAGAATGGTGACGCCTCGTGCCGGCTCGGGACCGGCCTCCCTAAGGAAGGCCTTCACCGCTATCAAAATTCAAGGCTTGGTCTCCGAAAGGATAGGATTTTGGGTACTCGTCGGGTCACCGACCGACCCTAAGGCGGCACACTCGGGGTCTACCTAAAAATCCGAGACGTAGGTCACACTCATAAAGGGTATTTTTGGTAGTACCTTGGCTCGAAAAAGGAAAGGTGATTGACGATCACAAATGAGATGTTCGATTCTCAATCCGATCTTCAATATTAATCGAAACCTCTTTGACCTACCCTAAGGCGGCACCGAGGCATTAGATTAAATCCTTGGAACGGTAGGATAGACTATAAGTACTTAGTTTATGTTCCTAAAATTTTAGTAGTGTATGATTTGGATTTATTTTCTCGTCAATTTTATTTACAATCGTTATATATATCTCTCTAGGTGCTAGACTCGCTGCAAGTGTAAAATTGACTAGTAATGACTTCGTTAAAAAGTGGTAAGTAACTAGAACGTTGTATTTATTAATCTCACATGCGATTAATTTTTCGGAAGAGATATTTCTCTTGAAGCCTTCAAAACTTAAGTGACGTAAATAGCATGTCATCGCTCGTCACTCGTGCGTAACGAGAGACAACCGTAGTTAGTTTGAAAGATGATTGGGACGATAAAATTCTTTCTGAAGTGAATTGTGTAGTTGTCTACACGAGAAATTTTCTCGATAGAAAAATTGGAGAATCATAAATTAAAGTGTCGCTAGTTAGACGGTATTTGGAACCGATAAACTAGTGGGAGCTTTTATATTATGTTTTTCTAATTTATTAGAAAATTAGTCCCACCGGGTAACACTTTCATTAGACATCCCACGCTCACGAGTAGTGCTACTCAAACGAACTGCTAGTTCAAGACTATTTCCTTTTAAGGAAAGTTAAGAATGGGAAAGAATGTCTATAAGTGTTAATCATCTTAACTAAAGTTTTAAGGCTAAACCGAAATATTAATTAAAGAAAGTATAGGATAAGGAAAGTGATTTCGGATCACTAACCAATGAATCCTTAGCGACTTTCTTAACCGAGTAACTTGACTCAGTGGCTTAGTTCTTTGGAAGAACAATGAAGCTGTGCATTAATAAAGTAACAACGGGCCGTAATTTCAGCTAGAATAGTGGAAGTGATATAAGGAAATGAATTTCGGATTCTATCCTTGAATATCACAACAAAAAAAAATTTATTTTTCTGTTTACAGATTCGTTGAAACAATTGGATTCACTTTCAACTCGATATATTGTTGCCTCATAGAAAGTGAATATGACATTTGTAGTACGAATCCGAGACTCGGACTTTTGTTTGATAAAATCATAACCACTTAGAATAGCCGAATAAGTATGTGTAACACATCTAAAACTATTAAAGGTAAAAGGTTTCCGTATTAAGATAAACGACCTTTCAATATCTATTAATTAGTGCATATATCCTAGAGACAAGACCCGCCGATCGGCTAAGGGTGATTCCTATCTCCCGCCTTGGAACACTATCTCAAAGGAACAATGACTAAGTTTCCTTTCAATCGGGAAAGGGTAATAGATTTGAAGGGGTAACATAGCTTGTTCACCATGACCTTCGGGGTCTAGTGAGAGATACAAGCTAGTGGGAGTTTTTGAGTGGTGACATTTTGTCTGATAACTACTCGAAACATGATTTAGTTTATCAAAAGAATACGAGGAGGAGTCTCTGATTTTAGCAGAGAATAGAGTATTCCATGCTCAGAAATAGGCTATCGCATAGTCTTGGGACTGATGCTCGTCCTGCCTCCTAGTAGAATGTTTCTCACCGAGGAAGAAACCATAGACTTGCCTGATATAGTTATTAATGTGCTACAATACACTGTTAAACTCGATTAAGATAATTGGTTGCAAAATAACGGTTAACATTATTATAACCGAGAAGTCTACCTAGAAGATGCCAGTGAATTTATGGATAATGAGTGAATTCGGTTCACACCACTTCCATAAATGTAGGCATTTAGCATTTAATGCTTGAAGGTAGGACGGAGATTTTGCGCATACGTTCGCATTGTGACTGTTCGTGAAATATCTTAATGAGACGAGTGAAGGTTGATTATAAGATTCTTGAGATCAGAAAGTGACGGTTGAACTGTCACAAGCCTTCTGATAGAATCTATAAGTAACAACCTTAAACCTTGGAGTACGGTTACCCAAAGGTAGTTACTATCCGATTTAATCGACCACGTCCAACATCGGTTGTTGGTGATTACACCGATAAATACTACTAGATCAGATGTCAATCCACCACGCAAAGTGGGAGTATGGTTTAACCATTGACCCATTGTGGTTTTGTGGACTTTACGGTCCGCCGGGGTGATTGATAACCTATGGCTCTTAGTGGGCTATATAGGATTCGATCATAGAGGTTGGTTTGACAAACCTTAACCCCGTAAATGGAGTTTTTGTACTCCAGCTTTGTTCGCCTATTGTAGAACCACCCGAGTGTCTCGTGCCCAAGTGGGAGCAATTGGATCTACATAGAAAAGAGTCGAATGAATAGGAAAGTTTAAACTTTCAGCCGCAAAGTTGAGTGGTATAGGGGTGATTCCCCGACAAGTAGAGAGTTAACCGACCTTGAACTCTCTCACCACTCGCGTCTTGCTAGATTTCGTTAGAAAGCGTAAAATAAGGGTGATTCCCCGAGACTTTCTTGCCGAACAACGGAATCGAATTCATTCGTAACAAAAGGGTTTTAGCCGAGAATGAATAACGGATTCGTTACAAAGCGTAAGATAGGGGTGATTCCCTAAGACCTTTTTTGCGAGACTAACGATATCTTAATTCATTCGTAAAGAACCTTTGGTAGGAGGCTTGCCATGGCTTATATCCTTTGTGGATTTAAGAGAACCTCTCGGTCATTTAAAAGTCACATGTTTTAAAATATGTGGACTTGACCAAAATATTGATAAGTTTTTCGTAGATCGGATATCAATATTGGTAATGTAGTAGTAGTATTAGTGTTCATAAATGATAACACTAAAACGGTTGGAAACAACATGGGTGTGCTATCCGAAGTCGGAAATCGACACGCCAAGATTCTCTCGGATGAGAGAATTGGACTATATTCTAAGAATTTGATTCCGTCAAATTCACAAGAATGAGTCATTGGCTATCCCATCCGTCTTATTGGTTAAGATGATCATGCATATACGTATGCAACATTCAACGAGAGTAGTCCTACCTTACATCTCAGGAATGATTCTCTAAATCTCCGGATAAAGAGAAAATGGGATAGTAGTCTCTCTTGGATAACGGCAAGTCAAAGTTATCACAAGTCAATAGTAGTCGAATCTCGGATTCGTGCATTGAAAAGCATTTTAGTACGTCCTCAAGTATCTTTGAAGAACGAGGAATAATATGCTTGTATATTCAGTGCAAACTTGAATATGGTTGACTACACCGATTCTCGACTTGTAGTCGATTAAGGATGATCATTAAGTTGATCTCGGGCTCGTTGTTTACTCATAGTGCTTAGAATTTCCTTTTTGGTCCGGGAGTAATTCCGTGTCCGATAAGCCGATATCACTTCATCGTGAAAACAAGTGAAGAGATAGCTTAGAAGGATCTTCTCATAAGGAGTCAAAAGCATATTGAGAGAGAGTACCGCCCGATTGGAAGGACCGGCAACGTTTCAATCCTAAAGATCGTCTCGAGTCGACAACCTAGCTAATCGAGTGTACCAAGTCGAGTGCTTGGAGGGTACGGCATTGATGGATATGTCTCATCTCGCTTTTAGAGCAAGTGGGAGAGTGTTGTGAATAAGATGAGAAAGTGGTGTGCTCTAAAAACAATCGTTGCTTGTCATTTCGTGCAAGTGGGAGATTGTTAGGTGTAGTGCCCGAAAGACAATTTGTGTAATTGTTTTTAATGGATGATGAGAATTTATCTCACCTTATTACTTGCTTTGTGCTTGTAAGTAATACACCGCCGCAAACCCTAAGTATATCGTATGTAACCACTTAACTCGGTGTATGGATTACACGTGAGGATTGAGTTAGTGGAGATATGCTTAAATCGTTAGTCCGTGGTGAACTTAATCGTAGTTTAGTGGTCTCTTGATTAAAACACCAATAATGCGCCCGTAACACCTTACGGTGTGATAGACTTATCCGGCTATCGGTAGAGGTACCTACGCGGGGCATTTATATATGATGGCATTCATATAGATCGGACCGATTTAATCCGAATTTCTCGATATAATTCCGTAATCGAGGAATCTTATTAAATCATTAGATGATCATATATGGATCAACCTTAATCCCGAGGTGATCACTGTGGTGCCGCTTGTCCCGGGGTAGTGTTTGATGTGTTAGTTACGGTTCACTTAAATATGTGTTCCAAGCCACTTCTCATTGGCACTATCTCCGTACGAGTGAGTAGTTCGATTTTCACGTACATGGAATCCATTCCTTCCCGCGGGAAGTAGAGAGACAATCCCCTTATTTGTTAGCCCTAAGAAAGTGATCGATCCCGGGAGTTCACATTTGACTAATTAGCTACTAGTCGATATGTGTACTAATTGATCATCGTGGGTTGATGGTAAATAAGGATAAGATATTCGAGTCGGGTTCACGGAGACTTCCCACTCGTAATGGACAACATGAGGGTTAATCCGTATGTAGTGATTATATCAATGGACGCTTATTCACTCTACGGGTTGAGTATAAGTATACATCTATAATCGGTAGTAGTTCGCTTTCGGGTTTATGGTGGCGTAATCCCGGAATTAATAATTAATGTACTTATTCTCGTTCGATGAATAATTAATTATTGGAGCTACCGGTTATAGGTCCATGGTCCCCGATGTGGCTTCGTAATTCGGACTAATAATCTTGTTATTTGGGCCTCAATGATAATTAATTGGTCGGGCTAATTAATTGATATTTACGAATATTATTTAGTTGGGCTAAATAATATAAAACACGTAAAATACATTTTCTCGTGGGCCGGTGGGCTTAGTGTGGCGCCAATATGTCTTGGATTTTCCAAGAAATTAGTTTTCCCGGATAATGACATATTGTGTAATTAGTTATTTATTTGTTAAATAATTAATTGGATAAATAAAAGAAAATAATTTATTTATTATTTATCTCTTAACTATAAGGATAATTATATTTTCTTATTATAAGATTGTAATTATCTCTTATTTTTATTGGATAATAATAATTAGAATTATCTCTTTTATTTTGTTAAACCGATTGGGTATAGGTTTTTCTCTTGGATTTTGCTTATAAAAAGAGAGTTCTCCCCGAGCCCTAGGTGAAGAGAGGGCCACGAAATTTATAGAGAAAAAAGGCTAAGGAGTTCGATCCTTAGCTCCACTCGGTTGGAGAAAAACTTGGAGTTTTTCTTGGAAGCATATCAAGGAGGTTCTCATATCAAGAAGGGTGTCCACCAACCACCGTTTGGAGAACACATTGGAAGATCAAGGCTTCTCATCCTAAGATCTTGGCTTCTCTTCCTACTATTGGTAACATGATCTTAACCCCCTTGTAGTTTTTAAGTCCTTTAACTATGTTTTATGTCATATAAATCGTGATCCATCCGCTGCGTATAGATCTAACTCGGTTAGATCTAAGAACCTGCATCCTTCACACCTTTCTAGGGTTATTGCGTGTAAATCGTCACTACTTTTCCCTTGAAAACCGTATTTCCAGACGCCACGTCACCCGACCTGTCACTATCCAAAAGATCTCTGATTCAAACCACGAGCAAATCTCATCTCCCAGCCAAATCAGCTCGCTAACTCAGCAATGGCAGGGAGCAAGGGACAGTTGACGCCCCAAACCCCGGAAAAGGGGGCACACATGCTCGCGGAGAGATTGTGGGAGAAACACTCGACAATTTTCCCGTTGAAGGCGAAGGGTCGCAGAGAGGGGCCCTATCCCCTAGCGACACCCGGAATGTCATCAATCAGAAAACTAACTCAAATGAAGCTATCGCTGCTTTGGATGGGGCTCGCAAGGAGCCGGCCAGGTCGCAGCAAAGCCGAAGGTCGACCCCTAAAACAAGACCAGGTTTCCAGGAAGACCTTGAGGTCGCGGAAATGAGGGAGTACGCGAGGTATGCTGAAACCATGTACCTGACTAACTCTCGCTTGGTGGCGAAGGGTCAAGCCCCAATGTTGATCCGACCCCCAAATCCTCCCGAAAATGAAATCGCCCCTGCGGCACTGGACAAGGGCCGCCGCGAGTCAGATCCAGGGGGTTGAGGTTGAAGAAAGTGTTCAGTCATCAGATCGCAAAGGAGAGAAGAAAGAGATCGCACAAACCTCAACCCCGCCAGGCCGCGATAATCAGAAAGGAAGAACGGTAGAAAGAGGATAAGCTTTTAAAAGGTTAGGTGAGAAGGACAAGGCCCCGTCCCTAAGTCATCTCAGCCTTCCAGGAGGAGAAATACCCCCCCCCCCCCCCCGGACAAGAAAGAAACGCGCAGGACGCTCGCGTGATTATAAGGGAAAAAAGAGCCCGTCAATAGGGATCGCAGGATCGGAATCAGAGCGCAGGTTCGACCGGGATGATGCGCAAACCCAGTCACGACCCATGTTCGACCCCTTCTTGGCCGAACAAATGGAGATAATGAAAAAGAGCTCGTAGAGCTAAAAAAGTCGAGGCCCACCGAGAAAGTCGCCCCAATTTCAAGGATCGATGTGCTCGCCAAAAGGATCACCAAAACATTGCCCACTAGCAAGGAAAAGGTTAGCTACCCCAGTTATAATTACTACAATGGGAACTCTTGGCCGAACGATTGGCTCACCGCCTTCCAAGGCCGCATCACATTTGCAACTCAAAATAAGTCCGCCTGGTGCATCGCCTTAGTCGGTAGCATGCAGGACATGGCTGCTTCCTGGGTGCGCGGGCTTCCTCGTGGCTCAGTTGAAAGTTGGGAAGATCTATCGGAAAAGTTCGTCAAAGAGTTTGAATCGGCGAGCAGGCCGAAGCAAACCATCGAGGATCTGTACGAGGTTCGCATGGGGGGACATGAGTCCGGAAAGCAATATTATGAGCGGTTCATTAGAGTATATGATCAGACTAGAAACATCACAGACGATGCGGTCATAACGTGTTTTCTCATCGGGATCGCTAAAGGTCCGATGAAGACAAAATTTAACCTACGAACCCCCAAAGCGGGCCTTAGGGAAATGCTGGAAAGGGCCAGAATGATGGGAGTTAGTGAAGAACCGTCCTATGGAAGAGCAAAACCTAAAACGGAGCAGCATTCTCAGAAAGAGGATCGCGTGGACGATCGCAAGAAAGAAAAGGGCCGAGACGCGAACCATGATTGCGAGGTCAAGAAACCATATAAATTCTGCGAGGATAACTTCATGCCGCTTAACACGAAAGGATCCCAGATACTGTTTGAGATCCGCGAGCATTTCGATAAACCCATGCCCATGATGGGCGATCCCGACAGTCGTGAGAAGTCAAAATACTGTGACTATCATAAGGATCACGGTCATATTACTGATGAATGCTTCACCCTAAGAAGGGAAATAGAGAGGCTAATCCGTGAGGGACCAGTGACTAAGTATAAGCGCGAGGGAAACACCGGCCATAGCCAGGGGCGCCAACCCCGAGTTTATCAAAAAGAGGTTCAAGTCATCCACGGGAATATCCCCATCAACAGCCAGCTGAAATCCCTAGATACATCAGATCAACACACGCGGTTTTGAAAAACAGATAGTGTTGGGGGAAAATGAGAAAGGAATCATGTTTACAAAAAGCGAGCTAACCACAGTTGACGGCCCTATGGAGATACCCCTCATTCTAAAAGTCGGGGTAAACGATAAACTTAGGGTCAACAGAGTGATGGTCGGCACTGGGCTGGCCGCGACGTCATTTATTTTGACTATTTAAAACAGAGCGGACTCAGAGAGGTCAAATTAAAATCCTACCTCGGAGTGCTCGAGGGCTTTACCAACGATACAGTACGGGTCAAAGGCACAATCGACCTCAACATCACTTTGGGCGACTATGAGCCCTGCCGAACTGAGGTAATCACTTTCTTAGTCATCGACCTCCCCTCCTACTATAACATGATTTTGGGGATTCCGGCTATGAGAAAATTTCAGATGGTGGCGTCTGTTCCACACCAACGGGTCAAGTTCCATGTAGGAGACGAAATTGGGGTCGCCACTAGCCGACCCGGATTTTTTCTCGAGTATATGACCAAGAACAGGGTCGATTCCAAACGACCTAGAATGGAGGGGTTCAATATGGATGAGGACCAAAGCCACGATAAAAGAAGTCCCATAAGGGGCCGTAGAGGTTGAAACATTGCAAGTCCGAGATGCGCCTGACTTCACTGCCGAAGACGAGCTGGTCGAGGTCATCATAAATAGCAGGTACCCCGATCAGAAGATGAAGATAGGGTCACAAACAACCGAGAAAGAAATGGAAGGACTGATCGAACTTCTAAAAGAAAACCTGGAGGCCTTCGCCTGGGAGGTAACCGATATGAGAGGTGTGGAGTCGGAGGTCGCACTACACTATCTAAGCGTCGACCCCTACTTCAGGCCGATCCAACAAAGAGCACGCCAATTCTCCACAGAAAAGGAAGTCGCGATAAAAAGCGAAGTCGAAAAACTCTTAGCAGCAGGCATAATCAAGGAGCTTCAGTATCCCACTTGGTTAGCAAACGTGGTAATGGTGAAAAAACACAACGGCAAGTGGCGGATGTGCGTCGACTTCACCGATTTAAACAAGGCTTGCCCCAAAGATCCTTATGCGCTGCCACGAATCGATAAAATGGTAGATGGGATCACAGGTTTCGAAACGCTGAGTTTTCTAGACGCATATTCAGGCTATCACCAGGTCAAGATGGCAGACGAGGACAAAGAGTTGACGGTCTTCAGGGCCGCCGGCGGACTCTATTACTATGAGATGATGCCATTCGGTTTAAAGAACGCGGGTTCAACATATCAAAGGATGATGAACAAAGTTTTTAACACGCAAATAGGCAAGAATATGGAGGCCTATATTGATGATATGGTCGTGAAATCAAGTCGCCAGGATCATCTGGGGGACCTTCGCGAAACCTTCACAAATGTAAGAAAGCACTCGATGAAGCTAAACCCCGCGAAATGCACTTTTGGGGTCCAGGCAGGAAAATTTTTGGGCTTCCTGGTAAGTCAGAGAGGGATCGAAGCGAACCCCTATAAAATTAAAGCTCTGATAAAAATGAGTGAGACAACAAGCGTCAAGGAGGTACAAAGGCTAAATGGAAGAGTAATAGCCTTGGGAAGGTTTATCTCAAAAGCCTACCCTTCTTCAAAATCCTGAGGGGAAATAAAACCTTCTCATGGACAGGGGAATGCTCGCAGGCTTTCAAAGAGTTCAAGGCCTACCTCTCAAGCCCGCCATTGCTAACTAGTCCAGTGGTCGGAGATGTTTTGCTACTATACTTAGCTGCCTCGGATCGGGCTGTCGCCGCCGCTCTTATCAAGGAGGAGGGCACCTCGCAGAAGCCTGTCTATTCGGTTTCTAAGGCTCTAAGCCCAGTAGAGATTAGCTATTTTAATATTGAAAAATTAGCTTACTGAGTTGTCATAGCCGCCTGAAAATTAAGGGCTTACTTTTCATCGCATACTATTATAGTACTATCGGACGCACCACTGCGCCAAGTCCTCCACAGGCCAGACTTGTCAGGTCGCTTGCTACGGTGGGCCATCGAGCTCACTGAATTCGACATTCGATACGAGCCTCGAAAAGCTATCAAAGCTCAGGCATTGCCCGACTTTATTGCAGAAACAAGCTTCAACGAAGAAATCCGGGAGCAGGCCAACGCAAAACATGGCCACGACAAAATGAAAACCACAGCGGACGAGCCAAGCGGCCAAGTCACTGTTGGCAACTCTATGTCGATGGCGCTGCTAGCCTTAAAGGTTGCGGTGCAGGGATTATCTTACTAGAGCCAGGCACCTCGGAAGAAATTGAGAAGGCCCTAAGATTTGATTTCACTGCGTCAAACAACCAAGTAGAATATGAGGCAGTCTTCGCACGACTTGAGCTCGCCAGGGCCTTGAAAGTCGAAAATGTGCAGGTTTTCTGCGATTCACAGTTGGTGGTCAATCAAGTGACCGGGTCATTCGGCATCCATTATGAAATCTTGCAAAAATATATTAATCTCGTCAAAAAAATCGAAAGCGGCTTCAAATACTGCAAATTCACCAACATCCCTCGAGAGGACAATCAAAGAGCAGATTACTTGTCCAAAATAACTAGCGACGACAAAATAAGCAATCCGTCAATCATGGTGGAACATCTGTCAGGACCCGCTATCGACAGGATCGAAGTAATGGACTTCCGACCCACTAACCCTTGTTGGATTGACATCATGAGGGCCTATATTGACTCCAACTCCCTAATGATCCTATAGAGGCTAAGGTCCTGATCAGGAGAGCCGCCAGATACACAATTTTAGACAACATTTTGTATCGGCGATCGTTCTCTAAACATTTACTAAGGTGCGTGCGACCTGAAGAAGTCGATGGAATCCTCGCAGAGCTACATGAAGGGATGTGTGGTGGCCACCCAGCTAGCCGCACTCTTGCTCAGAAAGTTTTATTGGCTGGATACTACTGGCCGAAGCTCGCAGAGGACGCCAAGGCATACGCTAAGGCGTGCGACGTATGTCAGAAATTTACGGATATTCCCAGGCTACCATCAGTCGAGCAAAGCATTGTCATCGCCGCCTGGCCATTCGACATGTGGGCCATCGACCTCATTGGACCATTAAAAATGGGTCACTCCGGGGAATATGTGGTGGTCGCCGTTGACTATTTCACCAAGTAGATCGAAGCCAAAGCCTTGGTAAAGATCAACACCAGAGACATAATCTATTTTCTACTCGATCAAGTATGGACTAGATTTGGCGTCCCCAGAGTGATAGTATTGGATCACGGGCCGCAGTTCAGGGAAGAGTTCGACACATTCTGCATAAAAAACAACGTAAAACATTGGCAATCGTTAGTATGCTATCCGCAAGGCAATGGACAGGCCGAGAACGCAAACAAACAGGTAGTAAGGGTGCTAAAAAGGAGTTTGGGCGAAAAAGCGGGTAAATGGCCAGATCACCTCCCCACGGCCTTATGGGCACTCAGAACGTCGCAAAAAACAACTACATGGGAAACTCCTTGTTAGGAACATTTTATTATGTTTTGATGATTGCCATACTAGCTGTTATAGCAAGCCTGAAATAAGTTAGAATTCTCTGTATAAGTCTTTACTTAGAGTCTGACATATTGTATAAGTTAAGTCAGACAAGTATTGTACTAGTTGTTAGGACGGCAAAGTAAAACAGACATTCGGCAGAGTGAAGCCAGCCAAGCACCAGCAGAGAAGCAGTGAAGACTTAATGGTTTGACTTATAACCAAGGAAGTCTGTGATGACCTTGGATAAGTCTAAGTATGTTTCGAGTGATGAAATTTAATGTTCAAATATAGTGTACACTGATCTCACCCAAATCAATGATCAGTGAAGTACAAAGATTCTCCTTAAACTGAAGTGATGAAGGAAACAATGAATCGGCAGAGTAAACTGACTTTCGGCAAAGAGAAGGCAAAAACAGTGAAGGAAGATCTAAACGGCAAAGTCAGATGGATCACTCGACCGTTCAGAGAACGGCGAAGTAATCCTTATCAGAACAGAATTGAAATATGATGATGATTCAGAAGATCATACATTTAATGCACAATCAATAGAGGATTAATCAAGGACGGATTTTCTGCTATACATTTGAAGAAAAATCCGATCACTAAAATCAAGGAGAATATAATTAAGGGGGAATCGAGAATAAAATCAAGGATTATTCCCCTCATAAATATAGCCAACGGGCGGAATTTCAAATCCAGGATATTCAAGGCTATAAATAGAAGGCATTGACAGACAGATAAAATGAACGACAAGAAAAAGAAAATCGAGCAGATACTTTGTCAATTTGAAAAGTCTTCTCTCTGAACTTACAAGGATTTATCTAGAGATCAACTCAGACATCAGAACTACAATTTCATATTAAGCACTGAGATTGATCAATCAAGTTTGTGAATCTCATTCACAATAAATTGAAGCAACTGAATCAGAAGTCATCTGAGAAGGAGTTGTGTTTGTAATAGCTGCTGAAGGATTTGATCTCAAGGAGCAGTGAAAGAGACTAAATCACTGAAGCTGTTGCAGTCAATGAGTGATAGTCTTGTAGATTGTGAAGCATGGGAAGTCAAGGACAATCATACTATTGTATCTGTGAAAACAATAGTGAATTCCTCCAATCATCACAAAAGAAGAGTGGATTAAGGGATTACACCACCCTGAACCACTATAAGCCTTGTGTCAATTTACTTTCTGCAATTTACCTTACTGCATTCATTTATATTGCCTAGATTAAAATCTATATCTGTGATTGTTTAAACTGCTTTGAAACAACATAGTAGGAAGGGACTTATCCATTGCCCAAAAGCTTTTAAACACAAGAAAAGTTTTTGAAACTCCACTATAGTCATTCACCCCCCCCCCTCTGACTATAGTTTTACCCTTCTCTGGGACCAACAATTGGTATCGGAGCAATGTTCCTAGTATCAGAACCTGTTCAGATCTAATTTCTGGTAACAAGGAGATCACATATTTTCAAAGTAGTTTTCAAATCTGAGTTTTCTATTCATTCACATATGGATCTATTATTTGTGCTTCTGGATTCCTCAAACTTTATGTCAAAAGTACATGTTTTAAATGTTAATAATTTTGATGAATATAAAATAAGAAGGCTGTCTCATCTTGCAAAGCAACTCATGAGGAGATGCTGGACGTAATCAATGATGGACCAATCATGATCATGACTGTGGTATCCACAGGGAGCCAGATCAAGGGAAGGAAATAGACAAACCCAAGAAAGATTGGACCACGAATGACAGGAGAAGAACAAATCTAGATTTTGTTGCAAAAGATATGATTTTGAAGACTCTAGATAGCAACATGTTCATGAGAATCAAAGATTGCAAAACAGCAAAGGAGATGTGGGACAAGCTAGCATTGATAAATGAAGGATCTGAAGCAGTTAAAGAAAACAAATTATTTGTTGCAAAACAGAAATTTGAAAATTTCAAAATGAAGATTGGTGAATCCATTGATCAAATGGACAACATATTCTCAAGCATCATTAGTGAACTGCAACAGCTTGGACACACATATCCCCAGAAATAAGTATGTTTAAAGATCTTGAGAAGCATACCTGAAAGATGGAAGATCATAACATCAGTAATCAGAGGAACAACAGACCTTGCAAACACTGACACTCTGACACTGATGTCTCAACTTAAGCTCATGAATTCGAACTGAACGGTGAAGATGGTGCTCCGGCAGAGACACAAAAAGTCACTGCACTGATAACACCCCAGCAAAGTAACTTTGCCGATTGTATCAGCAAAGAGACACATGAACTTAAAGAACAAGTAGCTTTATTAGTTAAACGCTTTGACATGTTCAGCAAAAGGAAGCCATTCAAAGGAAACTCATCATCAAACAAGAGGTCAAGCTCAAACAAAGACATGAAGAAGAAAGATGATGAATACAGATGTTTCAACTGCAACAAGAAAGGTCACTTCAAGGCTGATTGTCCTGAAGAAAATGATAAAGATGATGAAAAGAAGAAATACAAAGCATCTGAAAAGAGAAAAGGCAAGAAAGCACTCAAGGCTGAATCTAGCAGTGAAAAGAATGAAGAATCATCTGATAATAACTCAGATAACAGTGATGAAGAAGACAACTCAGACAATGAAAAAGCATGTCTATGCCTCATGACCAAAGAATTAGATGAAGATGAAGGTGATAGCTCAGACATTAAGAAAACAAGCCTATGTCTAATGGCCAAAGAATCAGATGAAACTGAGGTAACATCTAGCTCTTACTCTTCATCAAATGCATCCACATCTAACACTGCACAATCTTCTATTCTCCCATTAGATCCAACAGACCTAGTCCAAAATCTCATGACTAAATTTGATGAAATTGAGATGAATCATGAAATTCTGGAAAAGGAATGCAATGATCTAAGAAAGGAAAATAAAAGATTAAAGAAAGAACTGGATAAAGCAAAAGCTGAACAAACTAGTAAGGAGACCTACTCAAATGATCAACAAACAGCAGATGTTCATACATCTGTTGTTGACAAAGAAACTTGATTGAGAAAATCCCCCTATCGTTAAGATCACAAATGAACAAATGCTTACAAACCCTCAAAAAGGTTTGGATCCAGATCGGTTTTGGCTACATACGATCGGGATGAGAGTAGAAACAATGGTCAACACAATTCTGAATTCGGGACTAACAATGAACCAAAATTCGAAAGGGACAGACCATAGTTTCAACCATTCATCCTGTACCGGTGAAGTCAAAACCCAGTGCAGTAAAACAGCAGACTAAATCATCAATCAAGTCAACCAAAAACAAGGACTTTCTGAAAGGTAAAGGAAGACTTTATCCTTCAGAGGATGATTGGAATGTTGCACCTCCAAAATACAAGAAGAAACCATTCCATAATATGCATCATGTGTTTAAGAAAAATCAAACTAGGTATGTTCCTAGACACATGAAGCAAGT
Organism: Gentiana straminea; assembly: GCA_036785695.1. Lineage (NCBI taxonomy): Eukaryota > Viridiplantae > Streptophyta > Magnoliopsida > Gentianales > Gentianaceae > Gentiana > Gentiana straminea. The sequence goes on from JAVUPR010000100.1 coordinate 1,297,994, forward strand.
CAAGTTTCCCACTGCATATTGGAAAGTGAAGAAGGATGCAAATGCACCAAAAAGTAGAGAAAAGTATCAGAATAACTTCAGTAGAAATACTAGAAACTATTCTGCCATGCCTTATATATATGAAGTTGATGACTTTAACTATCCAAAAAGAAGATCATTTGGATATACACTTGGAGTAGAAGGCATGACTGCTAACAGGTATGGACCCAAACAGTGTTGGGTACCTAAACTTAATTAATTTGTTTTGTAGGATGTCTGGTACATAGACAGTGGATGTTCCAGACACATGACAGGAAACAAGAGATGGCTCACTAACTTTAAAGCTTTTGATGGACCCAAAGTCACATTTGGAGGCAAAGAAAACCCTGGCAAGATTAAGGGGAAGGCACAATGCTCAAGAACAATCTGAAAATTCAAAATGTGGCATATGTCAAGGGACTTAATTTCAATCTGATGAGCATCGGTCAATTTTGTGACAAAGGCTACAATGTGCACTTCTACAATGAAGGAGGCAAAGTCATTCACAGCCAAACCAACACAGTTGTACTTTCAGGAAGAAGAAAGATAACATGTATGTGGTGATTGGAAAACAGCCAAAGCAGAAACATGTTTGTTTGTCAAAAAAAAAAACAATCAACTAGCTGGATCTGGCATAAAAGACTAAACCACCTAAATTTCAAGACCATCAACAAATTATCAAAGAACAAGTTAGTTGAAGGCTTGCCTAAGATCACATTCAAGAGATAAAGTCTATGTGATGCATGTCAGAAAGGGAAACAAATCAAAAGTTCCTTCAAGTCAAAACCCTATCAATCAACAACAAGAATTCTACATCTGTTGCATATGGACCTGTTTGGACCAGTCACACCAGTAAGTGTAAGTGGTAAGAAATACACCCTAGTTGTGGTGGATGACTACTCAAAATACACCTAGACCATCTTCATGAACAAGAAGAAAGAGACACTCAAAAAGATGCCAGATTTGTTAAGAAGACTCCAAAATAAGAAAGAACTGAAAATCATCAAGATTAGATCAGATATAGGCACTGAATTTCTTAATGAAATTATCAGAACCTATTGTGAAGAAAATGGAGTGATGCATCACTTATCTGCAGCAAGAACCCCACAACAAAATGGTGTAGCAGAAAGAAGAAACATAACTCTCAAAGAAGCAGTCAAAACAATGATTGCAGAAGCATGCTTGCCAAAGAGATTTTGGGCTGAAGCAGCAAACACAGCATGCCATACACAAAATAGATCAATCATCAACAAACATCATGGAAAGACTCTATATGAAATATGGAATGGTAGAAAACCTAATATCTCATATTTGCATATGTTTGGATCAAAATGCTTTGTTTTGAACAGGAATCAGCTGCATGCCTTTGATGAAAAGGATGATGAAGCAATCTTTATGGGATACTCAGACACCAGCAAGGCATTTAGAGTACTCAACAAAAGAACATTGGTGATTGAAGAATCAATACATGTAGTTTTTGATGAACCAAATACAAATGATGAAAGTCTTCAAGAACAAGAAGAAGAAGCAGCACAAAGACAAGTGTATATGAATACAACTGTACCAGCAACTATTCTGCATCACAATTTTGGAAATCAAGATGAGCCACAAGTCAATACAACAGAAAAAGCACCAGAACTTGAAGCTCATGCACAACATGAAACTACATAAGCACCAAGTGTAGAGCAACTTCAACCTGACCTAAACTGGCTAAGAGGTCATCCTGAAGAACAAGTTATTGGAGACATTCACACATGAGTGAGAACCAGAAGACAACTGGAGCATATGCTAACATGTTTTCTATCACAAGTGGAACCTAAGACAATAGATGATGCAATTCAAGATGCAGACTGGATCACAACCATGCAAGAAGAACTAAATGAATTTGAAAAAATGAAGTTTGGGAACTTGTTGACAGACCAGATATGGCCAACATCATTGGTACAAAATGGGTATTCAGAAACAAGATGGATGAGCAAGGAATTGTTGTCAGAAACAAAGCAAGGCTAGTTGCAAAAGGCTATTCTCAAGCAGAAGGAATAGATTATGATGAAACATTTGCACCAGTAGCAAGATTGGAGGCAATCAGACTCTTTCTAGCTTTTGCTGCACACAAAGATTTCAAAGTCTATCAAATGGATGTCAAGAGTGCATTTCTGAATGGATTTTTGGAAGAAGAAGTATATGTGGAGCAACCCCATGGCTTCCAACTCAAAGGAAAGGAAGACAAAGTATACAAACTAAAGAAAGCTCTTTATGGACTCAAACAGGCACCCAGAGCCTGGTATGAAACACTATCACAATTTCTGATCAAGAACGGATTCAACAAGGGAACCATAGATAAGACTCTATTCAAACTAGAGGAAGGAACAAGCACATTGCTAGTTCAAATCTATGTTGATGACATCATCTTTGGATCAGAGGATGAAAAGTTATGTGAGAAATTTGCAAACCTGATGAAGAGCAAATTTCAGATGAGCATGATGGGAGAATTAAATTATTTCCTTGGCCTTCAAGTAAAGCAAATGAAGGATGGCATTTTCATTAGTCAAGCCAAGTATACAAAAGACTTAATACACAAGTATGGTATGGATACAAGTGGCATAGCAGATACACCAATGTGTGCAAGAGTCACTTTGGAAAAGATGAAACTGGAAAGGATGTTGATCATAAAATATATAGAGGAATCATTGGATCCCTACTATACTTAACTGCAAGTAGACCTGATATAGCATTTGCAGTAGGAGTATGTGCAAGATTTCAAGCTCAACCAAAAGAATCACATCTTCTAGCAGCCAAAATAATAATTAAATACTTGAAAAACACTATCAATGTAGGAATTTGGTATCCATAAGATGGAGGATTCAAGTTGATATCATATTCAGACTCTGACTATGTTGGATGCAAAATAGACAGAAAAAGCACCTCTGGAACTTGTCAAATGCTAGGCAGCAGACTAGTTTCATGGTTTAACAAAAAGTAAAACTCCATAGCTACATCAACAGCTGAAGCAGAATATATAGCAGCAGGAAGTTGTTGTGCACAAGTACTTTGGATTAGACAACAGCTAAGGGATTATGCAGTGGAGGAGAAAACAATTCCAATCATGTGTGATAACACAAGTGCAATATCTATTACTGAAAATCCAGTGTTGCATTCAAGAACAAAGCACATTGATGTGAGACATCATTTTATCAGAGATCATGTTGAAAAAAGGGATATCATTCTAAAATACATATCCACTGAAGATCAATTGGCTGACATCTTCACAAAACCACTCAGTCATGAAAGATTTAGCAGGTTGAGAACTGAGTTAGGAATGATTGAAATCGACTAAGTACCAAAGAGCGGCTAACTGAAGTAATCGGCTAAGTAACTTCATCAGCTGTTCAAACCTTTTCCATTACAGGAGATGAAGCAAATAAGGCACTGGTATCCAGAAAAGTTGACTTAACTGATTGTTAGGAACAGGAAGAAAAGCGGCTCAGTGAAAGAGTCACTACATCGGCTAAGTGACCAGCCAAGGCACTCCACCGAAATTTGGAGTCATAGGCAAATAACAGTGTGAACAAAATCTACTTTTTTACACGAGGAGAATAATGGAGTTATGGAAGATTATCCTGAAGCTGATTACACACGTGGAGATCAATTTATAATTATGGAGGTAATTATATTATTATTTTTACAAATGCCTCGATTCCCGGGCTCTATCATTACTTACCACAATCCACTCCCCCACTTCACTCGAATATCGCGATTTACATATACAAAATCACGTCATTATGACATAAAATCCTTCCATATTCAAACCACGTTCACACTACCCAAATCATCCTATATAAACGGTACTTAGAGATTTTCAGAAATTTTTACACTCCCTTGCATATCATACATTCCATTGCAAATTCATACTTCACTTTCAAAGATTCCTTTAACTTCCAACAATGGCTTCATTCTCCTCAAACACCCAAGCTGGGTATGAAAAATCGATTGCCACTGGATCATTCTTCCAAGAAGAACACTACTTAAAACTATGCGGAAATGATGAAGAAGCAAAATGATTGGCAGCAGGATGCAAAAACCTAAAGTTATCATTCTTTCTCAATCCTCAAATAACCGAAGTTTGCTACGAAAATCTCATCTCCTTCTGGAAATCTGCAAATTACGTACCTGGGCTCCTTGCTGAAGAAAGTGACGAGTGGGAAGAAGATAAGATTGTTGCATCCGTAAATGGCAAAGAAGTGGTCATTACAGAAAAGGTAATTCAAAAACATCTTAAACTGTCAAATAAGGGTCAAGCAAAAGTGACCCTGGTACCACAAAACTTGGATGATTTCTGGCCGACAATCGCCAAAACGGCAAACCCAGGATCCAAGAAGGTCAATTGTCTTAGATCCGCTTTAAAGAAACCATTCAGTGAGTTCAGTGCCCTAATTGGCAAAAGCATTTAAGGAAAGCTGGGAGCAAATAATGCTATGACAGAAATCAGAATGCGGCTAATAGGAATCATCTACAACAATCTAGAGTTCAATTGGGCAAAATACTTCTTTTTAAGAATCAAAGAACAAATCCAAGGTGAAGTAAAAGCGGCCGAAAAGGGGACAACAGAAGGAAAGATTAAGAAAGGACAATTCTGGGTGAAAAAGTCGTATGGGATTCAGTTACACTATCTGATGCAATGCCTTAAAGTCCCTGTTGTACAACTTCACAAATTGCATGAGTCCAAGGTCATGTTTACCTATGTTAAACATCAAAAGCAAGCCGGAGGAGGGAAGAGAAAGAAAACAACAACTCATCCCTCCGGTCAAAGAAAGAAACAAAAGGTTCAACGCAATTTGGACAAGACAGTCTTTGGAAAATTAATCAACGAAGAAGAAGAAGAGGACTCTGATGTTGAGGCAGAACAACATGGAGATGAAAATGAAAGTGAGGATGAACAACCTCTAAATGAGGAGGTCACAGGAGACACTGAAGATGATGAGGAATCTCCAGAAGAACCTGCACAATTGTCTGCAAACGATATTGATGATCGAATTGCAGAATATCTTGAATGGAAAGAAGGCGATTCCAGAAATCAGATTCGAGATTTGGAACGCATGCTTGCTGAGGAAGCATGGCTCTTTAATTTTTTGGGAATCACCACTCTGGTTGGTGTACTTGATAAGTCTCCTCTCTGGGACATGGTAGATGCATCAAAGGCAAAACTGCCCCAGATCTCTAACATCCACAATCATGTCTCAGAAGATGGTAGAGATGATGATGATAACACTGATCAAAATGATGGAGATGATTAGGATGACAATGATAATGATGACCATCATGCTGATTATCATGACAAACAAGGAGAAGAGGTTACTCCTACACCGGATGCAATTGATGATGACATTCTTCTAAGCACCTTCCTACAGCCTCATGCATCCCACAAGTCAACAACACCAGCCAAGGCAACCACTCAACCACTATCTGCTGCAACTCCGGTTGACAGCATAACCATAGTGGACATTGGCTCAGCTGCTGCCACTCCAGTCAAGACAATCCCCAACACAGAGCAAGGGGAACAGCAGCTCAAGCCACACCAGCATACACATCTACACAAATTCTTGAAGACTTGGATGTCCATGTAGATGTGACTCAAGCACCAAGACAAGAGGACAAGAAACGGACCCGAACCAAAGTCGACATACGGCACAAACTCTCCCAGCTGGCCACCGGTATCTCAAATGAAACCTTTGAAAAAGAAGCAGATCTGTTGGCAGAAGAACTATCGCAGCAAGCCATGCATCTTAGATCCATGACCTCGGCATTCAATGACAAAAGCTACTCCATTGAGCAAAAATTTGAGGCCATTGCCGAATACATCGAGGCACATAACATTGTTGTTCAACGCCAAGGAGACTTGATGAGACAACTCAACATTAACATCACAAACAATCTTGCAGGTCTCAGGCAACACATTTCTCAGGAAAATGACTCCATGGCAGTGGCATTTGGAACAAGATTCCGCAGTGTCACTGAGAAACTGACTAGTCATGATAATAGATTCACATCCATCGAATCAAAGTTGGACTCTCTAATCGGAACGTCAGAGGCAACAAACAGCATCTTACTTCAATAGAGGGATGATGTTGCCAAAAAAGGGGAAAATCAAGATAAGCCTGAAGGATCAACTATTAGACCCCCAAACTTCACTGAAGAGCAAATGAGAGTAAGGGACAGAGAAATCAAAATCAGAAATGAAGCAGAGGAACAGCAAAGGAGGGCTAGAGAAGAAAAAGAAAAAGCCCTAAACGAACCCTGCATTGGATTTCCTCATCCTATGCAAAGAAGAGATGATGACAGAGACAGGTCCGACAATCAACAAAGACCTGGATCTAGCCACCAAAGAGGATCAGCAAGTCAACACAGACTTAGCACCAGAGGAAACACCAGCAGAGGAAGCAAGCAGCTCCAGATGGGCACAGAACGTACACTGGTCACAAAAGCAAAGCAGAATATGAAGCAGATGTACTGGACCATGTAAGAGAATTTTTCAGAGTACATGAAGGACTTTATCCTCATTTGTCACAAAATGAAGCATGGGCTGATTGGCTAAGCTATCAGGATGAAATGATGAGAACTGATATGGCCAAACTCTACAATGATGTCAAAAGAGAGTTTGCACTTCTAAAACAATCCAACAGCAAACCAAGTTCAGCCATACCACTTTCAGCAAAAAGACCAGAAGACTTGCCAATTGAACAACAAGAAGACTTTAACTATATGGCAAAATTCTTCAACCCTATGGGAAGAATGGACAAACAGGAGCAGTGAAGTCTCTACAAAAGTCTCAAGTTTGCTGACACACATATTGCTGAAGCTAGGGAGAGACTTGAGAAGCACTTTGGAGAACCTAGGGCAAATGAGTCCATGCCAAACTTCAACAGACTCTTTTCCAAGAAAGTATTCAAGGGAGTATCTGAATACACTGCTATGGCATACTGGAAGTGGAAGTTTCCAGAAATTGATTGGAAGGACATTGAAGAGGTTCAGACTACAAAGTTCAAAAGGTACAAGGTTGAATTAAGCAAAATATAGTTTGTAACACTTGAATAAGTTTTGAATTTACTGCCCTTGAATGGATGAATAAAATTTTTGAGTTTCATTCTGTTAATTATTATGAAAAATTTGGCTTGCTTATGTTTAGGCTTATGAGGGTTTTGGCATCATCAAAAAGGGGGAAATATGAACATTTTATTATGTTTTGATGATGGCCATACTAGCTGTTATAACAAGCCTGAAATAAGTTAGAATTCTTGGTATAAGTCTTTACTTAGAGTCTGACATATTGTATAAGTTAAGTCAGACAAGTATTGTACTAGTTGGTAGGACGGCAAAGTAAAACAGACATTCGGCAGAGTGAAGCCAGCCAAGCACCAGCAGAGAAGTGTTAGGAAATCACTAGTTTAACGCAGCGGAATTTAAAATTTGATTTCCTTTTCTAGATTGTTCTTCGTTTAATGCAATAAACACGTTAAGTAGTTTGACGGTTATACCTTAGATGATCTATAAGATCGTCGCTTTGACCACCAACGGAGAGTAGTTCAATGCGCAAGCCGTCCACGCGTCCGGCCTCTATCGCTAATCCACACGAACCCTTTGCCGGAATCCTCCTTGGATTGCTATCAGAAAAACTCCGGTCGCTAGACCGGACCTTTTCTTCCCTCACAAACTCACTATGGAAGGCTCTCTATTTTACACAAGAATTATGAACTCTTGCAATTGTGATGTACAAAAGAGCTTGACACCCACCTCCTATATATAGTGGTTGGGGCGCCCCATATGGTGTGGAGGAGAAGAAAACCTTTTTCCAATAAATTAAGGAAAATCAACTAGATTGATTTATCTCTTTAATTATAATTTATTTTGCCAATATCTTATATTGATTATAATTATTTTATTACCATAAATCTATTTTTCCAAAATCAATTAATATCTTATATTAATATTATGGTAATCTTATTAATTAAAGTGCACAATCCAAGTGTATCTCATACACTTAAATGTGGCGCCCCATATGCCAATAAATTGGCTTCCGGAATATTCTTTAATTAATCTAATTTATATATAATTAATATCTTGTATTTTATTTATTCATAATAAATAAATACCACCATATTAATTTACCACTATAACCTTTATAGTCTAGAGATAAACTTTCCTTATTTGGTTATCAACTATAACCGCATTTTAATCCGACTCGATGTTCATATGTGTGTGACCCGATAGGCTTCCGAATATGTTGGCCGTAGACACAAAGTGCAATTTACTAAAATGCCCTTCATACCTAACGATCACGGGATAGCGTCTAGCAACACACCGTGACCCCCAATCATCGGAAGAGTCAAAAGCAATGACTACTACCTTTCATGTGAAGCAGTTACCGTGTAACTTACAATCCTATCGCTATAATAATATCCATACGATCGTATCTCGAGTGTCAATACATTAACGATCGTATCTTATAATATGGATATCATGCTCTCTCGGAATAACACATTTACTCCCACTTTGCAAAGATTCTCGAGAGCTAGACATTCCTTATATTCCTTGAAGGCCATTTTGGATATTCGATCCCAATCATAGGATACGCGATTCCCGGACGACCAATCATGTATACTCCGCATGCTTCAATATCATACCCAATCACTACCGCATGATCGCCCCGTGGTTAGGAGAAATCTCAATAGTGTCAAAGCATGACAATCCACACCGTGATGCCATGAAGACTCCTGTCAAAAGGATAATTGCACAACCGCCACATAGTGTGACACTTAATGTAAGTGGGTCAGTCTAACGTACGCATTCTCTAATACACGTCCACGTACAGTCCAAGTGTCTCTACACTTCGATAGACGAGATCTATCCCTACCTTCTAAAAGATAGAAGACATCCAATACGTGCTAGTCTGATTATACTATCAATGTCCCATTTGAGAATATATAAGACTAGAGACATTTAAGTACCAACCTTGTTATAGTGATTAGAGATCTCATCAACCATAATCACTATCATGGTTTCTCTATCACAGATTGATACTAGGGACGTTACTATATATACACAACAAATAATATGAAGATAAACAATATATAATAACATAAGTGCTTTTATTAATCATAATAAAGTTATTACATGAACTAAATAGACTGTAAATGACCCGACCCGGTCGGTCCATCCGGTCCAACCCGATTGAAGACTTAATGGTTTGACTTATAACCAAGGAAGTCCGTGACACATTTCCAACAACTCTAAGCTTACAAGGATTTATCCAGAGTCAATTTACATATTAAGCCGCAATTTACCTTACCGCATTCATTTATATTTCCTAGATTAAAATCTATATCCGTGATTGTTTCAAGGACAAAACTCGCTTTGAAACAACATAGTACACCACCCTAAACCACTATAAGCCTTATGTCAATTTACTTTTCGGACTTATCCGCTGCCCAAAAGCTTTTAAACACAAGAAAAGTTTTTGAAACTCCAATATAGTCATTCACCCCCCCTCTGACTATAGTTTTACCCTTCTCTGGGTCCAACACTCATTTTGCTTTGACCTATGGCCCCGGTAGAAATGGCCCTGCCAAGTCTAAGGGTCGCCCATTTCAGCGAGGCCGACAACCCGCTAACTAAGGAGCTCGATCTTGATTTAGCATAGGAGCGGCGGATCAAATCATATGGCCGTTTGCTCAATTGCAAATAGGCTGCCAAATGTCACCACGACAAACACATTCGTAATCATCACTTCGCCGTGGGAGATTATGTTTTGCAAAAAAGACAGGCCACTGGCCACGAGGCCAAGAAAGGAAAACTATCGGAAAGCTGGGAGGGCCCACTGAGGATCGCTCGAGTAGTCAAGAAAGGGACTTATGCGTTAAGTGATAATCAAGGTCGCGAATACAACCGGCCTTGGCACGCAGACAATTTGAAAAAATATTATATGTAAGCTGTCCATCTACTACGTACGAGCAGTTATGGTTTTATAAGACTCTAACAAACGGTGCGATTACGCTAGTAGTAATTACTCCCCCATATATGTATATCTAAGCCGAGACGAGAAAACACATTAAGGTTGATTATATTTTGGCTACGGGAGCCATCCCCTAAACTGGATCTACTTCGTGAGCGGATAGAAGATCTTTATGCTTAATTACGAATCCTTCCTTGGACAGGATAGAACATCATATAACAAGCATGCTATACCAAACTAGGGATGCCGATCTAAAATCGTCACCTCGTCTAGGCAACCACCGTGGACAGGTTGGCACACCTCCTAAACGATCGGCTAACTTATGTCCTATTTAACATGGCAATTTTCACAATATATCATATTAATTTACGAGAACGATGTAACAAATTGGCCAGATCTATTACATGTTTATATGAAAAACAGAAAGCACGACGTAGCCGAAGTCGTTCACAGAAAATTACTAGAATCTTGATGGCTAGATCTAACCATATAGACCGTGGTAGATCTAGACCGGTGACTCTAGAATTTGCTCGTAAAACGCCTTCGTACGAATTAGATCTACATGAATATGGGTTTGTTAATTAACTACATCACGAAATCAATACACAAACGACTACTCCATAACGAAATAAAATAGATCTACGAATAAAAACGACATATTTGGATAGCCATTACCCTCGTAGACGGAGGGTCCTCCGATCCTTTAATGCAATCTCTAATCGATGAATCCATCGCCTCCGTGATGAAGCAACATAATATAAAATAAAAAGAACTATATTGATAAACTAAAAGTATTGTAGTATTGTGTTTTGTAGGTTGGTTGTTTTCTCAGCATCGTGGCTGCTGTTTATATAGGAGTTGTAGCCGACATAGGGAGAATCCAGAAGATATGCACGCATTAATCTGATTAGGCTCGGGTGACCGAACAGTTACGCTCGGTCGACCGAATGGTTACGCTTGGTCAACCGAATGGCATGGCTCGGTCGACCGAGCCTCCCTCTTTACGCGTTTTCAATTTCGGTTCGTCTGACTTGTTCCCCACTTCACTCTTCTATGCTGATCTGATTTGTCTCTTCATTAATGCTCGATTTTCTTCCTTATTTATCTTGAGATTTCCCGATTGCATGACAATTATCCTCCCGATTCGTTACGATCCGCGAAATCGAGCATTTATCACACAATTAATTGCTCTTTTATAATAAAAAAACGACTAAATACCAATTATCACATTAATAATCACTTATCATTAAATAATAAATATAAACACGTGATTTAATATGAAATATATATAATTAACTTTGATTTAAGGTTAGAATTGATGACATAAATAGGTATATTTTAACTTTCATCAAAATGCCCCCCACTTAAACTTTGCTTCGTCCCGAACAAAGCATCAATAAGTCATTCCCCAAGACAACATTTTCCGTGGTCAACTCATACTTACACAAGAAACTCGAGTCAACTCATACCAGTCATGCTCATCAGATAAGAATTATTCATTACTCGCTATGAATCGAAGTGATTGTGTGCATGTGCATTGGTTTTATATAAATGTAGCAAGATTATAGCTTATGCAGACTTCATATCAAAATTCACCAACATCAGCATTCATACTTCTTATGCCTCGCAATGGTGAAAGCACTAGAACAATAAGCAAGAGCGTATCTATAGGGTTTTTGGACTTGGAGACCGAGTACCACTCAAAGCCTCTAACAATTTAATTTTTTTCAATTTTGCATATTTTTCGAATACTACTAATCTCAAGGAAGAAAACTTTTCGTAGAGTATCCCCCTATCTTAGATTAAGCATAGCATCGAATATTACCACAAGCGCGGGGCTACTTTGGTAATGTTACTACAAGCCCAGTGTTTTAATGCACTTGTCAAAAACAGTACGTCCCAAGCTTATTACTCCGCTTTTGTTGGCTAGAAGATCAGAATACATCAGTCGACAAATATCGACACTAGGTCCTCATAACCAATTATCTACGCAATGTACACATATTTCTTTCAAGTATTATAACTCATGCGGTACTAAACGATTCACATGTTGAGTAGTTGAACAATACCTAACTATTTGCAATTGTTGGCATGAATATCCTTAAGTTTACTTACAATTTATCGCAAAAGTATAATATGATCACATACTCACGCAACTTGGTTCCTTTCCTATCAATTCTAAGTATAAGAACTTCACAACTTTAAGGGTACAAGTTCAACAACTTGGCATTTATCCATGAAATTTTTTTAAATTTTGCTCAATATTGCCTCAATATTCCGTTCCTCTTTACTTTTTCAACATATAGCTAAGTCCCTTGCCCCCCACTTAAACATGGCATTGTCCTCAATGACAAAAATAAATGAGAGTAAGAAAAAAGACTTAGCTCTGGAAACGGCTCCCAAGTGAAGGAACAATATCGGAGTAAACCTCAAGCACGTCGTGGAGAGACAAACATATCCCGTATAAACAAACAAGCTCCACGAAATTGTCAAATACCATGTCTATGGAAGTTATAAAATAATGTGGCGTAATTAGATATAAATATCTAAAAACAAGTTTAAGCCACTTTACTTTATACCGCCATGGACAATACCAAAAGGGATTTAAACCTAAATAAAAACTCACATGACGGCTATCAAGGAAAAAACCTCGTTTATTCCGAACTTAGACTCGAAACATGGCGAGATGAAAAAAACCGTGATAGGCGCATGCTACTTTATTCAAAGCAAAAAAAAAACAAATCTAAAAGAAAGTTTTAAGAAATAGTTCTATGGTTATAGTCGTTAGCTCGACTGTACTCACATGATGGTCTAGTTGTAACTAGGATTTCTAGAGTAAGTACTTCTTCCTCCCTATCAAATTGATTCCCGAGGTAATGCTTTACTCGGTGGCCATTCACCACAAAAGTCTTTCGATCATCCAGGTGACTTACCTCTACATCTCCGGAAGGAAAGACTTTACTCACTTTATAAGGACCAAACCATCTTGATTTTAGCTTTCCCGGGAAGAGTTTCAAGCGCGAATTGTAAACAAGAACCATATCACCCACCTTAAAGGTGCGGTCAAGGATCTTTTTATCATGAAATCTCTTAGTGCGCTTGTTGGGAGGATTTTGCATCATAAAAACAAAAGAAAATTTATAAACCTATACTTAACATGCAAACTAACTCCTAACCGACCAAATATCGGGTAGTTGATAGCATACTAGGGTAAGTACAGGGTCGATCCACAGGGAATTGGGATGTTGAATCTAATTTCACTAATTCATTTCGATTGTTACTTAGGAAAAACGAATAAACGAAAGAACAAATAAAATAAACGAAAAAGCAATTAAAATAAAGCTAACCTACGAAATAAAATAACACAACCTAAACTAAACTAAAGATACATGGGATCAAACAGTGCACAAACCAAGTGATTTAAATCCTATTTCATCTCATGATTTCAATTCAAATTGTGGTTTCACCTTTACACGAGATACAAATCCCTAATTCCTTACTGAATCTATTTCTCAAGCTATGAATCCTTAATTCCTTAGTGAATTCAATTATCGATCTCTCCTCTTCCGAATGTTGAGATCAATATTCCATACAAAACGAAGGTGTAGATTCAGGTTAACTCTCGTATTTTAGAACCTAACAACCTAGATAATTAACCAATTAATTTGTCACATAATTAATGATTAAAGATCCTATCTTTCTATGGTGATCTAGTCTACGCAACTTCCGTATGTTGTAAACGTATCAATAGCAAACTGATCTCTCGATCTAATTCACATCATAGCATCAAAATCATAGAACGATACAAAATAAATTAAAGATCATAAAAAACGAATAAGGACTGAATAAATTAAATAAATAAACTCGCGTAGTTTGGTACATGATTGAATCCATAAATCGAAAACGGAAGAAAAACGACATCCTAATCTAACCCGGATCACCCGAGCACAAGGCTCGGGTGACCGGCCTTGGAACTCCTCAGAATTGCCGCTGCTGTGATGTATTTGCCGCAGGAATATTGTGTATGAATTATGGGATTAGGGTTCACATGCATGCGTATATATAAGAAGTAAGGAGAAATTTGAAATAAGTAATACCGATGTCGGCTAGAATAATTCCTTATTTAATTAGGATTTATATGTATGTCGGCTGAAACAATTGCATGCGGCTGAAAGAAAAGCTTCTTAAGTCGGTTGAAGCAATTAGGGTCCGGACGCCCGTTTGCATGGAGGCTGAACTCAAACTTCTAAAATTCATATCTTGAGTTGTAGACCTCCGAAAATTATGATCCGAATGTCAAAAAAAAGCTCTCGGAAAACTCTACAACTTTCATTAAGGTCTCTTCTTCAGAAAACGCCTTTTTGATTAGCCCGTCGTATTACGAGTCGTTTTCGGGATTTTTGCAAGCTTTATTTCATCTTCATCCTCTTGTATCTCTTTCTTTCCACTTTAATCTTCAATCAAACATCATTTAGACCTCTTCCATTCCACATTTGTGCACCTAAAAGATGACAAAACCGAGCAAAACGTAAAACCATACAAAATAGATAATAAAACCACGATATTTACTCGATTTTGCATTTTAACTATTCAAAACGTCATTTGCTCAATTAATCGATTATAAGCTCGAATTCTACGGAAAACATCCATATATGGGGAATATTGATATAAAATATATCCTTATAAAACACTACAAATTGACCCTTAACAACTCCCCCACACTTATCTTTTGCTCGTCCCGAGCAAAACAAAACAAAGTCAAGCTCGAGACAAATAAACATCCATACAAATATGAAGTATATTCAATAACTTAGAAGTTCACCCGTGTAGTGTGTGCATAGCCATAATAAACTTCCAATAAGTTCCACAATTTGAAAGTTATTCAAACCAAAACTAGCCCGGTTTCCCATCTAAGTTAGAAATATTCAAAAATTATAACAGGCACTTTACAAAACATACATATCCCAAAAAGAAATAGTAGAGAATATCTAAAACATTTCTGACAAACTCAGAGGATAATCCCTACAACATATCCTTCAGTTTATACTGGGTATAAGATTAACGATAACTAAGTCCTTACTTATTCATAATAATATATTTCAATATTTTCACTTTTTTCACACTTTTTTAACACACCTCAGAATAAGCTTTTGCCCTCATAGCAGAATAGGACATTTCAAGATAATCCCCTACCTTACTCCAATCATAAGGCAAACTATAAACCGACCGTCGTGAGCTTTTGGTCATCATAGTGGAATAGGACATACGTGGTACACCCTACCTCACCCAAATCATAAACCACTTCCGACACACACAATTACAATTATGTTTACTTAGAGAATTCGGTCGGCAAAGTGGAAAAGATTATTTTCTAGTAGCACGGACCACCGAGCATAACACCTCAAGTAAACAATTTATTACTATTGCAAAGACTTAATCACGTTTCACTTATCACATTCAAACTTACAGATATTCACAGTATGTCATACTTTAATCCTAGAATACAAACTACTAAACTTTTCAAGAATTGTACATAAGCAAAGAAACATGCTATAATCATAAAAAAATCTCCAACTAAAATGGGGTAGGCTTTCAACATTTAGCTCATCATTTACTATGGCATGTGAAAAAGAGTGTCGGGTGAAACAACTAAAATTACTAAATATACAGAATATAGCAAAAATGATATAAACTCAAGCAAAGATATGCCTTTGTCTACTCGGGATATAACAAAAAATTTGAAAATTAAGCACTTTTCATAGAAATACTAAAAATATGAGCAAACGAAAGTAGACACATAAATCATCTATCCCTTCCCCCACACTTAGATTGCAACTTGTCCTCAAGTTATACGAAATAATAAATTAGAGAACTTAGCCGATTGGATGCGGCAATTCCGGAGGAACCAACAAGAACCAGGATTGCTTGCATAGCTCGCAGAAGCGTGGAGCATCACAGGACAACTGAATACTCTTTAAAGTGCACAATAGCTATAGAAAGTATCCTGCAGACTTGATCAGTGCAAAAAGAGTCTACGGGGAAAAAGAAAAGATTACATATATAAAGCACATGGAAAAGGAGATATAGAGATATTTCAAATTTAAGCTCAACTAAAGATTGAATACTATACATGAAATACTACAAAGTCGTAGGCTAGGTGCGACTATATGAAAATATACTACAATGCAATCTACATGATATGCAATCCTAAAAATAAAATAAATAAAAAAATAAATTCTGACAGGCTCAGGCTGAGCAAGTTGACCCCTGACAACTTTACAGTGACTACGGCCTATGCGTAAACTAACATAAAAACGAGGTAGTATTACGGAAACCGACGATTAACTACGCTCAAGAAAAATAAAAGAAAAATAGAAAAACAATGCAACTAGATGACATGCAACTAAATGATATGCATCCGAATGATATGCAAAAAAAAAAAAGAAAATAAAAGAAAGAAAACTAGCCCACTCATTTGCAACATGACATGTATATAATAAACGTCTACCGGATAATGACAAAGTTACGATAAACGACGATCGTTCATTACATGCGTGTAGACGCGCTTTAAGACTCGTCAAAGGTGATAGCATTATGGAAAACCAACAAGATTAGCTATACTAAACATATATAACTCATAAGGTTTCCATCGTAGCAACGGAAAACCGACAAGATTACTACCCAAATGAGTTATAAAAATAACAAGGAAGCACATAAGTCTCAAAGCTCACAAGATTCATCACGGCGGTATGTAGCATACGGAAACCGACATTAGCTACTAATTAACACGAAGACCGTTATAGCATACGAGAACCGACAAGTAACTATAACTTGCATAGATGAATCATGTATAAGGAATAAGATCATTTACTTAGCATGAATTCATAGATGGAAAGGTATAACATTCATATTCAGGACATCTATGTAAAAAATAAATAGGCCACAGATGCTCGAATGTAAGCAATCCTTACTAAATAAAAGCATTAGGAATGAGATCAAGAAAAACCTGGACTACTGAACTGGCGTTCAGCACAACAGACGGGCGTTCACCTCAAAATACAGCTTTGGACGAGCGTTCAGAAAAACAAACGCTCGTTTGACTTGAAAACCAACCGGACGGACGTTCAGAAAGCATAGACGCTCGTCTGGTCCTTTAAACCAGAACAGAGTCGAAAATATTTGAACGGACGAGCGTCCAATACTTTCAAACGCTCGTTTACTGCAAGCCTAAAAGAACCGGACGGGCGTTCACTAACTTGAACGCTCGTCCATACAACGAATACACAAGCAGAGAGCAGAAAACGCGGACAAACCCTAAAAACTTAAAACACATATTAACACAGATCACAAAGCTGACCACTTTCAATTAAAGCACAAAGAGGTTAGATCAGAAAACACATAAACACATACTTCACGTTTAAACAAATCGAGTAAAAAACTTTTGCACATTCTTAACCCTACGGTCATCGAAACACGGCAAAATAAAAACTCTCAATCTATTCGACGCTACTTTTATTGAAAACGAAAATAAACGTAACAAAATCGAGAAATTAACAAAACTAGATTCAACATGACACCGATTCCCCGGCAACGGCGCCACTTTTGTTGGGAGGATTTTGCATCATAAAAACAAAAGAAAATTTATAAACCTATACTTAACATGCAAACTAACTCCTAACCGACCAAATATCGGGTAGTTGATAGCATACTAGGGTAAGTACAGGGTCGATCCACAGGGAATTGGGATGTTGAATCTAATTTCACTAATTCCTTTCGATTGTTACTTAGGAAAAACGAATAAACGAAAGAACAAATAAAATAAACGAAAAAGCAATTAAAATAAAGCTAACCTACGAAATAAAATAACACAACCTAAACTAAACTAAAGATACATGGGATCAAACAGTGCACAAACCAAGTGATTTCAATCCTATTTCATCTCATGATTTCAATTCAAATTGTGGTTTCACCTTTACACGAGATACCAATCCCTAATTCCTTAGTGAATCTATTTCTCAAGCTATGAATCCCTAATTCCTTAGTGAATTCAATTATCGATCTCTCCTCTTCCGAATGTTGAGATCAATATTCCATACAAAACGAAGGTGTAGATTCAGGTTAACTCTCGTATTTTAGAACCTAACAACCTAGATAATTAACCAATTAATTTGTCACATAATTAATGATTAAAGATCCTATCTTTCTATGGTGATCTAGTCTACGCAACTTCCGTATGTTGTAAACGTATCAATAGCAAAGGCGATCTCTCGATCTAATTCACATCATAGCATCAAAATCATAGAACGATACAAAATAAATTAAAGATCATAAAAAACGAATAAGGACCTGAATAAATTAAATAAATAAACTCGCGTAGTTTGGTACATGATTGAATCCATAAATCGAAAACGGAAGAAAAACGACATCCTAATCTAACCCGGATCACCCGAGCACAAGGCTCGGGTGACCGGCCTTGGAACTCCTCAGAATTGCCGCTGCTGTGATGTATTTGCCGCAGGAATATTGTGTATGAATTATGGGATTAGGGTTCACATGCATGCGTATATATAAGAAGTAAGGAGGCTGAAATAAGTAATACTGATGTCGGCTAGAATAATTCCTTATTTAATTAGGATTTATATGTATGTCGGCTGAAACAATTGCATGCGGCTGAAAGAAAAGCTTCTTAAGTCGGTTTAAGCAATTAGGGTCCGGACGCCCGTTTGCATAGAGGCTGAACTCAAACTTCTAAAATTCATATCTTGAGTTGTAGACCTCCAAAAATTATGATCCGAATGTCAAAAAAAAGATCTCAGAAAACTCTACAACTTTCATTAAGGTCTCTTCTTCAGAAAACGCCTTTTTGATTAGCCCGTCGTATTACGAGTCGTTTTCGGGATTTTCCCAAGCTTTATTTCATCTTCATCCTCTTGTATCTCTTTCTTTCCACTTTAATCTTCAATCAAACATCATTTAGACCTCTTCCATTCCACATTTGTGCACCTAAAAGATGACAAAACCGAGCAAAATGTAAAACCATACAAAATAGATAATAAAACCACGATATTTACTCGATTTTGCATTTTAACTATTCAAAACGTCATTTGCTCAATTAATCGATTATAAGCTCGAATTCTACGGAAAACATCCATATATGGGGAATATTGATATAAAATATATCCTTATAAAACACTACAAATTGACCCTTAACAGCGCTCTTTATAGATTCGAGCATTCTCGTAAGCTTCAATGCGAAACTCTTCTAGGCGAGTTAATTCCAACAATCTCTTTTCTCCGGCTAAACTTTCATCTAAATTCAACATACGAGTAGCCCATAAGGCACGGTGCTCAAGTTCAACCGGTAGATGACACGCTTTCCCAAAAACAACTGTACGGGGACATACCTATGGAAGTCTTATACGCAGTCCGATAAGCCCATAAAGCGTCATCTAACTTCAACGACCAATCTTTCCTTGTTGGGTTCACAGTCTTCTCTAGAATGCGCTTAATCTCTCGGTTCGTGACCTCAACTTGACCACTTGTTTGAGGATGATAAGCGGTAGCTAACTTATGTCTCACCTTTGTACTTGGCCATTAACTTCTCAAATGGCTTATTACAGAAATGGCTCCCATTATCACTAATGATGGCACGAGGGATTCCAAACCGCGTGAAGATATTTTTCTTTAAAAACCGCAGTACAACCTTTGCATCATTGGTAGGTGAAGCAATTGCCTCAACCCATTTAGACACATAGTCGACTGCCACCAAAATATAGCGGTTTGAAACAGACGAAGTGAAAGGTCCCACAAAATCAATTCCCCATACATCAAAGAGTTCTGGTTCTAGGATACTCCTTAGTGGCATTTCATGTCTCCTCGAGATATTGCCCGTCGTTTGGCATGAATGACAGGATCTAGCATATTCATGCGCAGTTTTGTAAAGATTTGGCCAGTAGAAACCACATTGGAGAACTTTAGCGATAGCCTTGTCCCCTCCATAGTGTCCTCCCGTTTCATAAGTATGGAAATGTTTAAGTATATCGGGGAATTCACTCTCGGGAACACATCTTCTAAAGATGTTGTCTCGAGCAACGCTTAAAAAGATAGGGTTCATCCCAATAATAGTGTTTAAGGTCCGCAAAGAACTTCTTCTTTTGCCGCTTGGTTCAAGTCCGGTGGTAAATATCTCCCGGATAAATAATTCACATAATCTTTAAACCATGGTTGTTGCTTCTCAGCCTTAACAATCTCACTTCGCGAAGATATTTCTGTGCAATCACTATTCCCTAAAATGGTAGAGATGGAGGATAATTGCTCGTCGGGGGGCTTTTCTAAGCAGGGTGTGAATGCCTCCTCAGGCTCTTTCTCCTTATCCCTAACATCCTCTACATTTTCCTTGTTCTTTGGGATTGATGGAGTAAGCTCCTTTTCAATTCTAGTCATTATTGCGTTCACATCCCTAGGGTTCCTATCAGTGTTGCTTGGAAATCCCCCAGGAGGTCTGGTTGACAGTTGTTCAGCTAATTGTCCTATTTGATGAGAGAGATTATGGACTAAGGCTTCTTGGTTGGTGACTTTGGCATCATTCTCTTGACAGTATTGGTGAAAGTTTGTAGCCAAGTCGTAATGGATTCTCGCTAATTGATTCACAAGTGTCGACATTGTGTTACTCATCTTTTCAAGTGCAACTTCCCAACCGTAAGTTTGAGCTTGCTGAGGTACATAAGTGTTGTGTGGTTTTACCCCTTCATTTGGATCACTCCATCGGAATTCAGGTTGGTCATGATTTGGTTTGTAACCTTCATAGTGATTACCCTGTCTCCTAATGTAATTGGCTTCTTTAGTACCCGCATTCTCTAATGGCCTAGTCGTTTCCGTCCCTTTTCCAGTCTCTACTCGTACAATCCTCTCATGCATACCATCCACCTTATCATTTATGAGCAATAGAGTATTTAGGATCTTATGCGATACATCCTCCTCAAGATTATCGGCCATCTTCACAGTTGTTATTTCACCACCTCCCCATTGGCTATTCATTGCTATATGCTCCATCTTTCCTCGTGCCTCCTCAGGAGATAAAAGAACAAACGCTCCATTGCTGGAGGCATCTACTCGTATCTTCTCCGTATCTCTCAATCCATGGTAAAAGGTTTGCATTAAAATCCATGAGGGATATCATGATGAGGGCACTTCCTCATGGACTCCTTAAAACGTTCCCAAGCTTGATCAAAACTCTCCCCAGGTTGTCGCTTGAACCCCAAGATATCTTGGCGTAACTTAAAGGTCTTTCCGATAGGGAAGTACTTATTCATGAACTTTTGTAGCAGCTTCCTCCTGTGTCGTGATTGATCTAGCCTCTAAAGAGAAAAGCCATTGCTTAGCTTTATCTTTCAAAGTGAAAGGAAAAGTCTCAAACTTAATGTTATCCTCAGGAACCACTTCTGGCTTCACGGTACTAACGATCTCTAAGAAATTCATCACGTGAATGCCAGGATCTTCATTCAGGATACCATGAAAAGTGGAATAGTTTGTCACCATTTGAATGACATTAGGTTTCGGGTGATAAACTTCAGCAGTATTTTTAGGCACTACGATAGCAGGAATGAATTGTTCAATGGTGGGCGTTGCATAGCTTTGCAAGGTACGCCTTTCCCATGCAGCCACAGCTTGGTTAACAAAATTTGCATTATTAAAATTATTTCCATTTACCCGGTTGGCTTCATTCAGTAATCCTTCCATGTCTGAGTCAGATTGAGGTGCTCCTTCAGATTTTTCCTCGCCTTGCTCTTTGATTGGATCCTCGGAAATACGGGTAGCTTGCTTGTTTTTTTTTTATTATTTTTTTATTTGCAAGACAAAAACAAAATTAAACAATTAAAATACGCCAAGGCTACTGCCTTTGGCGAGACTCTAAAATAGACAAAAATAGAAATAACAATAAACAATTAGAAACTTTAATGGCTAATCCTTTAACTAGACTCAATAAATAAAAACTAAACTAAAACAGACTCGAAAAATACAAAAACACAAGGCAGAAACTGTGTAAAACAAAACAGAACAGAAACTGAAAAAAAAAACAATAAATTCTCGGTCGACCGAGAACTGTGGTTCGGTCGACCGAACTCTTTTTATTTATTTGTTTAATTATATTTTTTATTTTTTTATTTTTAACGACACTGTTTAATATACTGACTCTTATTCACAATATTTACGAATCCACTTTTAATAAAATAAGCTATACTCAATTTAATGACACGAGTCCCCGGCAACGGCGCCAAAAACTTGATGACGGTCAAGTTATAAAAATAACTCGATACCTAAATAACCAACTAGCAAGAGAACTAGGTTCAATCGTAGTATAGCTAGATAGAGTCGAGGTCGATCCCACAGAGACTCGGCTTAAACAAGTACAACGTTATTAAACTAAAAATAGATTAAAGGGCGGTCTACGACCAACAATAACGTAGAAATAAAGATTGACACGATAGAAAACACAAAGACTAACAATACGACACAAGACACTAAACACTTGTTTTTATGGTTTTATAAGACTCTAACAAACGGTACCGATTACGCTAGTAGTAATTACTCCCCCATATATGTATATCTAAGCCGAGACGAGAAAAGACATTAAGGTTGATTATATTTTGGCTACGGGAGCCATCCCCTAAAGCGGATCTACTTCGTGAGCGGATAGAAGATCTTTATGCTTAATTACGAATCCTTCCTTGGACGGGATAGAACATCATATAACAAGCATGCTATACCAAACTAGGGATGCCGATCTAAAATCGTCACCTCGTCACAGGCAACCACCGTGGACAAAGTTGGCACACCTCCTAAACGATCGGCTAACTTATGTCCTATTTAACATGGCAATTTTCACAATATATCATATTAATTTACGAGAACGATGTAACAAATTGGCCGGATCTATTACATGTTTATATGAAAAACGAAAGCACGACGTAGCCGAAGTCGTTCACGAAAATTACTAGAATCTTGATGGCTAGATCTAACCATATAGACCGTGGTAGATCTAGACCGGTGACTCTAGAATTTGCTCGTAAAACGCCTTCGTACGACTTAGATCTACATGAATATGGGTTTGTTAATTAACTACATCACGAAATCAATACACAAACGACTACTCCATAACGAAATAAAATAGATCTACGAATAAAAACGACATATTTGGATAGCCATTACCCTCGTAGACGGAGGGTCCTCCGATCCTTTAATGCAATCTCTAATCGATGAATCCATCGCCTCCGTGATGAAGCAACATAATATAAAATAAAAAGAACTATATTAATAAACTAAAAGTATTGTAGTATTGTGTTTTGTAGGTTGGTTGTTTTCTCAGCATCGTGGCTGCTGTTTATATAGGAGTTGTAGCCGACATAGGGAGAATCCAGAAGATATGCACGCATTAATCTGATTAGGCTCGGGCGACCGAACGATTACGCTTGGTCGACCGAATGGTTACGCTCGGTCAACCCGAGCTTGCGAAGAATGGAATCAAAATAAAGAAACATCTTATTAATGAAAGGGGGTACAATTGTTTCTAGCAGACCCGCGGCCAACAACGCCCTTCGATTTAACCAAAAACAAGGGGGCCGCAGGGTAAAATTTTAAAACTACATACGGCTATATTCAGGCGAACCCGCAACGGTCCAACGAGTGTGTCAGCACCCTAGATAAACTACACAGCCTAGTTATCAGCGAGGTAAAGGGGATGCGACGGTCAGGATTCATTGAGATCGTAAAGTTAACTGCCTCGCGGTGAATCAGGACCCCCCAATCAATGTCAACCTGGGGGTCGCAAATAGCATGCAAAAGGAAAGCTTCAGCCTCGCTAACAACCTCGAAGTCCATGGATGGGAAAGCACGTGAGTTGATAACCATTTTCCACTCGTGGTTGCTGCGAGACAATTCAGAAGCAGATCCTAGTATGCGAGGCCGCTGAGAATCTGGGAAGAGCTCGCGGATTGCCCGACGTAAACGAACATGTTCACTGGCCTCATCACCAAGGTCCCAGGCAACCTCATAATGAGCAAAGGGATCGATAGCAGGTATGTGAAGGGCCCCATTGATAGCCTCCGGGGTAAAAGTGACCGAGACACCCCAAAGGGTAACACAGCTAGCAATTCCTTCGAGGCAACTTTAGATAAGACGGAGTAAAATTCCTTACCATTGTAAGATTGGAAGATGTCGAAGGTGGCGAGACAAAATCTACCCACCCAGAAAGCCGCACCCGGAGCAAAGAGCCATCACCCTCGACCTTGCTCTCATTTAAGCCCCTCTCCCTCGCAAGCTGGACCACATCAAAGTAACGCTAGAAACGATCTTTGAAGGTAAGAGAGGCAGTAAGAAAGAAAGGGGAAACATCACGTACCGGACGGGCTTCAAACACCCGGACGGCGCTACCCTCTCCGGGTTGAAAAGACATGAATAGCACAATAAAGATTTGTTCAGAAAGGAGTGAGAAGGAGCCAGGCTTGCCCCCTCCTTTTATAGAAGAAACAATCAAAGTAAACGGCCACGATCAACAAGATACCACGGTCAGCATTCACGCGGTTTATCCAAAATTCAAAATTCAAAGGGCGCATTTAGCGCTTGTCAGTTATCTGTGCGAAATTCTAGGCTACATTGACTGCGCATGCAACATTGGTCAAAGATATCGTTAGTGAGCTGTCCAATCAACTCAGAGCCCTTATTTTTCGGCAACACAACAGTCAAGAAAGGTTAGTCCCGTCCAATCAATTCGGTTTTCAAGTTTCTGGCGAACCTTCACTCCGCCTAAAACTTAGGAGGCCCCATGCAGAAAATTTCAAACATCAACAAACTGAGCGCAATAGGGCCCGTCTCCAGCAAGGGGGCCGCATAAAGCCTTGTAAAACCTCACCCAGAAACCTCCAAAGAGCCTAAGGTGTAATTCTAAAAGCATAATCACCATAAGATTATTTGCCACAAGTCCGCAACGACCAAAGATTGTACAAGTAGCAACGGAAGCTTGTTTCGCTCAAATCCCTTCAGGCCTCACCCAAAACAAGGGGGGATAGGAAAATTTTAATGCTCCATACGCGACGCAATTAAGCGAGTACAAAGTAGGTCGCTGTTATCCTTGTTCCAAATAAAGGGGGCGCACACATACAAGATCCACAAGATACAAGAGATGAATCAAAAGAAAAATACGATGCATAAATCAAGGGGCCAAAAACGGCCACAAATCAAGTTTAACAAGCCAAACGCGGCCACAAGATCAGTGCGGAATGTAAAAGCTAAAGTTATTACAATCATCAAAGAAAAACGTCAGAATAGTTCAAAAACAGAAGCAAAGTTGAATTATTACAAGATCGCAAGAAAAATTTTGAAACAAGAGCATAGAATCATTTAAGTAGAGCCGGGAGGAGTGTCAATATACTCGTCGCCGGGTTGGTCGTCCGCTGCAGCAGGGAGATTCTTCAAAATGGCAAAAATTAACAGGGTTAACTGCCGGAGGATCCCAGACTGGCTCGCCGTGCTCTATCTAACTAGTCTGAATGGCGACGATGTGATCCACGGCATAAGGTATATTTGGGTGAAGGGACAACAGGTCGGGACTCCGCTGAGACATGTTAAGCCACCGGAGTATCTCCTCGAAGGTAATGCTCTCTCTGCCATGATAAGCCCAGAGGCAGCGAGCGAGGTGGTTGAAACCTTGATCAAAGCTCGCCTCCTGGTAATCAAAAAACTCATCAGAGCGCTTAAAAGCAGCGACGGCCGCAGGACCCACCTCCTCAACAGCCTTATTTGCAACAGCGAGCTGCTCTTTTAAGCTCGCGATCTCCTCCTGTGCGGCCAACAACCCTTCCGCAGATTTACGAGCCTCATCTTTCAGAACCGACACCTTCTGCTTCAGCTCCACATCCAGTTTGGTGCTCTCAAGCATAGCCTTTTTCATCCGATCTAGCTCGGTCAAGGCCTCAGCGCTTTTATTTTCAGAAGCAACACTGGCCTTATCCGAGGCCCCAAGAGCCGCTGTCACATTCTTAAGGTCAGCCTTGCATTTCTCAGCAGCCGCAATGGCCTTGTTTATGCGAGTTCCAAGCTGAAAAATGGGAGGAATATAAGCCCACCAGAAAAGCAAAGTTTGAAAGAAAGAATGAAAAAATACAAGACAAATAAAAACTCACCATCGAGGCAGCGATCCCAAATTGACCCGAGAGATCTTTGAGTTCGGCGACTTCATCGCCGGCGGGGGCGTCATCCTGAACCACGACGCGAGCAATAATCCCCCTTCCGATCTCCATCTGAACTCCGGGCGGCGAGTCCCATGCGAGGCGGCCCAAAGGAATGACATCAGCAATGGCCTCCCTAATCTGGCTCGCCTTAGTCATGTCAAGGCCTTGGGTGAAATTAGCATCCAACCACACGGCCTCTTTTCCTTTATAACCACGAGGCAATGTCCTTGGCGGCAGCGTCCTCATCCCCTCGGAGGCCTCTTAAACAATAACCTCTGGCCGCTCAGAGCCTTTTTTAGTAGGTCGCTTGTCCGAACGATCAGAGCCTTTGCCAGCTCTGCCTGCAGCCTTGGCCTTCTCGGTTCTGGATCGCTTTTGGCCCTGAGGCTCTTTGGCGGGTTCCTCAGCCTACAACCTTTTTCGGGCCCCACCGGCCTGGCTTGAGCTCACACCTATGGGCTCCGCCGCTGGCTGAGTAGGGTCGAAAGTCTCATCAACAACAGAGGCATCCACAGTGCGTGGTATCTTCCCCAGAACCTGTTTCAGGATCGCCTGTCGAGTTTTTGCATTCTCATCATCGAGCCTCTGTCTTTGAGCCCGAGGTTCGTTAGCATCCATACCTGCAAAAGAGTTCGTTAAAAACAGGTACAAAGAAGGAACAAAATAATACGGCTTACTAAGTGAAGAAATAAAAAGCGGAAAAATTACAATGCGGTCTTCTACTTGGGTCGCCCCTACATACAAGACACTCAGAAGGAAAACACTTGCCCAAGTGGCAATCTCCTATCCAGTCAGGGTCGCATTCTTCCGGGCCACGGCAACTAACGGCTCCACTCTCCCCGGACCCGCGATACCAGCCATGCGAGCCAGGGGAAGAGCCACATCAAGAAGATCGACCCATGCCACGTTTCTCAGGGAAGGCTCAACCCCGTCAGACTGTATCAGTGTCATGAGCCCTTTGACAAGGCGACGTTCAGGAACCAGGGGCTCGCCGATAGAAAGGGTGGACTTTCCTTTGCGTTGTGCTGCCTTAGGGAATGGCCAACCAAATTTGGATTCCACTTTAAGCACTCGTTCTTGCCATCTATAAATCTTATTTGGTAGCAAGAACAGCAAGCGAGGTGTCTTGGTCCTCAATGATATTTGCCCCGGAAGGCCCGTCGCACAGAACAAGTGGAATTGACCCAGCAGAGCAAGGGTGGGCTCTATCTTCATCGTCCGACACATCACAATAAAGGCCATAATTTGAATGACGGCCCCAATAGAAAAATCAATAGGCATAGCTCTCATCAGCTCGCAAATCTTAACAAAAAACGGGTCGAATGGAGGTTTGAGCCCCGCATAGAAGTGATCGAAGTGAAGAATCGGGGTATCATCCGGACGGCGGGCACAAACATAATCCTCGCGATCTCCGGGTTTAAACTTATCCTCCTCCTTCGAGTAGTCAAACAAAGAAAATCTATACACACTTGTATCAATCTTATATCGGCGGCGAAGAATTTTGTTAAGATCATCACTGTCGCGAAGCATCACCCACTCTTCCTCCAAAGCTTTCTTATATGCGGTCAAAAGAGTGAACTCCCTTAACGCCTCCGGATTATTGGGTTTCGGGTTTTTTGCTTTCGCCTCCGCTTCACCAACAGTTATTGTTTTGGGATCCATTTTCCCTTTTGGTTTCTTTGGGAGCTCCCAGACAGTCTTACGAGACAAGGGCGCATTCTCATCCTTGCTCGATCCCATGAGCTCGTGAGAGCGGCGTCCTCGACGTATGCCTCGTCACGCTCAGCGGCGCCACTGGAGCTGGGTCCGGCGGCCTGATCTTCAACATCAGACACCTCTTTGTCTCCGGCCTCGCTGGTACCGACCCCTTGGGCTCGGGCCATCTCCTTGCGACTTTTCCTACGTCGCGGCATTGGATCGGGGAACAGAGCATCTAAATCAAAGGGGTCGCCACCTACTTGAGCAGCGGCCCCCTCTCCGGTTATCTCACCAAGCAGGTCGTCTCCGACGGACACATCGGGGCTATAGGGGTCGTCATCCTCTACATCCAGGGCATATTCATATACCTCATGATCCCTATCGGAGTCGTAAAGAGTACTCTCGTCGGACATCCCGCAAAAACAAGAGGAAAAGGTGGAGTCGGGATCGGGAATTAAGCCAGAAGGTGATCGATCTCGACACCTTCCCCTCCGTTTTTACGGGGAGAAATGGAAAGCAAATTATAAAAGGGAGGTGGTCGAATCATCCGGTTATCTCACATCCGACGGACACATCGGGGCTATAAGGGTCGTCATCCTCTACATCCAGTGCATAGTCATATACCTCATGATCCCTCTCGGAGTCGCCCCCTAAAGAGTACTCTCCGTCGGACATCCTGCAAAAACAAGAGGAAAAGGTGGAGCTTTCAGACCTGGGATAATGGGAATTAAGCCAGGAAGGTGATCGCACCCATCTCGACACCTTCCCCTCCGTTTTTACAGGAGAAATGGAAAGAAAATTGCAAATAAAAAGGAGGTGCAGATACGAATAAAAACACAACCAAGAAAAGGTAAAATTTTCTTGGCTAAACCACTCTTGTCCCCTTCCCCAGGGAAAATCACATCCAAAACGAAAACACAAACTCAAAAGGCCCGCTTTTTACTTCCACAAACACCTTGAATTGGAGCACATTGCCACCCCGTGGATCAAATTCACTAAAAAAGATTGAAATTCAAGAAGGAAAACAGAGAAAGAGGTTAAGGGAAGAAGGATTTACCTGTTTTTAAGAAGATGATAAAACAGACAGCCGCAAGAACACGTCGGAATCTTCAAACACAAGACCGGAATCTCCAACTCCTAGCCTGAAACCACAAACTTGCTTCAGCCACACCCAAATCCTCTCCAAAACCCTCACCGGAAAACCCCTGTGAATCCCAGAAGAAGAACAGAAGAATAGAGAGAGAAGTTGAGGGAGAATGAAAGAACGAAAAGTGTGAAGGTTGGAAGGAGGGGAGCTTTATATAGGCAGAGGAAATCTGATCGAACGGTCAATGATCCAGCTATCCAACGGCCCAGGTTTGCGCGGCCTTTTTCGGTTTTCAAAATTCAAAACTGCCATCATTAAGGCCCAATCATTAAATGCCCACGTAATCAATTACTCAGCCGTTATCCGCCCACGTACTTGGGCAGTTACCGAAGCAACCTCAGTACCCACGCTATTACGGTTACCAAGGGAGCTGCCGCCAGCCACGATCTGACCGTTAAACTGCCCCACTAACCCTTGGAAGGATGGACTGCCTCGCCAAGAACGAGGTCGCAAAACAGACCCGAATTTGCTTCGAGGCCACTGGCTTCAAAAGCACGGTCCTTAGTGAACAAGTCGCATCAGACGACGAGGTCGCAAAACAGACCCGAAGTTGCTTCGATGCCGCCGGCTTCAAAAGCACGGTCCTTAGTGAACAAGTCGCATTAGACGACGAGGTCGCAAAAATGACCAAGACATGGAGTAGGGGGCCATTGATACGTACAAATGGAATCGCCACCTTTGAGTCCCGGAAATAGCCTATCTGAACCACCGAGCCAGATAAAGGCCCGTGACCACGGCACCGGCGAGGCCAACCAACCAAGTCGAGGTCGCTGTTGCCGAACCCCGCCCCGAGCGCTGCTGGACAAGGGGGCCGGACTGCGACCTTGGACAAAAGATCCTTAAGAGGCCGCACAAGACTTGACGAGGTAACAGGGAGCAAGAGCAAGGCAGGACAATAAAGTTGGCGATCAATGCGATCCTAAGAGGTCGCCGCCAATATATCTTACCCACTTGCAGTCCAGATATTTAAGTTTCCTTAGCTGTTAAGTAAAATTAGTAACTAAGCTGCCATGTAACACCTGTCCTTACTTAGCTCACAAGCCTCCTCCTCCTATAAAAGGAAGGCTTGTGTAACCTAAATGAGATATTTCTAATACAAAGCAGGCCAAAGCTCTGCAAAAACACCATCTCTCTCACCCTCCTCATATCGCCGCCGTGCACCACCGGCCAGCTTACATTTTAACATACACCAATAAGCCAGATATCCACTAAAGTCACACCGCTGAGCCACCGTGATGATTTCCACCTCATCAAATGCGTATTATAAGAGAAATAAAATAATTCTACCAAATATAAAATAACTTAATAATAATTGCTATTATTGAACAAATATTTATTTTATAAATTAAGTGCATAATCAACAATATAGATATAATATTAAAAAAATATTCTGCACAAAAAATATTGAAAATAATAATTTAGCCGAATATTTTGCTCGTAAGCTAAAAAAAAATAATATTGTAAGACTAACTATGCTCGAAAAGTTATACTCCTCCGTCCCATTTTATTTGTCCTGTTTGACTTTGCACACAATTTAAAAAATGAATTAAATCTCTTAATTTTTAATACAATGTGCCTAAACTACCCTTTACAATGTTTTTTTTTATTAGACATGACTTTGTGACTTCTCAGCTTTTACTTCTCGATTGCATCAGCAAGCATTAAAGATTGTTGGCTGTATTTCCTTAAAAAAATGTGGTATGTATTCCACTTATAATAGGACGATTTTTTTTTTCTTGTCTTCCAATCTTCTCAATTTTTAATTGAGGGATCAATGTTCTCAAATTGATTGAAAAGGAGCATCCCGCCATTAAAGAACACAAAAAAAAAAATCATTTTTTTGGATTAAAAAATGTAAAAAGAAAAAAATCAATGATGTTCAATGCAATGCAATTGCACGGTTATTTGAGAAAATGATCTTAATGAACTGTTTTTTTTTAGTGCTTGGTTGAAAATAGATGTGCAAGGCACAACTAAGTGATTGTAAACTGCAAAAATAAAAAAGCACCTATTAAAATACTGATATCGAGGGGAAAAAAGAAAGAGAACAACAAAACGGAATGATATAGTCATATATCGTGTACGCGCATCCAGCATCGGATGATCAGCACTGATTGATCGAAGCAGGATCTATATTATAATATAGATCTAACACCGATCAATCAGTGCAGATCATCCGATGCGGATGCGGATACATGGCATGTGTATAGAAGAAATGCTCACAACAAAACTCAATTTTTTTTCATTTGTGTAGTTTCGGTTTGTTATTTTTGCCCGTGTCTTTTCATTTCTCAAAGTAAATTTAGGATATTGATGAGGTAGTAATAATGATGAGTATTCTCACTCTTATTAATTAAGGAGAAATTATTAAGGGTATAATTGGAACTCCAATCCTAATAAGTCAAACATGACAAGCATTTTGGGACATCCAAAAAGAAAACATGGACATATAAAATAGGACGGAGGGAGTATTTCAATACGGAATTACTATGGATTCTCTCCAAAATCTTAAGGAGCATTGTTTCGGAATGTTTTTTTGAAAATATATTTTTAGCCATATATGCTTTTTCTGAGCATATTTTTTTCAAGTTTCCCGTTTAAAATACAGAATGTGGGTGTAGATATTAAATTGCCTCGTGGTCGATTTTGGTGCGACGCTTGATCAATGCCGCGTGAAGACTTTTATCATCAGTCGTACAAAGTGTCTTCGTCTTTCTATTTCTGGCGTTACTATCATTCATTGCCCGATAAATTTGTCTTCTTCAACTTAAATTTGTTTTTCATTTCCCATTCTTCCCAAATCCAATCATCTTTAGCGTCTTCAGAGGTGAGCTAGCTTTTGTCGAATTACTGCAATATTTTTATAGATTACCGAATTATAGTTTCTCTTCTGGGCTAGAAGTTAGTTTCTCGAGCTTTCGAATTTGCAATTTTTTATTTTTATCATTGGATTTGCCTTTGTGAAGGCAATGAGGTGTTTCCAGTTTTACGGTGGAGAAAAAGAGGAACCTAAGACAACCAAGAATTCAGTTAATTCCTCTGATTCTCTGTACAGTAGGCAGTCAGGATCTGAATTTAATTCTCAGAATGCGTCTGATACTAGCTTAGAATCCCGGGGAAGAAACCAATACCCTAATTTGTCTGAGAGATCTGATAGATTAAAGGTCTTCACTTTTACTGAGTTAAAAGTTGCGACGAAGAACTTTAACCACAGTACGAAGCTTGGGGAAGGTGGGTTTGGCTGTGTGTATAAAGGTACAATAAAAAATGACGAAGATCCTGGTAAAAAGGTGGATGTGGCCATAAAACAACTTGGTAGAAGGGGACTGCAAGTAAGGCTCTTTCCTTTATCTTTTTATGTTTATACTTTAATGATTCTTATTTCTTCTTAACTACTTGTGCTAACCTTTAGTTGTATTCTTTATGGAATAGTGAATTCTTTTATGGGGTAGTTATTTACTATTACTTTTGCTTTTGATATAGATAGGAGCAAAGATATGCCAGAAACTATTAGAAAAGATCAGTCAAATTATGAGTTATGGCACATGAATGTTCTGAAACGATAAAAAGATTTGGGAAAAAATCAAGGCCGGTAGAGAAACTGAAGTACCATAGGCAAATTGGTTAGCTTTTCACAAGTTAAATTAAGCTTTTGGATTGTCTCAGGTTAAGACGGACTTGGTGCAATCAGCATCCGAAAGGCTTACATGATGGGAAAGTTGCATCAGTTCATTAATTTAGTTGACTTCCTCTGTGTCACTAGCTTAAATGCTGTTTCTGTTAAGCTCCTTACTAGTTTTTCACGTGGTTTTGAATATTTTAGAAGTAATGGAGAGATAGGATCCTGAAGGTGTCATAAAGTTAACACGATTAAATGAAGAAAATGATGGAGACTATGACTAAGTTATGTTGGGATCATGTTATTAAGACAGAAGACTGCATTGCTTGATATATCACATGCATTTGCCAGTTGCCACTTTTTGATGGGCTTCGCCATAATACAGATTCATTTGTTAAGAATCTTAAATAAATTGCTTTCTTGCTCAATATGTTCAATTGCATCATCTTGATGTATTCTCTTATTGATTTGCACTCTTGGTGTAAATAGGAGTTGAAGGATTAAAAATCCCCCCTTTCTAACTTACATTCACTGGCTGAATCTCATTGCTTTTGCCCAGGGTCACAAAGAGTGGATTACAGAGGTTAATGTTCTGGGGGTGGTTGAACATCCGAATCTCGTAAAGCTGTTAGGTTACTGTGCTGAAAATGATGAGAGAGGAATCCAGAGGCTTCTCATATATGAATTTATGCCCAACAGAAGTGTAGAAGATCATTTATCAGTTAGATCAGAATCTACTCTCTCCTGGCCTATGAGGCTAAAGATAGCCCAAGATGCTGCTCGGGGTTTAGTGTACTTGCATGAACAAATGGATTTTCAGGTGCCTCTTTCGTCCAATCTTTTGCAAAGCTTGTTTTTTTATATATTATATATAAAATTCTGCTTGAAGGCGCCTCTTTTTGGCAAATATATGTAAACTAAGACATTTCGAAAGTTGTTACTTTACATTGGTTAATGTGTATTTTTTTGAGGTTGTATATAATTATTGTATTTTACGCAAGTTTATTATAAATTTTTTGAGGAATGCAAGTTTATTATAATTGATTAATATTTAAAAGGTTCCAAACGTTTCTTGACCTACGTTCATATCAAGAAATAAGTTAACTATTTCAGAAGTTGCATCCCTTCAATTATTTCTATGCTAAAACTGTTTTGTTTGAATGGTCAAAGGTTTGTCCATTGTCCAAGCTGATGATTTCCAGTATAAAGTTTTTGTCCATGGTGCTATCTAAAACGATTGATGTCAACATTGCATTGCTATGAATTTCTTTATATACATTGCATGAGATATCGTTTTGTTAAATGAATATATAAAAGTGGAGCTTTGTGCAACACCTTGAGACATTGAATTCTCATTCAAAAGCAAAAACCTTTGATTTCTTTTCCTTAATTTTGTTGAGGTTCACATATCTTTTCTACATTTTATTGTTTATGTTCTCTCTTTGAAGGAAGACTTTTTTTTTAATCCTGGGGGATATTGATATCCACTCAAAATAAGTTCTTCAAGAGAGTGTTTTTTAGCACAACTCAGAGTAGTTTGATGTCTGTCGTTTAACATGGTATCATTCAAAGGCAACTGTTATTGAATTTTTAACCTTCTCTTGTGTTGGTTTTATTATAACTTGAAAAAGAGCAGCCTGAATAACTTATTTTTGTCTTCTGGGCTTGTGTCTAGATGAGATGGTTTGAGCTTCAACGTGTTTGTTACGCTTAGGTGTTTTTTTTTTTGTGTGTGTGTGGAGAATCAGTGTGATTAGCTGTGTGATCTTATGAGTAAATTTTGCAGATCATTTTCAGAGATTTCAAAGCTTCAAATATTTTATTGGATGAGCAATGGAATGCAAAACTGTCAGACTTTGGATTGGCTAGGCTGGGCCCTGAAGAAGGACTAACTCATGTCTCAACTGCGGTATGCTTTCGCTTTTTAGATTTCAAGCGATTAGACATCTTTAGCTTTTCAATTGTTAACCGCAAGCAGCATTTAAATTGCACATTTTTTTTACACCATATTTGTCTCCTTGTTTTTGGCCTTAACACAAGTGTTGGGTCAGCTGGTAAGAACGAGTCATATCTTCCACAAAGTTTTGGGTTTGATTCTTGTTAGCCAATGGTGAGACAGTGTTGGTGGGTAATCTATAAGTATCCTGTAAGCACTCTCTGGCCCGAGCTGTTGGTCAGAGCCGAAACCATCCAAATTTTATGTTACCAAAAAAAAAGTCCCTATATTTGGGTGGCCCCTGAACCAATTTTTTTCCGGGCCACTTCATTGTATGTCAGTGGATAGAATGAATGAAAAACTTTCTTCCTCCCAAATGTTTTTTTAAATAAATTAATTTGGCTTGTTTCAGGTAGTTGGAACAATGGGATACGCAGCTCCTGAGTACGTTCAAACCGGTCGTTTGACATCCAAGAGTGATGTTTGGAGTTATGGGGTCTTTATTTATGAACTAATCACAGGTAGACGGCCACTGGATCGTAATAAGCCTAGGAGCGAGCAAAAACTGCTGGAGTGGGTGAAACCGTATGTGTCGGATTATAGAAAGTTCCAACAGATAATAGATCCTAGACTTGAAGTAAAGCATATTGCCAGGTCAGCTCACAAACTTTCCTACGTGGCCAATCGCTGCTTGGCTAGGAATTCAAAAACAAGGCCAAAAATGAGTGAAGTGCTGGAAATGGTAAATCAAGTTGTTGTTGAGTCAGCAACAGCAACAATAGAAAGTCATGAGCCATTTGTAAAGAGAATGGGGCAAAAGTCTAGTATAGAGAATAAAGATGTGAAAGGTAAAAGGAGAATGATAGATGTACGAGCGGGAGATGGCGGCGGTTGGCTACCTCGGAGGTGGGCATCTAAGCTAGTGAAATCTTGTTGACAATGACTTTTTTTAAGTAGCATGCAGGGAATTTCGGGGTAGTTGTGTCAAGAAGATCTTATGGTCCGCCTAACTCAAGTGGGAACGGGAAAGATCCTTTTTTTTTTTGTGTGTTTTGAAATTCTTTGAGATACAGCCGTTGTAGCAGAGGTAGATTTGTATGGTACTCGTCTTTTAAGAGCATATATGTCGATCAGTCTCCAGAAGGGCTTAACGAATCGTGTTTATTTGAATGTTTCCAAGACTTTTGGCAACTTCATTGTTATCAAAATGATCAGAAGATGACCAGAAGATTAAAAGCTATCTGCAGAGTAGTGAAAAGGGTGTGAAAAGGGAATCGAAATGAGGGGGAACAGGAATAGGAAAAAAACAGATTTCTCACTATATTTTATACTTTATAGCTTCCAGAAATGCTTTTAGCTCAGTTATCTTTGGTATACTTTTTATGTTTTTGTAAACATCAACTGCAACAAATGATTTTATATGACAGGAATGTGTATATTATATTTCTTCCTCTAGACGACGCCGTGTTGTTCAGTTTATCTATTCTACTATAAATCATCTGTGCATAGGAATGAAGAAATTATGTTAGGGATCAACAAAACTTATATTCTCATTTTCTGGTTTGTTCAATACAGATTGTACATCAGCAATAAATTAGTTATTTCTTTGTTTTATTTGGTAGTTGCCGTGCTTGGATTGTTGGGTTAAGGTTAATTTTGTCATTAACTTAGGTTGCGGTTATTTCATTCACCGATTAGCGTAGTATAAATATATAGCCATCTCTAGAGCTTCAACATCTATACACTATGTCTAAATTACCTTTACATAGTGCTGCAAACGAACCGAACTGTTTGCGAACAAGATTGTGGTCGGCTCGGTAAAGCTCATGATCGTTTGTTTGTAAGAGATAACGAATCGAGCTCGAACTAATAATCAAGCTCGTTTTATTAACGAACGAACACGAACCAAGCTCGCGAGCGCTTGATTAAGTTCGTGAGCCATATATGTATATACATTTAATAAATACCCAAACCCACTTTAGAAGTACTGGAGAAGCCTATTTCTTTCCTAGAGAAGCACTGTTTTCTTTTAATGATGTTCATTTCCCAAGACTCTCAACTGCCTGCGCCTCTTTGACTACTTGAAGTCTTGAACGATTCTCACTTCAATTACATCTCATAGTTTACATTTAATTGCAGGAGACTAAAGGTCACTCTCCACAAGTTTGAAGAACATCGAATCACCCCAAAAAATACTAGTATTTCCTAATTCTATATATTCTTCAATTGTACGGTCTACTCCATCTCCATATATTTAAATTTCATATCTCCACTGAAAAGAAATCCCCAATTCACCTGTATTTTCCCAACTTAATAATTTGGAAACAAAATGAAGCAGAAAAAATATCACTACATGAGCCTAACAAGCCGAACACGAGTACTCCAATGTTATAGCCGAGCCGAACTCAAACAAGATTTTGGTTTAATAAACGAACGATCACGAACTCAAATTCAAACAAACAGGCGTTTGGTTCGGCTCGGCTTGTTTACAGCTCTACCTTTACAATAAATATAATTTTAAACTAATAATAAAATAAATCCGTAATACCTTTACAATAAATATAATTTTAAACTAATAATATAAATCCATAATACATTCCTCAAGTTTTGAAGC
This sequence comes from Gentiana straminea, assembly GCA_036785695.1. Classification (NCBI taxonomy): domain Eukaryota; kingdom Viridiplantae; phylum Streptophyta; class Magnoliopsida; order Gentianales; family Gentianaceae; genus Gentiana; species Gentiana straminea. The sequence continues at coordinate 1,335,258 of JAVUPR010000100.1, forward strand.
CTTAGAGAGACTATATATTTATACTAATAATATAAATCCATAATACTGTGAAAAAATGCCCTCAATACTTAGAGCATGGACAAATTGAGAGATTCAATTATGACACTAATTTAAACCCAATTTTAATGGTAATGTACTTTGACCACCCCCCCTCCCCCCACCCCAGTTTGCTACCCTCTCCTCCTTCTCCATTATCCTAAATTTCACATAAATCTTGTTCAATGAAGAAATAAGGCAAGCATGCTTCTCATTTTTTTCTTTCTTTGTTGATTGTTAATTTGGATGGATTTAGTATCATCATCTTCGATCCCAACCATTTGGATCATAATCTCATAGTCCTCTATTGCATCTCAACCTTTCAATTTCTCTTTTTCCATTGTTTTTTTCCCCACTTTTCCTTAAAAGAAAGAACTTCTCCAAACCTCATCCACTATGGTTGCTCGTACCTTTTTAGACATTTAGGCCAATCACAATGACTTCTAAAATCACCTTAGGAGTGACAGCCTTTTACCAAGTGACAATGAGAAGTTAAAAGCAATTTTACAATGAGTGTAAAATGGACGGTGTAATGTTCATAAATAGGAATGGGAATGTGGGTCTGCACACGTCCATGTTCACTACATGAGTATCTCTCTTCTTTAAATAATCCCAATTTCTACTCTTCCTTGTTTAATTCAAGCCTATTTTTTTTCTCTATCCTCTTCATCTACATCACCAAGATAATCTATTTTCGTCCACAGGACATGGTCTATTGGTAAAAGACTTGGATGTTGACAATGCTGGAAATCGTCTATTAATCAATACGGGTCAATTTCTCCTGTGATAAAGATCTCAAACCCTAGAACCCTAATTTTTGTGGGAAAGGCGTGTTTGTTTGTGTTTTAGATTGAGCTCTCAAGTTATTTCTGAGAGTTGCCTACGTATCCAATAGCCAAATTGGAATCAAGTCTTTCGTAGTTCCTTAGGGTTGTTTATATAGGTAGCATGTCGCCCCTATTACTTGTTGTGCAAGTATTATTATAATTATTATTCCCTAAGGATATAAACGAGTAAATCCCTATTATTTAGAGATAATTATCGACACATTAAATGCCAAGATTGGAGTCATCATGACCTGGGATTCTTTCCTTGTTCGCCTCTAATTACCCCTCACGTGGAATAACATCGGGGCTCTACGGAGCGTTCTACGCTCAGCCCCCCAGTCCATTATGGCCGACCTGGGCAGCTCCTCTTCGCCAGACCTAGACCGACCTGCGGGGGCTGGAGAAGGAGTTTATGCTGATCTCCCACCTGGGTTAGACGAACAACCCTCTGTTTGTTTTCCGTGGGCTGGTGGCCCTAAAATATAAGACTAGGCATTTATTACACACTCCTAAGGGTGACACGTGGCGTAACTCAGGTCGGATATCATCATAAGCCCCCCAAGTCCGACTTTGCTTTGCTAGTTAGTCAGACCTGCATCATTTGGCGGTTCGGCTGGTCATTATCCGATCTCGTGTTTTAAATTATCCTGACTGCCAGCTGGCAGTCTATTTAATAGGATATCATTGTCGTTGCGGGATACGAGGCGATTTTTTTGCTGCTTTTCATAACCGACGTCGTCACACGTCTGGAGTGGGTTATAAACCCGTCGCTTCATATCAGACTTCCCCTCTTCTTGACTACTATTAAATTGAAGATTTCTCTCTAGATCCTCTGCATTTTCAAGTAAGCATTTTCTCCAACTTTTCTTGTACTATTCTTCTCTATTTCTCATTCTTTCCTGTTTTTCCCAGTTTATGAGGGCGAGCACTGCTTCGAGTAGCTCAATTGATAGGGAGTTCGAGTCCTATTCTGAGTCTGATAACGAGGTTAACCAACCAATTATCCAATTTGGGGGGCCAATAGACGTTCCAGCCCTAAACACCATCGCTGGTCGCAGCCATATCGAGCAGATCGTTACCGATCAGCCCCCTTCTAATCCATCCCGATATCATTCAACCTTTGGTTTTACCTCCTTACGACAGTGTCTCAGAGCCCATATGACTGCTAGGACTGCCATAGGTTGCTTTGGAGTTAGATCCAAGATTACCCAGGATGATCTCCTGGAGACTTACACCACATATCATATTGATATGGATCATTATGCTCCCCAGCTTCCTGATGGAGCACATATGTATGCTCATCAGCCCTTAGAGGGGTATTGTACTGTGTACAAAGAGCATTTTACCTGCGGTATGAGGACCCCTTTCTGTCCCGCCTTCCTTGCCTTACTAAGGCATTACAACCTGAGCTCTGCTCAGATCGCCCTTAACGGAGTTAGGGCGATCATAGGTTTTTCAATCTTTTGTAGATTGATGGATACAGAGTTCTCAGTGGACCTTTTTAGGACGTTCTACCAACACAAAAAGGTCAGGAACCATAACGGGTGGTATTACTTCCCGCACCGAACTGACCATCGTAGGCTCATCTCCATCCTGAATAAGGGAAAGTCTTCCATTCACGAGTGGAAACACCACTTCTTGTTCATTCGTCATGACGGACACCATGAACTGGCTGGCTGAAACTACCTTCAGCTTCCCCTTGATGTGTGTCCCACTACCGTCGGCGAACGCTTGCTGAACGACATTGCCGACGCCAATATTCTTCTTGATTTTGAGCACTGGCCTGCCTCACTGATAGAGGCTGCTCGTTTGTCTAACTCTGGTCCGGAGCCCTATCTAAGGCTTACTCAGGAGGAGTACAACAACTGTAGGAAACTATTTGCGCTTTACCTTTGCCTGTGCTTTTTTTTTTGTTGACTGATATTTCTCTTTTCAGTGGCCGATATCGCCGACATCTTGACTATTTGTGCCTTCTAGGCACTTGTTCTGTAAAAACTTCCTTCTTTGGCGTTCAGCCATTGATTCTGATCTTGACTTTGTTTTTGAGTCATTGATTTTGATCTTGACTTTGTTTTCGTCTCTGCTATTTTTGTTTTGAGGTCTGTTAAGGCCCTTTACCCCCCTGAAGAACATAATTTGAAAGTCTGCTTGTCGAATGGTGTTCTAGAGTATAAGCGATGATCGTTTGTCCTGCAGACTTGGAGATTTTGATTATTTCAAAATGTCCAAGTATAATTCATGAAATAAGCGCTGATCGTCTGTCCTGCAGACTTGGAGATTTTGATTATTTCAAAATGTCCAAGTATAAATCACGAAATAAGCGCTGATCGTCTGTCCTGCAGACTTGGATTTTTCTACCTTCTTTTTATTTTTCTTTTTTTACAGACCTTCGGTTCGTCGAGTGCGTTTATCAGACTTGTAGTTTGTCCTCCTGAATCCGACCTGCGGATCAGTTATCCTCTGAGACCGACCTGCGGTTCAATTCGTTGTGCGTGTCCTGCAGGCTTATAGTTTGTCCTTTGCAAACTTTTCTGAATCCGACCTGCGGATCAGTTATCCGCTGAGACCGACCTGCGGTTCAGTTCGTTGTGCCTGTCCTGCAGGCTTATAGTTTGTCCTTGGCAAACTTTTTTGAATCCGACCTGCGGATTAGTTATTTTCTGAGACCGACCTGCGGTTCAGTTCGTTGTGCCTGTCCTGCAGGCTTATAGTTTGTCCTTTGCAAACTTTTCTGAGACCGTCCTGTAGCTCAGTCATGATCAATCATATACAATAAATAATGCACATGTAATAAGGAACATTTATTTAATATTTGGTTCTTGAATACATCTTACTGAGAAATAAAAATCAACAATGCATAAAATAGTCTGTAACCTGCCCTAGACGTAGAAATTTCATAAATTAGAGGCATTCCAGCTGCGTGGTACAGTTCTGCCACTTGCATCAACCAGTTGATAGGCCCCTTTTCCATGAGCTCTGACCACTTTGTACGGACCTTCCCAGTTCGGATCAAGCTTCCTTTGAGGTAGTTGTTTGCCAACCTCGTTCTTTCTGAGCACCAAATCTCCCCCTTTGAAGTAAGAATGCTTAACCCGGGAGTTGTAATACGAGAAATTCGTTGTTTATACTGGGCCATCCTTATGAAGGCTACATTCCGAGCTTCTTCCAGGTCATCCTTGGAGTGTCTGAACTCTGTCAACTGCTGATCCTCTGAGTAGAGCGTTGTTCACGGTGAGGCTAGGCCGATCTCAGCTGGGATCACCGCTTCATAGCCATATGCTAAACTGAAAGGAGTTTCTCCAGTGGCTGAGTTGGGTGTTGTTTTGTACGCCCACAAAATGTTGGGAAAATGCTCCGTCCAACTTTCTCCCTCTTCCTCTAAACGTTTCTTCAAACCGGTCTTGATTTGCCTTTTGGTCTGTTCGACTTGGCCATTAGCTTGAGGGTAACCGACTGAAGTGAAGTGCTGGGTGATGTGCAATTCGGCACACCATTCTCTGACAATTCTATCTTCAAATTGAGTCCCATTGTCTGAAACCAAAGTTTTTGGTATTCCATACCTGCACACTATGTTCTTCCACAGGAATTTATGTATCTGCTTCCCTGTTATTGTAGTCAGCGGTTCAGCCTCAACCCACTTGGTGAAATAATCTACTGCTACGATCAGGAATCGGACATTGCCTGGGGCTCTCGGGAGTGGCCCCACTAGATCTACCCCCACTGGTCAAATGGCCAAGAGGATACCACTAGGATCATGTCTTGGGATGGATGATGTGATAGGTTATCATGTACCTGGCATGATTTGCATTTTTCTACCAATTCCTTGGCATCTTCTAACATTGCTGGCCAATAATATACAAACAACCTGCATTTCCTTGCTAAGGTCCTAGCTCCAGGATGATTTCCGAAAATGCCCTGGTGTATTTCTCTAAGAAGGTAATTCCCTTCTTCATTCGTTACGCATCTAAGCCATGGAGCAATATTCGACCTGCAATATAATACTTCCTCGAACAGCGAGTATCTTGTCGCTAAGAGCTTCATTTTCCTGGCCTGAATCTTGTCTTGGGGCAGGACGTTATCTCTAAGATACAACACAATCGGATCCATCCACGTACTGGCTTGCCTGATCAGCTGGACCGCCTGCTGTTCGTAGCTTCTTTCCATCAACAATTCCACCAGTACTTTCTTTTCTGACAAAAAATTTGAGGCCAATTTTGACAAGGCATCCGCCCTTCTATTCTCAGTTCGCGGTATCTGATCAACCTGGACCTGTCGAAATTTTTCCAGGAGAGTTCTAGCTGTTGCTAAGTACTTCCTCATAGGTTCCTCCTTAGACTTATACTCCCCGTTTATATGATTTACCATTAGCTGTGAATCGCTATATACCTGCAGATCATCTTCCCCAAGCTTGTTTGCCAACTTAAGCCCTGTGATCAAAGCTTCGTACTCGGCTTCATTATTAGTAGCTTTGAAATCAAATCTTAGTGCATAGGGAAACTCCTCCCTTTTTGGACTAACGAGTAGGAGACCTGCTCCTGCTCCGTCTTTGCTAGCTGCACCATATACATACAAATTCCATTTCTTTTTTGGTTGATTGGGCTGCTCGTCCTCTAGGCAAATAGCTATCCACTCAGCCAAGAAGTATGCTAAGGCCTGTGCCTTGACGGCAGTTCGAGGACAGAAGTCGATGTCATATTCCGCCAGTTCGACGACCCATTTTGCCAACCTCCCCGAGGTTTCTGGTCGTCCTAGGATTTGTCATAGAGGCTGATCCGTAACCACGGTAATTGGATGTGTTGGGAAATAAGGCCTCAACTTTCTTGAGGCATGTATCAATGCCAATGCCAACTTTTTCTGCATTCGAATACCTAACTTCTGGTCCATGGAGTGATTTGCTCACGAAGAACACTGGTACTTGCTGTCCGGCTTGTTCTGTGACTAGTACCACGCTCAGTGCTTCCTCACATACCGCCAGGTAAACGAACAGTGGCTCTCCTACCTGAGGAGCTGTCAGGGTGGGCAATTCGGCCAAGTATACCTTCAGTTCGTCGAGTGCCTTCTGACTCTGATCGTCCTAATGAAAAGGACTAGATCTTCTTAAGATTTTGAAGAAAGGTAGAGCACGTTGTGCTGATCTTGATAAAAACCTGTTTAGGGCCGCTATTCGTCCTGTTAAACGCTATACGTCTTTTATACTTTTTGGCGGAGACATGGTCTTTAATGCATCGATCTTATCTGGATTTGCTCTAATTCCATCTCTGGATATCATGCATCCTAGGAACTTTCCTGATCTGACCCCAAACGTACACTTTCTTGGGCTGAGCTTCATCTGCGTTTTCCTCAGGACTTCAAATACTTCTCTGACATCCTTCAAGTATTGGTCAAGAGACCTGCTCTTGATCAGGAGGTCATCCACGTACACCTCCATACAATTCCCTATTTGATCGGAAAATTGTATTAATAGCCCTTTGAAAATACGTTGCTCCTGCATTATTCTTCAACCCAAAAGGCATAGTGACGTAGCAGTATATCCCAAATTCCGTTACAAAGGCGGTCTTTTCTGCATCTTCCGGATCCATCACGATCTGATGGTAACCCCTGTACGCGTCTAGGAATGCGAATACCTCATACCCTATTGTTGAGTCCACCAGCCGATCAATCTTGGGCAGGGCATAACAATCCTTTGGACATGCCTTGTTTAGATCCGTGAAATCTACACACATCCTCCAACTTCCATCTGGTTTCTTGACCAGTACAGGGTTCGCTAACCATTCAGGATATATTACCTCTTTAATTATGTTGGCCTGCAACAACTTGGTTACTTCCTGCTTAATTGCTTCAATGCGCTTCGAGGCGAAGTGTCTTTTCTTTTGCCGAACAGGTTTCTTGGTCGGATCTATGTTCAGTCTATGGACTGCCAGGTCGGGAGATAGCCCTGACATGTCCTCTGCTCTCCAAGCGAACACGTCGCTGAATTCTCTCAGAATGCTCAACAAAGACTCTTTATGCGGAGGGGGAATCCATGTCGCAATGCTATGTTAGGAAATCACTAGTTTAACGCAGCGGAATTTAAAATTTGATTTCCTTTTCTAGATCGTTCTTCGTTTAATGCAATAAACACGTTAAGTAGTTTGACGGTTATACCTTGGATGATCTACAAGATCGTCGCTTTGACCGCCAACGGAGAGTAGTTCAATGCGCAAGCCGTCCACGCGTCCGGCCTCTATCGCTAATCCACACGAACCCCTCGCCGGAATCCTCCTTGGATTGCTATCGGAAAAACTCCGGCTGCTAGACCGGACCTTTTCTTCCCTCACAAACTCACTATGGAGAGCTCTCTATTTTACACAAGAATTATGAACTCTTGCAATTGTGTTGTACAAAAGAGCTTGACACCCACTTCCCTTTTATAGAGGAGGTGGCGCCCCAAGTTGAGTAGAAGAGAAGAAAACCTTTTTCTAATAAAATAAGGAAAATCAACTAGATTGATTTATCTCTTTAATTATAATTTATTTTGTCAATATCATATATTGATTATAATTATCTTATTACCATAAATCTATTTTCAAAATCAATTAATATCTTATATTAATATTATGGCAATCTTATTAATTAAAGTGCACAATCCAAGTGTATCTCATACACATAAAAGTGGCGCCCCAATAGTCAACTAATTGACTTCCGGAATATTCTTTAATTAATATAATTTGTATATATAATTAATATCTTGTATTTAATTTATTCATAATAAATAAATACCACCATATTAATTTACCACTATAACCTTTATAGTCTAGAGATAAACTTTCCTTATTTGGTTATCAACTATAACCGCATTTTAATCCGACTCGATGTTCATATGTGTGTGACCCGATAGGCTTCCGAATATGTTGGCCGTAGACACAAAAAGCAATTTACTAAAATGCCCTTCATACCTAACGATCACGGGATAGCGTCTAGCAACACACCGTGACCCCCAATCATCGGAAGAGTCAAAAGCAATGACTACTACCTTTCATGTGAAGCGCTTACCATGTAAGTTACAATCCTATCGCCGTAATAATATCCATACGATCGTACCTCGAGTGTCAATACATTGACGATCGTATCTTATAATCCGGATATCATGCTCTCTCGGAATAACACATTTACTCCCACTTTGCAAAGATTCTCGAGAGCTAGACATTCCTTATAAGAAGGCCATTTCGGATATTCAATCCCAATCATAGGATACGCGATTCCCGGACGACCAATCATGTATACTCCGCATGCTTCAATATCATACCCAATCACTACCGCATGATCGCCCCGTGGTTGGAGAAAATCTCAATAGTGTCAAAGCATGACAATCCACACCGTGATGCCATGAAGACTCCGGTCAAAAGGATAATTACACAACCGCCACATAGTGTGACACTTAATGTAAGTGGGTCGATCTAACGTACGCATTCTCTAATACACGTCCACGTACGGTCAAGTGTCTCTACACTTCGATAGACGAGATCTATCCCTACCTTCTAAAAGATAGAAGACATCCAATACGTGCTAGTCTGATTATACTATCGATGTCCCATTTGATAATATATAAGACTAGAGACATTTAAGTACCAACCTTGTTATAGTGATTAGAGATCTCATCAACCATAATCACTATCATGGTTTCTCTCTCACATGATTGATACTAGGGACGTTACTATATATATACGACAAATAATATGAAGATAAACAATATATAATAACATAAGTGCTTTTATTAATCATAATAAAGTTATTACATGAACTAAATAGACTGTAACCGACCCGACCCGGTCGGATCCGGTCCAACCCGATTGGGTTTAGGACACCTTTCCAACAATCTCCCACTTGGCCTAAAGCCAATCACCCATATGCCTAAGCCCGTGCAAGTGAACATGTTTCTCATGCTTAGCTTGAGACAATGCCTTGGTTAACGGATCAGCTATGTTATCATCCGTGTGGACTTTCTCTATCTTTACATCCCCTCTATCTACTATCTCTCTAATCAAGTGATAGCGCCGTAGCACATGTTTGGACTTCGATGAGACCTTGGCTCCTTTGATCGAGATATCGCTCCATTATTATCACAAGTACGGAGAGGCACCGGACCTTCAATGGAGGGAACCACACCAAGTTCGTAATGAACTTCTTCATCCAAACCGCTTCCTTTGCCGCCTCCGAGGCTGCTATGTATTCGGCTTCCGTTGTAGAGTCCGCGTAGTCTCCCGCTTGGAACTCTTCCACTCACCGCTCCGCCGTTAAGCGTGAAAACAAATCCAGATTGTGACTTAAAGTCATCCTTGTCCGTCCGGAACCGGCATCCGTGTAACCTCGTAATACTAAATCATCATTCCCGAAAACCAGGAACATATCCCTAGTACGTCTCAAGTACTTAAGGATATTCTTGACAAACAATCCCAGTGACCATCACCTGGATTGACCGGTACCTACTAGTCATACTAAGAGGGTACGAGACGTCTGTTCTTGTGCATAACATGGCATACATGATAGACCCGATTGCCGAAGCATAAGGGACTTTACTCATTTGTGCCCTTTCCTCCTCTCGTCTTAGGACTCATTCCCTTTGACAGTGTAGACCCCATGTGACATGGGCAAAGCAATCCTTTCTTTGGATCGCTCCATGCCGAATCTCTTCAAGCATCTTGTCTATGTTGGTGGATTGCGACGGACCAAGCAACCTTTTAGATCTATCTCTATAGATCTTTATTCCTAGAATAAAGGCCGCCTCACCCAAGTCCTTCATTGAGAAGTTCTTGGATAACCAAGCTTTGACCGATTGTAACATAGGCACATCATTCCCTATGAGCAATATGTCATCTACATAAAGCACTAAGAACACAATGGCACTCCCACTAACCTTCTTGTAAACACAGGGCTCATCTTCATTCTTGATGAAATCAAACTGTTTGATTATCTCATCAAAGCGAAGATTCCAACTCCGAGAAGCTTGCTTTAACCCATAAATGGATCTTTGCGTTTACAAACCATCCCGGCGTCATTGGTTGTAAAACCCTCGAAAGCCGTGTCATATACACTTCCTCGACAGTTCCCGTTAAGGAAAGCTGTTTTCACATCCATCTGCCAGATTTCGTAATCATGGTATGCTGCAATAGCGAGCAAAATTCTAATGGATTTTAACATGGCAACCGGCGAAAAGGTTTCGTCATAGTCAACTCCTTGCCTTTGCTTATAACCTTTTGCCACTAACCTAGCCTTGTAGGTAGTCACGTTACCGTCCATGTCAGTCTTTCTCTTAAAGACCCATTTACACCCTATGGGAACTATTCCCTCGAAGTGGATCAACTAAGTTCCAAACTTGGTTGTCTTTCATGGATTCCATTTCGTAATTCATGGCCTCCACCATTTCTCTTTGTCATGCCTTAATAGCACTTCCTCATAAGTTCTTGGGTCCTCATCTTCCATGAGATACACGCCGTATACCTTTCGGGCTCACGGCGTTCCCCGGTGGATCTTCGAGGTGCTAGTGTGTCCACGGTAGAGGATGGTGTCGCATCCGTATGTGGCAAGTCCTCTACTTCCATCAACCGATCGTTATCCGTAAGTGGTTCTCGAATTTCTTCAAGATCAATTTTACTCCCACCGACCCTATCCGAATAAACTCTTTCTCTAGAAAGTGGCCGACCCCGGCAACAAACACCTTTTGTTCCTCAGGATGGTAAAATTGGTATCCTCTAGTTTCTCTAGGATAACCCACAAACAGACATTTGTCAGATCTAGCTTCTAGTTTGTCAGGCATCATCCGCTTCACGTAAGTCGGACAACCCCAAGGTTTAAGATAGGCTAGACTCGGTTTCCTCTTATGCCATACCTCGTATGGTGTGGATTCAACCGTCTTTGATGGAACTCGGTTCAGTGTGTAGGATGCGGTTTCTAGAGCATACCCCCAAAATGATTTTGGGAGAACTGCATAGCTCATCATGGATCGCACCATGTCTAACAGGGTGCGGTTCCTCCTCTCAGATACGCCATTCATCTGTGGCGTCCCGGGAGGGGTCCATTCAGGCAGAATCCCATTCTCCTTCAAATAATCTTGAAACTCTCCATCTAGGTATTCTCCACCTCGATCGGATCGAAGTGTTTTGATTTCTTTACCCAGTTGTTTCTCCACTTCACTTCTGAATTCTTTGAACTTTTCGAAGGCTTCAGATTTAAACTTCATTAAGTATATATAACCATAGCGTGAATGGTCATCAGTGAAAGTGATAAAATAAGAGTATCCTCCTTTGGCTTGAATTGACATTGGGCCACATACATCAGTATGTATGAGCTCAAGCAATTCATTGGATCTTATCCCTTTGCCACTAAAAGGTGACTTTGTCATCTTGCCAAGTAAACAAGATTCGCATGTGTCAAACGATTCGTAATCGAATTGATCCAACATTCCATCTTTATGGAGTTTGGAAATGCGATTCTTATTTATATGGCCAAGTCTACAATGCCATAAGTAGGATTCATTCAAGTCATTTGTTTTGGCTTTCTTGTTATTTATATTAAGTACGTCAACATTCATATCTAATATGTAGAGACCATTGCTAAGTATGCCAGTACCATAAAAGATTCCATCACGTGAAAAAGAACAACTTTTATTCTCAAACGTAAAAGAAAATCCATCAACATCTAATGCAGAAATAGAAATAATGCTCTTCGTAAGAGCAAGAACAAAATAACAGCTTATTGAGTTCTAGTACTAGCCCACCGGGCAATGAAAGAAAATAAACTCCTACGCCGCCGCCGCAAAGAACACTTGCTCCATTTCCAACGCGTAGGTCCACCTCTCCTTTCCTCGGATCTCTAGTTCTTCTTAGTGCCTCGCATATTCGTACAAATATGAGAACCACAACCGCATCTAATACCCGGTGGTTAGACTTAGAAGAAGTAATGTTGATCTCAATCATAAATATACTCGAAGTCGAAGCATCGAATGCTTCTTTTTGGTACTCAAGAAGCCCTTGCAGTTTCTCCTCCAATGTCCGGTCTCACCGCAATGGAAGCAAGCATCCTTGGATTTGTCTTTCGCTATTTTAGGCGTTGGCTTAGGTGTGCCTTCGCCTTCTTGGACTTTTTCTCGGGCTTTAGGCTTGCCCTTGCTTGAAGTGACCAAAGCAACACTTGCTTTCCCTTCCCCACGTTGCCCTCGGCAGCCTTCAACATGTTCAATAACTCCGCAAGGAGCAATCTATTTTGTTCATGTGATAGTTCATCACAAACTGCGAGAATGAGTCAGGTAGAGATTGCAGAATTAATTCAATGCTCAACTCTCGTTGCAACTTGTGGCCCAGCTTCCCAAGCCTCTCTATGTACCCGATCATTTTAAGCACGTGTGACCCCACAGCAGTTCCAGATGCCATCTTACAGCTAAACAGGGCCTTCGAGACCTCGTACCTCTCAAAGTGCGAGACCGAGAAGCGTAAAGTTCCTTCGGGTGAACCATGATAGAGTAGGCGTCCATAGACTGGGACTCATCTTTCGTTTCGCAGTTCGGGTGTCATAGAAGCAAGCATGATACATGTAGCATCGCATCGTCGAACAAAGTGCTTGTTGTACTTCTCGACAACATCGCAGCCTCGAACCCTCGCCGGGCTTTTCCGGCGGTGGCCTCGTCCAAGACATAGCCAATCTTCTCGTGCCTCAAAACGATTTTGAGGTTTCTTTCCCAATCGAGAAAATTAGTTTCGTCAAGCTTGTTTTCGATGATAAAACGAAGGTTCAATTTGTTTGACATTTTCTACAACAATAAATAAAGATAGAATAAGTAAAAGCTCATGTATAAAAACCCTAAATTTGCACTAAGAAATTTATAAGGTTTTACTCCCACTAGCCAACTATTCCCTATTGGCTTTCAAGAATTTAATTAATTCTTTAGTGGGTCGGGATCCCATCTAGTTACCTCGATCCCCGACGAGGGCCGATCAACCGAGATAATTTTGATAGGTAGGTACTCTTACCGCCGCATCGCATGCGACTCCCGTGGCCGACTAGTCAACTCTTTGACATTTCACATCTCTATGTGATAGTCAACCCCTTGTCTCTAAAATCGACGGTCCCGACGAGGGCCAATCACCGCAAGATTCTAGTCGAGTCGTAACCCAACATTCATGAGATCTCGTAACGATCATATCTCAATAATAACGATATACCCGTGGTAGGTCAACTCCCGACGAGGGCCGATCGTTGGATCCGAACAAAGGCTCTTCACCGTCATTATAATATTGGGAGACAATTTTGGCTCGATTTTTGGCGTGGGAATAATTTTAAATTAATTCACTTAATTAATTTTGTTTAATTATGGTCTCATCTACTATGTGCATATTACTACGATATCATATAAAGTAAAACATACACAACATTCCGCGGATAAAATAACCGGTATGATCATGGACTTTTCCTAGGTGCGGTTTCGAATACAACCGACGAAACCGCGGGTCACAAACTAAGGGTATCTCGCAACCGCCAATAGGATCTTTATTGCCGTACGCCAACGGGTTCTTTATCTCTCCTTGGTCTTGAACTTCTTGCTCCATTCTTGTTTACATAATAAATAATTACACCCGCCGCACACGGGGGGGATCTCAGGGAATGGGATAAATGCAAAAAGTAAACTAGGTCACGTTCTTCATAACGGCCTAGGACAATTTTTTCAAAACCAACATAAAGAAAACATTCCCATCTATCCTATTGGTCGAGTCCATGATCAATCGGGTCCATATAATCACATTATATCTACACATCTAATCCATACAATTTTATCTTATGAAAAAGATTAAATTCTAATTTTAACTACTACTACTCATGCGTCTTTATTTTATCACGTCAAATAATTAAATAACTTTTAATTAATTATATGACTTAATCGAAAATTAAAATTAACATTTAATTTTAAATCGATTTCAATTTTAATTAAATTTGAACTATTCAAGATATAAAATTAAAATTATAAAGTCTCCTATTTGTTTCCTTTCCAAAACTAAATTTAGCTTAGGCTTCGCCACTTTCCAAAATCAAAATTTTTTTGGAAGTGGCTGAAAGCCTAGGCCTTTTACAAATCAAATATTTGAAAAGGGCCTGGCCTATTCCAAATCAATATTTGGAAAGGCCAAATTATTTTAGTTCAGGCTCGGCCACTTTCCAAAATCAAAATTTTGGAAGTGGCGCAAGCTGGCCTTTACAAATCAAATATTTGAAAAAGGCCTAGGCCTATTCCAAATCAAAATTTGGAAAGGCCAACATGCCATATGGTTTCCTAATGGTCCAAACTATTTGAACCATTGGTTGGCTATACGACACAACTAAACAAACGAGATATCTATGCACAATAAAATATCACAAAACGAAAAGGGTCGATCTCCCCCATTGGAAGAGGAGAGCCGACGGACGGCAACCCTAGGGTTACCGCCGCCGCCGCCGCCGCCGCGCGAGAGAGGGGGGGCGCCGCCGGCCGGCCGACCCCCAAATGAACCCTAATTTTTTTTTTGTTTTAGCGTTTCGTGATTTAAATCTTGCATCTATTGATTAAATACTACGCAATTAAAATAAGCTTATTGCTTAAGCACGAAGTCTTCTCTGATACCACTGTTAGGAAATCACTAGTTTAACGCAGCGGAATTTAAAATTTGATTTCCTTTTCTAGATCGTTCTTCGTTTAATGCAATAAACACGTTAAGTAGTTTGACGGTTATACCTTGGATGATCTACAAGATCGTCGCTTTGACCGCCAACGGAGAGTAGTTCAATGCGCAAGCCGTCCACGCGTCCGGCCTCTATCGCTAATCCACACGAACCCCTCGCCGGAATCCTCCTTGGATTGCTATCGGAAAAACTCCGGTCGCTAGACCGGACCTTTTCTTCCCTCACAAACTCACTATGGAGAGCTCTCTATTTTACACAAGAATTATGAACTCTTGCAATTGTGTTGTACAAAAGAGCTTGACACCCACTTCCCTTTTATGTAGGAGGTGGCGCCCCAAGTTGAGTAGTTAAGAGAAGAAAACCTTTTTCTAATAAAATAAGGAAAATCAACTAGATTGATTTATCTCTTTAATTATAATTTATTTTGTCAATATCATATATTGATTATAATTATCTTATTACCATAAATCTATTTTCAAAATCAATTAATATTTTATATTAATATTATGGCAATCTTATTAATTAAAGTGCACAATCCAAGTGTATCTCATACACATAAAAGTGGCGCCCCATTAGTCAACTAATTGACTTCCGGAATATTCTTTAATTAATATAATTTGTATATATAATTAATATCTTGTATTTAATTTATTCATAATAAATAAATACCACCATATTAATTTACCACTATAACCTTTATAGTCTAGAGATAAACTTTCCTTATTTGGTTATCAACTATAACCGCATTTTAATCCGACTCGATGTTCATATGTGTGTGACCCGATAGCTTCCGAATATGTTGGCCGTAGACACAAAAAGCAATTTACTAAAATGCCCTTCATACCTAACGATCACGGGATAGCGTCTAGCAACACACCGTGACCCCCAATCATCGGAAGAGTCAAAAGCAATGACTACTACCTTTCATGTGAAGCAGTTACCATGTAAGTTACAATCCTATCGCTGTAATAATATCCATACGATCGTACCTCGAGTGTCAATACATTGACGATCGTATCTTATAATCGGATATCATGCTCTCTCGGAATAACACATTTACTCCCACTTTGCAAAGATTCTCGAGAGCTAGACATTCCTTATAAGAAGGCCATTTCGGATATTCAATCCCAATCATAGGATACGCGATTCCCGGACGACCAATCATGTATACTCCGCATGCTTCAATATCATACCCAATCACTACCGCATGATCGCCCCGTGGTTAGGAGAAATCTCAATAGTGTCAAAGCATGACAATCCACACCGTGATGCCATGAAGACTCCGGTCAAAAGGATAATTACACAACCGCCACATAGTGTGACACTTAATGTAAGTGGGTCCGGCCTAACGTACGCATTCTCTAATACACGTCCACGTACGGTCCAAGTGTCTCTACACTTCGATAGACGAGATCTATCCCTACCTTCTAAAAGATAGAAGACATCCAATACGTGCTAGTCTGATTATACTATCGATGTCCCATTTGATAATATATAAGACTAGAGACATTTAAGTACCAACCTTGTTATAGTGATTAGAGATCTCATCAACCATAATCACTATCATGGTTTCTCTATCACAGATTGATACTAGGGACGTTACTATATATATACGACAAATAATATGAAGATAAACAATATATAATAACATAAGTGCTTTTATTAATCATAATAAAGTTATTACATGAACTAAATAGACTGTAACCGACCCGACCCGGTCGGATCCGGTCCAACCCGATTGGGTTTAGGACACCTTTCCAACATGCTAACTGTTGAGTCTTCCTGTTCGTCCCATAGACGAACAACTTGTGTCTGGTCTTCAGATGACCAGCTCTCTTCGTCTTCAGGGAGCAATTCTTCAATACTGACCTGTTGGACCATCACTTTCCCATTTATTATCACGGTGTAACAGCTTCTAGCTGTTTCCACATCTTCTCTGATCTCTATCGAACCTTCACCCATTGGAATTTTCATGCTAACATGAGCTGGTGAGATTACCGTCCGGAGATCGATAAGGGTTGGTCTTCCCATAATCACATTGTAAGCCGATGGTGCCTTCACCACTACATAATCTACCACTAGGGTCCTGCCTCTGGTTCCTTCTCCAAAAGTAGTGAGGAGTTTGATTACCCCCAGCGGGTGAACTGGAGGTCCGGCGAAGCCGAACAGAGGAGCTGAAACAGGCGTCAGGTCAGTATCCTTCAATTTCATCACTCTGAAGGCGTTATAGTAGAGGACGTTCACAGTGCTGCCAGTGTCCACGCATATCCGCTTTGTTCGATTTTTACTAATCACCGCTTCTATTACCAATCCTTCGTTGTTAACCACCAAGGGTAGTGAATCTCTTGGACCGTACACTACTTCTCCTGACATTCTTTGCCTTTTTCTCGTGGAGGTTGGAACTGTAGACCTGCTTCTATTTTCCTCTTCAGATATTCTTGAGCTGTTCGTCCCTCCTGAGATCGTGTTGATGGTGTTCAAAGGGCGGTTATCTGTGTGACCCTCTGGATCTGGAGAACGGTCCCTTCTCCTCCGATATTCTTCTCGTTGGTCCTTATCGCTGTTATTCTGACGCTTAAATTCACGTCGCTCCTGTGGTTCGGCCTGTTGAGACCGATCAACGACCTCATCAAGCTTCCCTTCCATTACTGCTGCATCGATATCTCGGATTAAATCCTTGCACTGTTCCGAGTCATGCCCAACATCTTGATGATACATGCAATATTTGTTAGGGTTTCTCCTTTCTCTGGGTCCCCTCATTGGGGGTGGAGTCCTAGCTATGCCTTTTATTTGCATGATTGCAAGGACTTGTTCACGAGATCTGTTCAGTGGAATGCAGTCTCTATCCTGCAGGGCTCCTTTCTTCCCTAACCGATCAGAGATGGGCGCAGTTACCCGATCCCAAACGGATTTTCTCTTCTTGTCTGATCTGTCTTCAGGCTTACTCTTCTTAACTTCACTTCTTTCCATTTCTCTTTTCAGTCTATTGGCTTCTTCCCCTTGGCAATGTTTGTATGCAACATCTAGACATTCCTTCATCGTATGTGGGAGCTTGTTGTTAAGCTTTTCATGTAGCCGTCCCTCTCACAGACCTTCCACGAAAGAGGCGACCAGCAACCGATCATCTGCGTTCTGCATTAAAACGTTTTAAAAAGTGCAATACCGACTTATCATGTCTTTGCTTCAACGTTAATAAGTGAGTTTGATTTCTCTGGAATGGACGAGCTGCAATGAAGGCATGTACGAACTTCCTGGTTAATGTTCCAAAGTCGGAGATCGACCTGGGAGGAATTTTGTTGAACCACTCCCTGGCCCTTCATGTTAGGAGTGCGGGGAAGGCTTTACACTTCATCTCGTCTGAGGCGTTGTACATATTCATGTGTGTGATGTACTGATGCATGTGATCATAAGGATCTTTGGATCCATCATATGAGTCGATCTTAGAGATCTTGAAACCTGCTGGTTGGGTGTAGTTGTCTTTGTGCTCGGTGAACGGCGACGCACAGAGCAGGACGTCGGATCACTTTACGAGCAGAGCATCCAGCTCGGCCTTGTCCGTGTCGTTAGGTTGACGTGTATTCTCATACTCCGTGGGGGCACTTGACTCCACGATCTCTGGTTTTTTAGGAGCATGTTGATGGAGATTTGTCTCGGGAATCTCTAGGGGATCCCTTCCCTTGAGTGTCTCGTCCAGGATTTCCTTTATAGTGGTATTGTCCAAGTTCTTCAAGGCCTCAAGCAATGCTTGATTGGCTGGATCCTGAAGGACTGGATCAGGTTGCTCCTCCGTGACAATCGCTTTTTTCTTGACGTCTCCTTGGGTGGTTGACGCTGTCGTGCCATGTTGAGTTGGATCTGCAGTCTTCTTGCCAGTATTCTTTGGTGGTGCCATGGCGATCCTGAGGAATCTGGGGTTGCTTTGATCGATTATTAGTAGAAGGACCCTCCTTCTAGCACCAATTGACGATGCTGTAAACCGTCTATTAATCAATACGGGTCAATTTCTCCTGTGATAAAGATCTCAAACCTTATAACCCTAATTTTTGTGGGAAAGGTGTGTTTGTTTGTGTTTTAGACTGAGCTCTCAAGTTATTTCTGAGAGTTGCCTACGTATCCAATAGCCAAATTGGAATCAAGTCTTTAGTAGTTCCTTAGGGTTGTTTATATAGGTGGCATCTCGCCCCTATTACTTGTTGTGCAAGTATTATTATAATTATTATTCCCTAAGGATATATACGAGTAAATCCCTATTATTTAGAGTTAATTATCGACACATTAAATGCCAAGATTGGAGTCATCATGACCTGGGATTCTTTCTTTGTTCACCTCCAATTACCCCTCACGTGGAATAACAACGGGGTTGTACGGAGCGTTCTACGCTCAGCCCCCAGTCCATTATGGCTGACCTGGGCAGCTCCTCTTCGCCAGACCTAGACCGACCTGAGGGGCTGGAGGAGGAGTTTATGCTGATCTCCCACCTGGGGTAGACGAACAACCCTATGTTCGTTTTCCGTGGGCTGGTGGCCCTAAAATATAAGACTAGGCATTTATTACGCACTCCTAAGGGTGACACGTGGCGTAACTCGGGTCGGATATCATCAGGCGTCGTACTAACAGCTGGACCGGGAGCTGAAGTGTGGAGGTTCGAATAAGAGGACTTCTTTCAGTCTCTTGGAATAATAGCAACCCTACGACTCTGAGCCACTAAATTACCTGATTAAGCTCTCCATCCATTTCGTGGGATAGGGGAGTGGGGCCATTTCGTTACCCTCCCTCAAACGATGTTGGGGTTGGAGGCAACGTTTGCCATCAACGAAGAAAATAATACGACTTTTTGACACACAAAGCTTTTAGCTTTTGCGGCTCCGGCTCTTTTGGCTTTGCTCTTGGCTTTTAACCGTGGCTCTTTCTTTTTTTGTCGAAAATTCTATTTAATTTTTTGATGACAGCAAACGTGCTCTTTGATCTGCAATTAACACACATCTGACGGAGGGGTCTATGTTTTTTTTTTTTTTTGTCATTGTTGACTTGGATTTGATCTGCATTTTTATAATCACACCAGGAATATAGACACATAATAGATTCAAAATGAAAAAATAATAATAATGATATGCATGAGTGTTATTTTGAAATGGGGAAATTTCCCTTTGAAATGATAAAAAAATATAAAATAGAACAAAGAATGGACTAAGGATGGAATCATGGAAATTAGTCCATCATCCATCTTTATTTGTGAAGAAAAAAAATCTGGACATCTTTATTTGGCAAAAGAAATTGAATGTAGTGTTTGGTTTGTATCAGGACATAGTGATTAAATAGCCAATGGTATGAAAAAGGTCATTGATCGAATTGTGTGTTTTTTCTTTTTATTTGGGGGTTGTGTGTCTGTGTGGCTATAAATGAAAAGACCATGGGGATGCTGGGATGATGATTAGAACGGGAAAAAAATTCCGAGATAGTTTTTCTTTCCGTTACAAAAACGGAAAAAGAATCGGATGAGAGTTCACCGCTGTTAATATACTCGAACTTCCGTCCCTGACTCTGATACCATGAAAAAAAATGAAAAAATGCAAAAATTATGAAAAACTAGAGCCTTTTTCTTATATTTCCAAAAGACAGAGTACATGCCTTAAATAGGCTACAACTGTGTATGAAAGGATAAACATGTAATTGTTTATTTTAATATTCAAATTAAAATAGATAAACATGTAATTGTTTTATTCAAAGGAAAAGGGATAAATCCCCACACAACTGGATCTTTGCCCTAATGTCTCGATTCATCACACCACTGCCGTATACCACTCCTCTTCAAACTCATGGCTCTCATTCTATCTTTATCCCCAGAAATTTAAATCAATTCGACCACCTCCTCTTCCTTATCTCTCCTTTGTGAATTTCCATCCTTATCCCACCATTGTAGCAGTTGATTGAAGGAGGGATCTTCAATACCGTCCCGCAAATTCTGCCGGGGTGTGAGGAAGAGTTTGGTCTGAAAGAGATGAAGTAGAGCTTTGGGCATCGCTTTAGTGAATGTATCAGCCACTTGGGCTTTAGTGGGGACATGTCTGGTGATAAGACGACCAAGAGCCACTTGTTCTCGGACGAAGTGATAGTCCAGCTCGATGTGTTTGCTAAAATCAGAATACACAGACGGAAGACTCTGAAATTGTTTTATTGAATTGATGAATAAAGCTTACAATGTATCTCTTATATAGTAGATAATAAATTATACGAGATAAATCTAAATACTTATCCAAATATTATTTGAATAATTTAAATAAAACAAATCTAATTTGTTTTGACTGTATATCATTTTATCTCATTTTTAGATCTCCATTCGTATCTTCTGAGTTTATCTTCTAATAGAATCATTGGATGTATTTTAAGATAGAGGGCATACTAGTCAAGATGGGGTGTCTTTTGTTTTTCCGTTATTTTTTTTGCGTCTTCTTCTTATTCCAGTTTTACAATTGTTTATGATGTTCTTCTAAACAATTACAAATGGTATCCTAATTTCATTGCAATATGATTTTGACTTTTAAAGTTTGCTAATCAACTGTACTGGGATTCACGTTTTTTTTTTAATTTTAATTTATGGTTAAAATGATTCTTTTCTAGGTCATTGTGGAGTTGATAATGGATGTGGATGTGGATGTGGATGTGGTTTTGATGTCATGTAGGATAATTCTGCAGCTCTTTGGACATAATGACAATGGGAAGGGTGTTGGTCATTGTGGTTGGCCTTAACGGATCCGATGTCAGCAAATTTAAAATTTCGGAAAATCTCAATCTCCATCTCTATCTCAATCTCTACTGTAATAAAACTGTGGGTGTGTTTTTTCCGAAAAGTGTTTCTTCCTATTTTAATTAATTTTAAAATTTAAATTTAATTTTTAGAAATTCGCACAATTAATTATATAAAGAATATTTGTTTAATCTTTATTCTCTATTTATTTATCTATCTATAATAAAATGTGAGTGTGTTCCAACCAAAAAAAGAGAGAGGAGGAGCCTAAAATCCATTTTTTTTAATATAAAATAAATAAACATGACACACAATTTGAAAAAACTGCAAAAAGGACAAAATAATATCTCCCGGACAAAGTTACCCCTACACAGCTTCAAAAAAAAAAAGTTACCCCTACCCGTTCATCAAGTCGCGTTCCTTCATCAAAGACGTGCATCTTGTTGGGAAAATTGCAATTTTCGTCCGGTAACTTTACCCGTTTTAGATTTTCGTCCTGTTTGTACTCCGGTGAGAATTTTGGTCCTGTATCTTTTAAAATCGTTGCAAAAATGGTCCTGTCTAGCCGTAAAAGCTGACTGGACTCATTTTCCCCGAAAATTCTCGACGCGCTACCACCTAACGCTGACGTGGCCATCTGGTCCAAATTTTTGGCAAATAGGTCGAAATAACCGGAAAAATCAATTGCCTTTTCATTTCCCCCACAAAATCAATCTTAACCCCCCCCACCCCCCGTCTCCTTTAATTTCCCCACCCATCAATTTTGCTTCTCCCTCACTTCATCTTCCCCAAGCAACCCTCCATTCCAACAAAAAAACATCTGCTGCCACCTACCCAAAATCGAAGACAAAATCATCTGCAAAATCTCTTCATTTCCTAGATATATATATATTTTATTTTATATTTTTAGCTTAATAAGAAGGTACTATACTAATTTAACAGTACTAATAAACAACTCCATATTAAACAAACAAAATATCTCTGCGGTCAAGGACGGAGCCAGAAAATATTTTTTGGATGGTCTAGAATAAAATTTTGTAATGTTCTTCTATACCTCAAAAAAAGTGGGGTATTTATTTACACCACACTACCTATGCACCACGGTAGATCGACTTTATGGAAGTGGTTCTAGAGCTATAAACCGATTTTCTGCATAATTGTTTTTAATCAATCTTGGGAAAATCGATTTTTTTTTCTCAAAAAACGACTTTCACATGGTCAATTCTATAAAAATATTGTGGTGCATCGGAAGGTGGGGTGCACAGTGCACAATGTTGTTGCAAAATAATTGTAACGCCCCCAGACCCCGGGCCTGGTAGCGATAAATGAGTCATAAATGTCCGGTCAACTGCTTAGACCGCCGTCCTCGCTTGGTCTAAAAGGGCTAACCCGAGTTGACAAGACCTTTATGTCTCACACTTATATGGGGTTGAGCATTCTTTTATTTTACCGATGTGGGACTTTACATTCTCCCCCCCCTTATAAGGGAGTGGTGTCCTCGCCAGGACGGCCGAGACTGTTCCCGGATCGTCCCTACCAGAGGTAACTAGAGGCCATCCTTACACCGTCTTCTTGTACGGTGCAACGCATAGTTCCGTCTGATAGTTAGCTCTGCTACCATTCTGTAACGCCCCCAGACCCCGGGCCTGGAAGCGCTAAATGAGTCTAAAATATCCGGTCAACTGCTTAGACCGCCGCCTCGCTTGGTCTAAAAGGGCTAACCCGAGTTGACAAGACCTTTATGTCTCACACTTATATGAGGGTGAGCATTCTCTTATTTTACCAATGTGAGGACTTTACAATAATAGCCAAAAAAAATTAGAAATAAAAAATCACTATTGCAAAAAACATTTTGATTTAGTCAGGTAATAATTCGGTTCTCAATTTATTTTTATGAGGAATTCTTTTATACGGTAACAATAACGGTCATAATATAACTAAGGAGAGCTGATGGTTGATTAGCCGGCAGCTTATTGATGGATGGGCTGAGCTTTTGTTGGGTGGGCTAAAGGTTGGATTTAATACTAGCTACTTAAATAATAAAAAAATGGGGTCGAGTGTTGTTCCAACTCTTGTAACCGCTCTTTAACCGGTGAATCTGTTGAATCGATGATGAATATGCACAAAAACTGAATAAAAACTAAAAATAAAACTTTTATTGAATGGAAATAGGCTTATGAATTGAGTCCATTGTAAACTCTGAACACCTATGTCCCTTTTTATAGTGTTCTGGACGACTTAACTATGTTCTAGAACATCAATGTCCCTTTTTAATGTGTAAACGTCATAAGTCCAAAGTCATCCACGGCCCATTGGGTTTCGCCGCAGCCCACCTTGTCCTGATCCGCTCCGTACTTTTCACCTTCTTGAACTCTTCCGGGCTTCATCTTGGTCTGATTCCTTACATTTCTACTTCGATTTCCTTTCCTTAACGTTTGGAATACTTTGCAATCCCAAATAACCAAAAACACACGACAAGGTACTTTGCAATCCCAAATAACCAAAAACACACGACAAGGTACTTCAAATTTTGGGGGAAAGACACCAAATGCGCAATTAAAACAGTTAGCTCATGATTTGAGGCAAAAGTAACTTGATTTAGCTCATAATAGGAGAAATATTGATGCCTAAAATAATATAAATTTGACCTTCATCATCTACATACGTATATCAACTCATCCACCAATAAATTATGTAACATATATATTGGTATTTGTGTCACATGTGAAATGTGTAGTGTTATTTTGCGGTATGAGTAATATCAATTATATGCTACTTGAACTACTTTGATACTGTTACCGCTACTGTGCCTTTTTGGTTACTGACTATTATTATGATGACTTCATGGCTACTGAATAATCTATGATACGGTGCGCCAATATTGGCACATGACCGTTATTGGGGCCCTCGGGCGGAGACTTGATTGGTGGGAAAACATTGGGCTGACAACTTGGTCATTTCTTCATCCCGATTCTCCTGGGCCAAGCATGGTTTGGAGGTTTATCATGCGAGACCGAAGGCTTTGGGGCCCTCGGGCGGAGACTTGATTGGTGGGAAAACATTGGGCTGACAACTTGGTCATTTCTTAATCCCGATTCTCCTTGGCCAAGCATGGTTTGGAGGTTTATCATGCGAGACCGAAGGCTTTGGTGGATGTTCCGGGCATATGCATACTGACTGGTAGTTTATTTCGGCATTGGAGTATAAGGTAGCTTCATATGGTTTTGAAGGGTTAAAAGATTGATATCGGGTTATATATGATATCTGGTATAAGCTGGACCTTTTGTGGCCATCACTGCTTTTATAAATATTATTGTATATAACTATATATGATTGTGCCAAATTGTCTAATGTAGTTTCAAATATATTTTAATGTGTGAAGTCTCTGCATTATGCACAAACTGAACCTCAATTGGTTCAAAGGCTCACAACTCTTGTTACAACCGGTTAACTAGGGTAGATTCCAGGTGGTTGACTAGAAGATTGATTTGATTATGAGAATGATGTCACTGTTGGGGATTAGATCATGCTGCACCAACAAGTTAGATATAAAGGTTATAGTTTATCCTTTGTAATTTTATAATTTTTTTTTGAATGATTGTTAATGGAATTATTTATTGAAAGATTGTTAATCATATATATATATATATATTTGTGAACATCTTTATGGCTTTACTTATTGGGGTTTTAGTATAATGTCTGAAATGGCGGCGAGAGCTTTGCAGGCTACTCCCGATACGACCCTTAATGGACCCTAAAGGTAAGGAGTTAGGCCATGAAACCTTGGTCCAATCATACAGATCTATTTTTGGTAGCTTGAAGCCGTTTGACTTAGGAAATTG
Organism: Gentiana straminea; assembly: GCA_036785695.1. Lineage (NCBI taxonomy): Eukaryota > Viridiplantae > Streptophyta > Magnoliopsida > Gentianales > Gentianaceae > Gentiana > Gentiana straminea. Next base: position 1,360,391 of record JAVUPR010000100.1, read on the forward strand.
TTGTATTTCCTATGTAAAGAGGGAAGTTACATAAAGCTCATGCCTACCACTTCGTAGAATGTTGTTCATCTCTGCTCGGGCTACGTCGTGTAGTCTTCTAGCTTTAGTACTTTCTTTCTCCCTCATGGGTTTTCTATCTCTTGTCCTAGAAACAACATTTTCATGCCTAGAGGGTAGCTTTGCTGCATCTACCCTTTCTGAAGTTTCATGTATCACATAGCCCTTTCCTTTTCTGATTTGATCTACTATAGAGACGAATAAATTAGGATTACTGCCCAGTCTGCCCACCAACTGCTGGGCAATTCGAAGCATTTCCTGAGCAATATTATTTTCTCTGCTTCTTGCATGGGTCTAGATGTTCCTGTTGCGTCCCACACAAGTAGTGTATTTATTCCGGGTGCGTTGATTCGTTCCGTGACATGTACGCAGGACCTTAACCGGTTGCTTTATTATTTTTGCACGTTTTGTTGTCTTTTGGAGGCAGGTTTCACTATTTTAACTCACAAGAACTTAAGAAAGCCATCCTTATAGCGACAAATGACGATATCGGATACCATCGGATATAAAATTGAGTATCAAACAATAACTGGGGTTTCAGTTGATTGCTTTTCATGTGGTCCTGCAAAACAAACATGGCGTGAGAGGTCCCGAAGCTTGCCTTCGGGGGGACACTATGGCGCTCAGGTCAATACATTGATAGAGAAATTTCTATGTAAACAGTGAGCGTGATGTAAGAGTATGCGTATATTTTGCATGTAATGGGCGAGTATTGGGAGTACCTTGTAGATAAGGAGAATAACCCTTTTATATAGTGTTCCGTTTTGGGAAGGTATGTTATTGGGCATTAAAATAGTGGGAAAATACGTTACAACTCATGTAGTGGTTGAGGCGACTATTATGGAGCTGTTATAGCTCAGGCCAGAATGAGCGGTTATAACTCGCAGCGTAAAGTCCGGAATGCTCTCTTAGTGGAGGACCGATGACGACCTGCGCCAGATTGGAGACTAGTAGGGATGAAATGGGTACGGGTGGGTATGGATTTAGCACTATCCATACCCTACCCATCAAAATAAATCCTACCCATACTCTACCCATTATCCACGCGGGTAGATTATTCGAAACTCACACCGTCCCCACGCAGATATCCACGGGTCTGTTGATATCCGTGGATACCTGATCTCTTTAATAACTAAGCATCTCAATAACATATAATGAAGAATGAAGTTTTATTGGCATCGTGAAAATGCTCCGCACAATACATATTTTTATTAATTTTTTTTCTACTAAAAGATGCCAAAAAAATTATTTTTTACAATTCATGTATAAAATTTTGTCTATAAAAAAGTCGCCCCGCTTGATATTTGTTATAAATATTAAAATAATGTCATTGATGTTAATTAAAATAATTTAGAAAACGTCTATTTATTGATGTAATAAACGTGCTTTTATCCCGAAATATTTTTGTAACGAATCCAAAAAAAAACCATGTCATAAATTTGAATAATTAACATAGACAAATAACTATAAACCTTAATATCTCAGACGCAAGAAGAATTTTCTAAGCGATTAGTTATAACGTACGATAGTGCTTGTGAAATTGTAGGTCATTTATCAAAATTATTAAAAAAAAGATATTAAAATAACCCAAGCGAATACATAAAGTGTCTAAAAGTCAACACTTATATTAAAGTTTCTTTTTCATTCAATCTATCTCTCATTCTAAAAGTTGATTTAAAAGTCACATAAATCATTGTCATGGAGAAAATATTTCTAACAATAGTTTGTTGTGATGTTTACTCGATCTCAATTATTTTTTATCGATCAAGAACACCAACTTTATAATATATTAGAAAAACATCATTCAATTATTTTTTATCGATCAAGAACACCAACTTATATATATTTCGTTTCAGACAAAAAAAAAAAAAAAAAAAAAAAACATCATTCAAATGATGGTCTAACTATATTTAAACGGACGTTCATATCATATTTTTACCCTTAACTAACGTGGGGGAGTTCTCCGACCATCAACAACATGATCTTCATATGACAGACTATTAAAAATTGTGTTCGAATTCCTTTATTTTTTTTCATGAGTTAGGTAAAATATAGAACTTATTCATCTAATCTCAAGGTAAGAATTGCTTATATATGTCTCTGATTTTGAGACGGAACAGTGTATATATATATCCATATCTTATCCTACCCTTAAATATATTCTACCCTAACGGATAGGGTCGGGTGGATATCCACCAGGTAAAATCGAAATTGTCATCCATATATAGATATAAGAGATCGAGGTGACCTGCACCATGTTGCTAATAGGAGACCGTGGACGTCATGCGTCATTCTGGCTATAAGGGACCGATGACAATCTGCGTCTTATTGGCCATATGATATCTAGGGGCGCCATGCGCCATGTTCAGATGAGTTTTGTTGATAGAAGCCTCAATATTGAACTGAGTCAATGTTGACCCATATGCTGAGGTGGTCTTTAGTATTTTATATGAGGCATGATGAGTTAAGTGTCCCGCATGGGCGGATTTGTGTGTCTCCGGGTGGGGTTACGTGAGCCTACTGAGATCATGAATTTTTTTTTCTATTAAACGATATGGTATTGTTGTTAAAAAATGTCATTTTGTTGTTAAAAATATAGTTTCAGGCTCCTGTGACCCCACTAAAACAAATATTTAGACAAAAAAAAATTAGTTTTACGGTCGCAGGTAACCCGAATGAGGAAAATTTCTGGGTCTGTCAGTGATGTCACGTGTAGGTGACCGATCTTACCTATATCTTACGTATGTTTCATAGGCATGTGTAGACATCCCTTTGTGTATTGACAACAGTATAAATTTTGTCCTGGTTATCATTTTCATTAAGGGCCGGCATGATTCATGATTCTATCATGAATTTATGATTATATTAGTGTCGGCCACGTTTTATTTAAATTTATGTACTAGCTATTTCAGAACTGGCGTTGTAAAAAATGGCACGCCAACTTCAATATATATACGTGACAAAATAATAAATATTTATTACTGCATGTTGATCAGTTGATGTTGATGTTGATGAACCATCTCTTTTTTTTTTTTTGGTTTTTCCAAGTTAATCAACCATCTCTTTTTTTTTTTTTTTTTTTTTTTTTTTTTTTTTTTTTTTTTTTTGGTTTTTAATTCTTATCTGTCAAATTGTTTTATTGCTAAACAAGAAAATCATTACTCACCTTAGAAACACCAGTTGTTGTTCAGTACGATAAGCATTTTTGCCTCCTCGTATAAAATGTATGTGAGTCGTGACAATGAGAAAAAGGAAGTTTAGTTGACAAGGAAACTTAGGCTCTCGGTGTACAAGGTTGACCAAGAAGAGTATATAATACTTATGGAAAAAAAATAAAAAAACAAGTGCAAGAGGACGTATTCAGCAATTGGTCAAGTCTAATGACAAATGGGACGTCGAGAACATACTTAATTACATTATTTGTCATACAATGAATAGAAATTGATGATATTAAATAATACGTAACATTGTGGGCGATAAAAGGGTGATGATAAAGGGGTGGTATACTAAGAGGGAGTGGGAGTTGGGGGTCGGGGTATGACGGTGGGGTGATTTAGGGTTGGTAGGGTATGCGTGAGGGTGAGGTGGTAAGGGCAGCGAGGATATATGGTAAAGATGCAAGGGTGAATATTTATGGTTCGGGTGGTTAGCTATGTCGAGGTAGGGGCAAGGCAATTGGGGTGAGTGAAGCATGTTGAGGTTCGGGTGGTAAGGTAGGGATGATGGGGTTCAATGCATGTTTCCCTTACGGGTTATTAATTATTTGCGCCCACCCATTCTAATACTGCACCCCACCTACCGATGCACCACACCGTTTTAACAGAATCGACTTTATGAAAATTTGTTTTAGAGCTAATTAAAAAACAATTTTTAGTATCATATACTCCTAGTACGGCAGGTCCTTCCTTATTTCCGGTTACCTCGATTCCACCGTGACCTCAAATATACAATCCACTACTACAAATCAAACCCGCATGTTTAGAACCTCACAAATTCCTCTGACTTCGACTAGGATCAGCACGAATGTAATCGATGGAAGCTCCAACCCCATCTCCAGAGCTCCGCCACATCTTCCAACTATATTTCAAACAACCCATTTCGATTCCGCCTTCTTTCGCCCTGAAATCATCCCTAATGTCACTCAAACTTCTTTTCCTTTGCCACTTTCGTTTCTAATGACTACCACTCCATGAGCTTTCAATCCTACTCCCATTGGCGGTCACCTGACACAAACCTGCACTGTTAAGCTTGATCGGAACAATTATCTTCTCTGGAAGTCCACCATCATTCCTATGTCCGAGGTCACTGCATAGATGGACACCTCCTGGGCACACAACCATGTCCTCTTCAGATCTCTACTACCTCCTTGTTTGGGTCCACTCTTAATCAAGCGTTTGATGACTGGGTTGCAATAGATCTACTATTGATGGGATGGCTCATGACTTCCATGACTGAACAAGCCCTTCTAAAGGTAGTCTAAACAACCTTAAAAATGTTGTTTAACAATCGTTCTGAGGCTATGATGTTGGAATACAAATGAGCACTCGCTAGGACTGATAAGGGATCAAGGTCTATGATGGATTACCTAGCATTGAAGAAATCTCATTCCGATGGCGTAGCAGCAGCATGCATCCTATATCTAATTCTGAGCTCATTCTTGCTAAACTTAGAGGGGCTTGGTAAGGACTACAAATATGTTATTGTTAACATTACTCATTATCATGGCAATAGGTTCAGTCATAACCTGTGACACATAACGTTTGTTAGCTCGTTTTAATCCTACTGTCATTATTATGGAAATCAAGACTCTGATAGTGGTGGTAGAAATGAAGGTGGTAGAAATGCTCCAACTTCAAGCCTATTTGTCAGGTGTGCAACAAATCTGGGCACACAACAGCTCACTGCTATTATAGGTATGATTTCTCACACACTAGTTGCTGGACATACAGAACCTATTTCCAACATTGGTCAGCCCCTGCTGGAAACACTAGACACAATCCCTTTCAGAACTCAAGTCCAATGGCTAATGCTGCCAATGTAGCCTCTGCTGACACTCTTATGGATTCAAGGTGGTATGCTGACAGTGGTGCAACTAGTCACATAGCCTCAGATTTGAATAGCCTACATCTGAGTTCAGGTTATGAAGGCTCTGACACTCTCACTGTGGGTAATGGTGAGTCCCCCAAAATCTTTCATATTGGTTACTCTAACCTACCTGGAAAATTCAATTCTAATCTCCATCTCAATCATATCTTACATGTCCATGGTATCACAAAAATCTTTTGAGTGTTTCTTAAGTTTAATTCTAATTCTTGTTTTGTAAAGGATCTGGATACAAAGAGAATCATATTGGAAAGAGCTCCGAGGAATGGTCTTTGTCAGATGCATTTTCCCTCAAGCTCTGGCTCTCTTCAGTCCAATGGAGCTCAGTCTAAAGTTAAGTCTTATCTCTCTTGGAATAGTTCTGGTTCCGAGTGTTGGTTAGTATGAAATCTAGTAGGAAACCCAATCTTTGTCATAGAAGGTTAGGGAACCCCTTTAGTAGGGTTTTAAATCGAGTTCTATAGATATGTAATATCAATCTGAATTCTAATGAAAATTTATCTTTTGTGAAGCTTGTGTTTATGGTAAGCAACATGCTCTTCCTTATCCCGCTTTTGTTTCTTAAACTACTATGCCCTTTGAGCTTGTTTATTCTGATCTTTGGTGTCCAACACCCATTACTTCCACAGATGGATATAGTTACTATATTAGCTTTCTTGATGATATGACAAGGCACACTTGCATATTTCCTTTAAAATTGAAGTTTGATGCCTTTAATGCTTTTCTTCAATTTAAGTCCTTGGTAGAAAATCAATTCACTCATAAGATTAAATATGTTCAAACGATTTGGGGTGGTGAATTCTGGTCTTTTACTAATACTTTAAAAGAATCAGGCATTCGAGTTAGACACCTTGCCCTCATGCCCATGCCCAAAATGGTAAGATTGAAAGGAAACATAGGTGTATAATGGAGATGGGTTTGAATATGTTGGCTTAAGCCTCCATGCCCCTCAAATTTGGGTAGGAATGTTTTCAACAGGTCCGGCCCTGGATTTTTTTGGGCCTTCGGTGACTTCGCCGGATGAGGGCATTTTAGTTCGAAGTTTTTTTTTCTCTGAAAACATATAAAATATTACTTCAGCATTGCGCTTCTAAAATTTGTAGATAAAAAATTCAAATTCATTGATGTTAGATATTTTTTCTTATATTGTTATCGTTTGTATTTGTGTTGCTGTAACAAAACGAGAAACACCCCTAGCTGAACGGATGCACCTATATATGAAATTCGAATTGATACATCTGAGTTATTATAAATTTGAACTTGGACCTTTATCAATTCAAATATTTTTTTAACAAATTATATTAGTAAGACTATAATTTGAGCCTTTATCAATTCATGTAATCTTTATCACATTATATTAGGTTGGTTGGTATTGTACCTACACGATTTTTTTTAACCAACATGTAACTGTTGGCCCGCACTGGCGGTGGACCTTCGGCGGCCGCCTGGACCGCATTAGTTTTCAACACACTGTTAGACTCATAAATTGTATCCCCACTCTTGTCCTTAATCACAAATGTCCTTTTGAGAGCCTTTTTCATAAACAACTAGATTATACAATGGTTAAAGTGTTTGGTAGTGCTTGCTACCCTAACACCAGACCATTTTTTCCCGAAAAAATCTAATTCCACAGTCAAAAGTGTACTCACTTGGGGGTCAGCCCTGCTCACAAAGGCTATCTTTGCTTAGATCATCAGGGTAGAGTTTATGTCTCAAGAGATGTGATGATCTTTGATGAGTTCACTTTTCCCTATCATACTCTACTCATACTCATAATTAGCCTATACCTTCCTCAATCTCTGTTGACCCTCTTCTGTCCTAACTAGTCTCACTACATCAAACTGAGTCTCCATATCCAACCACTATCTCAACAATTGACACTCCCCATACTCCTATATCTACTACACATACATCCTCTCATCTTTATCAACACATTGAGTCCCCTAAGCAAGCTATGACTCATCATCCATCACATATTCCACCCGCCTCCGTTGCTCTTCACTCCTCATCTTCAAATAATGTTTCCGATTCTGCCTCCTCCTCTTCATCTTTTAGCTCAGTCTCTCCCCCATTGAATCAACATACTATGCAGACCAGGGCCAAAAGTTGCATATTCAAACCAAAGACCTTATCTTATCTAGCAACCTCTCACTCTTCAGTTCTATCACCAAAACCTACATCAATGTCAAATGCTCTTAATGACCCTGCTTGGAAGAGGGCTATGATATGAATGAGAAGTACAAGGCACTCATCATGAAGAACCATACATGGGAACTTGTTCCAAGGTCTATAGCACCCAACCTGGCTGATAATTAATAAGTGGGTTTTTAAGCTGAAGCTTCATCCCGATGGGACAATCAATAAACACAAGGCTCGACTAGTGGCCAAGGGCTTCTACTAGACTATTTGGGATAGACCATAATGAGACCTTTAGTCCAGTGCATAGGGATTGTACCATTAGAACTATTTTGGCTATTGATGTAGCCTTAAACTGGCCAGTTAGGCAAATCGATATAAACAATGCTTTTCTGATGAGTCAATCTTTATGACTCAGCTGAAGGTTTTGTTGATGCAGTCAGACCCGATTATGAGTGTCATCTTAAGATATCCATGTATGGTCTCAAGCAAGGCCATATGACATGGTTTGAAGAATTAAAGACTCAGCTTTTATTGTGGGGTTTTATTCAGTCTAGAGCAGACTCCTCCTTATTTGTGTGTAAATCTGGTAATACATTTCTATATGTCATGGTGTATGTAGATGATATTTTGATACCAAGGAATGTGATGTGATCCTTAACGCGAATTAGATCCTAAAATGCCTGATGACTTGACTGAAGGCACCAATAAACGAGCACCTCGACCATTGGCTAACCTGTAACCAAAAACCTTGGTATAATGGACACCCACAAGGTTCGTTCATAACCTTGATAAGTCCCGTTTGTAATCCAACCCACACCAACGAGAGAAAACTCACCAAAGCTTAAAAGATTTAAATAAAATATATATCTCAAAATTTTGTCTGATTTTTACAATGACTCTATTCGCCTTTTGTGGAAATACTATGGGTTAATATTGCATTATTATTATACTCATAACATGTTACATTATAACGTGACTTACTAAATTTATATGAGACATATTAATTGCATTGAATAAACAATTAATATATGTAATATAGTTATAAAGTAACTATACTTTGTTTGTTACATTATTTGTAAAAGGATATATTAATTGTGGTGCATATAAACAATTAATATGTCAAACTCTAGCATTTATTTAGCCGGCATAACTTTTACTTTTACATTTGCTAGCTAGGATCCTCTCTTGTAAGCTAGATCCTCTCATCTGTACCCTATTTATACTCATTCTTTCAACATGAATAAACAAGTTGGAGTTTACTCAAGTATTATTACTTTCTCAAACTCTCTTCATGGTATCGGAGCCTTAAACTCCCGAAATCCGCCGCAAAATCTCATCACCCCGTCGAATCAAGAATGTCTTCACTATCCGAAGCTTCCTCACCTTCGGTTGAGTCCCCCGGTTGCCTCGACAGACCGGGGTCACCGAATCTTCATCTTATACTAATCATAGACTTGATGGCAACAACTACCCGTTGTGGTCAAGATCTATGAAAATGTACATCTGGACAAGGTAAGATGGGATACTTGTCCGGCTCCAAACTCGCCCTCGCTCGAAGATGACCCCAAGTTTGAATCATGGGATACGCTAATAATCAAGTCATGACCATTCTCACGAGATCAATGACAAAAGAGATTAGTGAGAACTTTATGATGTATGATACCGCAAAGGAAATGCGGGATAATGCCGTAGATCTTTACTCCAAGAAAGACAATACATCGAAGTGTATGAACTTGAAGCTCAAATCCAAAAGCGCAGACAAGGAGATATGTCTATAACTCAATACTTCAACCAACTATCTAGGGCATGGTAACACCTAGATATGTTGGAAACTCACCCCCGGAATGATGTTAGGATGCCGCCCTTTATAAGGACATTATTGAGAAAAAGAGAGTATTCAAGTTTCTTACCGGACCGAATCCTACTCTTGATGATGTTAGAGGAAGAATCCTTGCCACAAAACCTCTCCCCAATCTCAAATCCATGTTTGCTGAAGTCAAACATGAGGAAAGCAGGAGGAAAGTGATGCTGCTGAACTCCCCTGCTGATAACCCTGCTGAGAGTGCTACCCTGCTGACTGTCAGGAAGCCTGCTGAGGTTCCTGAGACATCTAGGAAGCCTACTGATAGAAATGGAAAGTTGTTCTGTGAGCACCGCAAACGCACAAATCACACCAAGGACACTTGCTTTGGAAGCTACATGGCATGCCTAAACTCTCTCAAACCTACCAGGGAAAGTCGGGCGGGCATGTCAATGAAGAGGAGAATGACAACAAGTTGAATGCTCGGTTCTTGTCGCTTTCAAAGCTTTCCTCACTCAACACAAAGAAGGTAGTCCCTCTACCGACACGGCTACTCGTGCTAGTGCGGGTAAATTCTACTCTTCTATTAGTAATGAAACATGGATTGTTGATTACGGGGCCTCCTCCCATATGACCGGTAATAAAAACCTCATAACTCACCTTATGCCATGTCAACAAATTCACAATGTTAAGACTGGCCGATGGATCCATTTCTCGTGCAAAAGGTTTTGGAAATGTTAAACTCACTAATAAGATATGCCTAAAGGATGTCCTATTTGTTCCAAAATTAGATCGCAATCTCATATACGTCGGTAGACTTGCAAAAGATTTAAATTGACTTGTTGTTTTTAATAAGAATCGTGCACTTTCCAGACCCTTCTTCACGGGAAGTGATTGGGATGGCTAAACCCGCTTAGGATTGTATGTGGTCGACCCCGCCGAAGACAAGACCGAAGACCGAATCCGCCTCGGCACCGCACTCAAACCTTAGATAATATCATGTTATGGCATTATAGACTAGGACATCCAAGTTTTGGTTATTTAAAGTCCGTAATTCTGAATTATTTAAAGGATGTAATGTCAATGATCTTCAATGTGATATTTGTCAATTTGCCAAACTTACCAAATCGTGTATGCCAAACTACCTCATTTGCCTTCCACACCTTTCACTTTAATTCATAGTGATGTATGGGGACCTTCAAGGGTAAAAAGTATAACAGAAAAAGGTGGTTTGTCACTTTCATTGATGATCATACCGAGAAACACATGGTTGTTTTTAATGAAGGATAAATCGAAGTTGGAACAATTTTTCAGAATTTTACAACATGATCTCTACTCAATTTGACACTAAGATCAAGATCTTAAAGACCGATAATGCACTTGAATACTATGAGTCTAACCTAAGTAATTTCTTGATGAATAAGGGGATTGTCCATATCGTAGTTGTGTGGAAACACCTCAACAAAATGGGGTTGCCGAGAGAAAGAACAGCACCTTGGAGATGGCTAGATCAATCATGTTCACTACCCATGTCCCAAAGTATACGTGGGGTGAAGCTATATTAATCGCCACTTACTTAATCAACAGACTTCCCCACAGAGTGTTAGGCTTCAAAACTCCTATCCAAACTCCTCCGACCACACACTCATGCCCTCATCTTATCTCCCAATTACCACCAAAAATCTTTGGTTGTACCGCATTTGTTTATATCCATGCCCAACACGAAGCAAACTTGATCCCAAAGCTCACAAGTGCATTTTCCTAGGATATGCAAAGGACAAGAAAGGTTACAAGTGTTATTCTCCTTCGAAAAGAGATTTTACAATTCTATGGATGTAAAATTCTTTGAAAGGACTCCTACTACAAAGACAAGTCCACCGAGGCGATCACCGATGGAAACCCGATTGAACTTGACCTAAATCCTTTCCCTCGGCAAACTCTTGAACCTCGCAACCTCCCGATTCTCAACTCTCGAACCTCGCACCCTCCCGATCCTCGGCAACCTCCCCGAACCGAGTCTACCGACCCGAGCCTACCGAACCGAGCCTACCGACACTCGGCAACCTGCGAGTCAGCAAGCAGACCGAATTCATCAACCTACCGACTCTCAAAGCACCGGCGACGTTGATGATAGACCTATTGCTATTAGGAAGGGAAAGAGATCTTGCACTACCGACCACTCTATTCATAATTATCTATCCTATGATCGGTTATCACTGTTTTTGCCATGTTTACACAAGACTTGGATTCTCACTCTATTCCTAAGAATATACGGGAAGCTCTCCAACATGATAAGTGGAAGGCGGTATTGTCAAAACCGAAATGATCGCTCTCCTTGACAACCATACTTGGGATCTCACCCCTCTCCCACTTGGAAAGAAGACAAATCCGCAAATGGTCGTTCACTATCAAGTACAATGCCGATGGTACTATTGACAAATACAAAGCTAGGCGGTTGCAAGGGGATTCACTCAAACATATGGCCTTGACTACAAAGAAACCTTTGCACCCGTGGCAAAACTAAACACCGTCGTGGTACCGATCTCAATTCCGTCCAACTTGATCGGCCTCTACACCAATTGGATATCAAGAATGCTTTCCTAAATGGTGACCTTACCGAGGAAGTCTACATGAATGTGCCTCCCGGTTTTTCCAATACTCACACTCAAGGGAAAGTTTGCAAATTGAGGAAATCTCTATATGGCCTAAAGCAAATCCCCAGAGCCTGGTTTGGCAAACTCACTACCGTGGTTAAAGCCTGGATACCATCAATGCAACTCGGATCACACAATGTTTATCAAAACAACAAACCGAGAAAAGGTCCATTCTTATTGTGTATGTGGATGATATCATCCTTACCGGTGATGACCCCGCCGAGATCCAACACTTGAAGACCCCCGCCGGCAAAGTATTTCAAGTTAAAGATTTGGGCTACCTCAAGTACTTTCTTGGTATGGAAATAGCTAGGAACGACGGGGTATATCTCGTTTCACAAAGGAAGTATGTCTTGGACTCTTTGAAGGAAACCGGCATCTGCCGGGATGCAAACCCGTTGTATCCCCGAGTAGACCCCGTAATACCTCGCCGCATGGTGACATTGTTGTCGAAAGGATCAATATCAAAGACTTGTAGGGAAACTCATTTATCCGTCCCATACAAGACCCGATATTGCATATGGCGTCGGTTAGTTAGCCGTTCATGCATTGCCCTACCGAGCAACATTGGGATGCCGTGGAACGGGATACCGAGGTACCGAAGTCCACTCCGGCCAAGGCTTACATTTCACCAAGTCTCCGATAGATCAATCAAGGTTTACACCGATGCCGATTGGGTGGATGTCACATTGACGAGAAGATCTACCACGAGCTATTGCTCTTATGTATGGGGAAACCTAGTTACTTGGAGGAGCAAGAAACAACCTCGTGTCAAGAAGCGATCTTGAAGCCGAACTCGGGGCACTTGTTTTGGCATTTGTGAAGCTCGTGGCTAAAAAGGGTACTCACCGAACTTCAAAGCAACCTATTCGGCAACCTATCACACTCTCGCCGTGACAATAATTCAGCCTTATGCATGGCGAGAGGATCCAGTCCATCATGATAAAACCAAACATGTGGACATTGACGGACACTTCCTAAAGGAGAAGATTGATGCCAAGATTATTCAACTCAAGTATGTTCCCTCGGACTGCGATCGAATCGATATTCTCACCAAGGCCATTCCACCACTTATGTCAAATAGAGCCGAGTAGCAAACTTGGTCGTATAAACATATACAACCCGATTTGAGGGGGTGTGGAAATACTATGGGTTAATATTGCATTATTATTATAGTAACATGTTACATTATAACGTGTTATTTGTAAAAGAGACATATTAATTGCATTGAATAAACAATTAATATGTCAATAGTCATAAAGTAACTATCCTTTGTCCTATTATGTAATCATAGACATAGCCGACTTTTAGCATTTATTGTAGCCGCCCATAGTTACTTTTACTTTACAAGCTAGGATCCTCTCATGTAAGGATCCTCAATTGTACCTATTTATACTCATTCTTTCAACATGAATAAACAAGTTGGAGTTTACTCAAGTATTATTACTTTCTCAAACTCTCTTCACCTTTATATAGGCTACAGACACCAAAACTAATTTCTAATTTAGCAACGTGGGACAAAATAACAATAAATAAAATAATAGCAAAAATAAAATACTAACTAACCAATGTGGGATAATAAAACATAACTAAAATAAATAAAAGACTATAACTAAATTTATAAAGTTTTTCTTCAATGGGAATCACATAATTCCCTCCCTGCTCCGAAAGGATTCGACCTCGAATCAAAAGAATGTCATAAAAAACAGCAACAAGGATAAAACAAGCCGAACCAACAACAAACACCAACGAGATGCCCGGATCAAATACAAGGCGGACATACCACTTCAGATCAATATATCTTCGAGTTGTTGATGTATACATCACCAAGGAAACCAATGAATAGTAATGTTGCAAGTGCTCAATGCAAATAATGTTCTCTAGATCAGCAACATAGGCATAAGGATTAGAATCTGGAATAACAACACAATACACTGCAAGAAGATCAATGAAAGTGTGCTCCGGTTTTCCACCAATGTCTACCAAAACAAGAAATCCATAGGCAATGTTGGGGCTGGAGTGGGTAGATCAAATAACCCAGTTTGCTCCTCAACTGGATGATCATCGTGTGCCTGCAGAGAAGACAAAAAAGAACTCGAGCAAGTGCTTTGTGAAATAGAATCAGACTCCTCATTCTCCATCCACACTTCCTCATCCACAAATTTCGGATTATTTTCATCATCCATCTCCACCATACTCTCATTTTCCTCCAATTTCTCCATTAAATTTGGCTTATTCTCCTCGACCACGCTCTCATCATCATCATCGCTCTTCAACTCCTCTCGAGTGATAACAATTTCTACGGTGGTCTCTACAATTGTCTCTGGGATACTGACATTCACCTGGTCATCCGTAGGTGATATCTCACGCAAAATATGCATTTTCTGCCAAAAATGAGGGCAATCATAATAGTAATGATCACTCCCTTGACAATGGCCGCAATAAACAGAAAATAGCCCCGTAGAAGTTTTCGTAACCACCTCGGTGCCACCACGGTTACCTCTACCACCACGATTATCTCTACCACTGCGATTTTCTCTACCACCACCTCTTTCCGTTAACATATTCTGAAATTCAGCCTTCATATCATCAAAACGTCGTTCCATTTCCTCAAATTTTTTATCCCGCACAGTTTGTTCCTCCACAAATATCTGAAAATAAGCATCTATATGACTTTCCTTTGACATTACTCAAGATCTAAATTCACCAATAAGTAGCACACGGAAAATATCCAGAAGGTCCAAACAGAAATATTCGGTAAAGGATTTTTTTGAGAGGTATACCAGAATCACATATGTGATAAAAAAAATCACACCGTGGGTGTGAATCTCATGTCAAAAGTTGAGTTCTTTTTTTTTTTTTTTCCAATAAATACGGCAAGTTGAGGAAAAAAAGAGGCTGGTAAAAGTTGTTTTTTTGTTTTATTTTTGGAAAATTAGGACAGACTCAAATGCTATTGAAAATATTAATAGCATTCTGATGTGATCCGTGACCGAATCAGATCCGAAATTGCCGAAGGACCGATTAAAAGTATCCATAAAACGAGCACCGCGACCCTTAGCTAACTCGTAACTAAGAACCTTGGTATGACTTCAACCCTTAAATAACCCGTATCTAAGAACCTTGGTAAGATCACATAGTTCATTGCACCATTAAACTCCAGGTTTTCCCTCAAGGACCTAGGAGATCTCCATAATTTTCTAGGAATCCAAGCCCTCAGAAACACCTATGGTATGTATTTTATCGCAGCATGTGTATGCTCAATAGTTGCTGAGTAAACCGGGGTTTCAGAATGTGAAGCCATGCCTTACACCTATGGTGACTACATAGAAGAATCAACTTAGTGATCATCTGATGTCTAATCCTACCTTATACAGAAGCATAGTTGGTACCTTACAATATTTAGCTTTCACTAGAACATATCTTCCCTATGCATTCAATTTCCTGAGCCAATTCATGCAACACCCTATAGTTGGGTACTGGAAAATGATCAAGCACTTGCTTGTATTTGTTAAATGCACTTTGTACTATAGTGTGCACTTTAAACCCGGTCAGCCACTCCAGATTCATGGCTTCAGTGATGCTGACTGGGGATGTGAAAAACATGATGGGAGATCCATTGCATCTTACTTTATCTACTTGGATGGATCACTAGTCTCTTGGGCCTTAAAAAATACAACAGGTTATGTCACAGTCCATCACATGGTCTGAATACATAGCACTGACTATTGCTTCTTCGAGACACAATGGCTCATGAATCTCTTGGGTGCATTGCAACTCAAGATTGATTCCTTGCCTATTATTTGGTGTGACAATTTGAGGGCATGCTCACTTGCAAGAAATCATTTGCTACACTCCAGAGTGAAACACATTGAGCTCGATGTACACTTCATCCGAGACAAAATCCTTCAAGGTGTTCTAGGAGTTCAGTTTATTCCTTCTCCTAAGCGAATTGCAGATATGCTTTAACTAAACCACTGTCTTCAACGATGATTCTCTACTTCAGAGACAAACTAAATGTGAAATCTACCCCATTCAGTTTGAGACGGTATGTTAAAATTTGAAGAGTATTTTGTATATCTGTCCTAGGGACTAAAGTGTATTTATGCTTAAGTATGTGTACTGATGCAAATAAAAGTCCTCTCCTTATATAAGTTTTCCCACCTTTGACAGTTGACTTAATCAAAATAGAAATTAATATAATAATGAAAATTACTTGACGATGTTTACATATTGATATTTGTTTTAAAAAAGTCACCATCATTGACTGTTTTTTCTTCTTCTTAAATATATGTATTAAAAATTAACCAGTACAGTAAAGCAAATGACTTGAATAAAAAGCCTAGTCAAAGAGTCTTGGTACAAGAAGATTTTGCTTTTGCCTATATATATAACTTCCCATTGCCCTGATCATGCATTCACCTTAATTGCTTTCCGATCTAGGCTAATGTATTATCCTTTTCAAAGAGCCTGTGATCTTCATTCTCCATTTATTTACTTTCCTTCAGTTTAATTTCTCCCTCACATTTCAAGAAAAATGTATTTGTACATATATTTTTGTATACATTTTTTTCCTCTCATATATTTACTATATAGTTGGTTTATCATTTACGAATTAGAGATCTTGGAATATTTGTGGGATTAAACAAAAGTGGGTGTTTGCAAATCCAGTTTCATCAGGATTCACATGTTTTTAGCGTTTTTTTTTATGCGAATCCTGATGATGCTGCATTAGCAATAATCGACTAAATCAAGATTTCATCATGTCTTCCTCATCGCATGCAGAAAAACTTCTTCTTTCCGGTAAAGTTGATTTTATTTTCCAGTTGTATTTTCTTATATTTTTCCTTTTTATTAGTATTATCTTTTTATTTGGAAGAATTAGAACTTAGAGCAACATTGGAGTGAACATGAAAAATGAATATTCTAAAAAATGAAGGGTCTCCACTCCGCCTATCCTACGGGATGAATGTAAAAGTTAATCAAGTAACCAAATAGCTTAAAGTCATGAGATTGCTATTATATCAAATAACTGAAAGAAATCCTCTCTTTATAGGGTTCGAACATCCACACACCAGCTTAAGGTTCAGTCGCCTTTTTAAGGCACCCAAACCCTTTATCACTAGTAGACATGGCAATTTCGTTCCAACCTGGTGGATATCCACCGACCCTACCCGATAATGTAGGGTATTTTTAAGGATATGGTAGGATATGAGTTTGATTTTTCAAAACCCGTCGAGGGTAGGGTAGAGTATAGATATGTAATTTCTACCTGTCATAATACTAGGGGTGACAATTTCCCGATAATCCCGACCCGTCCCGATCCAGTTCCGAAAAATCCCGACCCGAAATTATATATATATATATATATATATATATATATATATATATATATATATATATATATATATATATATGTGTGTGTGTGTGTGTGTGTGTGTGTGTGTGTGTGTATGTGTGTATATGTATATGTGTGTATATATATATATATATATATATATATATGTGTGTGTGTGTGTGTGTGTGTGTGTATGTATGTGTGTGTGTATATATATATATATATATATATGTATATATATGTGTGTGTGTGTGTGTGTGTGTGTGTGTGTGTGTATATATATATATATATATATATATATATATATAACATTTTTCATCCCGATATAAATATCCACAACACTAAATACTAAAAACATAAGCCATTACACTCTCTGCTTCCTCCGTTTCTCATTTTCTTTACACCTCTCTTTTGCTCTCTAATGTTCAAGAGTGTTCTTTCTCACAAAACCACCCGCTTCTACCGGCTGTTGACTCTATCGCCGTTAACTCATTTCTCCGGCCCCTACCCTGAACTATTGTTGTAACGACTCCAGGCCCCGGGTCTTGTAGCGCTAAATGAGTCATAAATGATCCGGTCAACTGCTTAAACCGTCATCCTCTCTTGGTTTAAAAGGGCTAACCCGAGTTGTTAAGACATTTATGTCTCACACTTATAAGGTGGTAATATACTTCCCCCGGAACATTCTCACCCCCTTAGAAGGGAATGGCGTTCTCGCCAGGACTTGTCCCGCATGGATTTGTCCCAGTTTCTTCCCTACCAATGGATCTAGAGGTGGCCCCCGCCCTCACGGTGTGACATTTATGTCCGTCCCTACCAAAGGACTGTGACGTCCCGTTCCAAAATACCGAGTCCATATTCGGAATTGAACGCCCGACACGTATACAACTTAATTAAATTAACTGATATACGTAAGCCTCTCGAGCTAAATACAGAGTTAATTTTTGCGGAAGTAAAAGACTCGGGATAACATAAAGATACTAGGAGTAAAATAGGGAATCCAATGTTGATTGATTCCATTACAACATCAATTCAAAAGAAGTCGACGAAAGTCCATAAAAGATAAAGCTGATAGATAGGCTATGCTGTTACAAAACTTATCCAAGATACCTGTTAAGTCTATTACAAAATATAAATTATGATGAAACAACAGTCACTCCTCAACAAGCTCGTACATTTCTTCACCCGCATCACCTTCTCGGTGGGTAAACAACAACATAAGGGTAAGTACAATCGTACTTAGCAAAGGGTAGAATAACCGAATCTATACAAATTATATAACAATAATAACAAGCATTCATCATAACAAGTATGTTTCTCTCGCTTGCCACACTCCACTAGTCTCACTAGTTGACTTAACTCAAGTAGATATATGTTACATGCTAAACCTAGGACACTTTCCGGGTGAGAATGCACCGAGACATTTCCTCAAAACCTCTGATGGACACGGTTTCTAACCATGTGGATTATTACGTGAATCCGGTTTGATATCTGATTAGGTGGAGGCGTAATTATACTGTGAAGCGATGTATAAACGTGCCTTACCAAGGATTAACACGTTTTATCTTTTAGACAAGTCAAGTATGTATTTATGCGATTAATCTAACCACCTATGTTCATTAACATAAAAATCTTCTTAAGGACCACAAGACCTTATACGGTCTCTACATTACACTACCGAGCACATAGCACATAAATATTAGAATCTAATCCAATACTCACGAGGCTAAGAAATAAGGATTTCGATGATCCCGCGTTTCTCCCGCGAAGGTCTCCACAATGTGCTGAGACGAATACACCAGAAACCAAACCATTAACCTCTTCATGTTACAAGTACGACATTCAACTCAAGTCAACATCTTATAAGGCTAGAATGTAGAATGTTCCAATGCTCCCGTGAGACACAATGCGGAACCAAAGCCACTAGAACACGTACACCTAACTTTACAACACACCACACAAGGCTTTACACAAACGCATGCTTCAAAATGAGCTTAAAAACATGATTTTTGTACTACTGGTGCCCACCAGGGCATTTCTGGAGCCCACCAAGGCTTCTTGGCCGCCACCAACAGACAACATGGGCATCCTGTTCGCTCTTGGCGCCCACAAACTCCTTTTTGGCGCCCACCAAGTGTTTTTGGCGGCCACCAACAGCAAACAAAGCTCCTGTTCACCGTTGGCGCCCACCAAGGCCTTCTTGGCGGCCACCAACCTACCAGATTTGTGAAAGTGAAGGGAAAAAGCTGCAACTTTCGAACCAGATACTCATCTAACATACAAACCAACGATTTCTAACAATTTCTACTAGTTATTAGCAAGATTCTTAGCTACTAACATCTATATAATCGGTGGAAAACCCCCTTACTTTGAATTTTTGTCCAAAAGATGATTTCTTCAACTTGAGCTTAAGGAACACCAAGAACATCAATAACACACACTTAAAGATAGCTTGAAGATGCAACACCCAACTTGAATTCTTGCACCTAAACATGGATTAAAGGTTCATACAACCATTTAAGAAACTTGAATCCAAACAAGAACACACACATCTTCTTAAAAACAAAACTAGATCTATTCCATAGAAAAACTTACTGGGGGAGATGAAGAACTTATTCTTCCATGGGTTCTGCACCTACTTCTTCTTCAACTTGAGGTGAGGAAATCTTCAAGAGAAAGATTGATTGTTAGCTCAGTCTTTCAATTTCTCTATTTTCTCTCAACTTTACTCTCTAGCTTTTCTCTCTTCTATTCTCTCAAGGCACTTTTCCAAAAGAATGAGGATGGAAGGGTATTGGGGTGTTGGGCTAATTGGCTCTTCCAATTTTGCCCTCACACTTCACCCTTATTACTCTACCAACCATTCTTTTATAAAAAAAGGGGTAAAATAATACAATAATCCGTATAAATACGAAAAGACCATTTAGCCCTTCCGCAGAGATACAGGGTATCACAACTGTTTCGATCTAGTGATTGTTGTCATTTTTTTATATTAACATGAATTTTTTAAGATCATATGTTCGGGACGTTCATTTCCGACCCGACGAGACCCCGAACATTCAGGTATCCCGATTGTCGGGACCCGACACTTATCGGGTATGGGCTCGGGAAGAAAAATATAATCCCTAATCTTGTCGGGACGGGTTTGTGTAAGAGGTCTACGGGTCGGGTCTCGACCCGATGCCACCCCTACATAATACCCACCCGACCTACCATATATTATATTTTTTATAATGTATAAAGCAAAAAAAATTATTTGGAGTTGTTGACCTTGTACTTAACATCGATCGCCACATTTTTTTAACATGGAAAAATACATGTCACGTTGTCACTAAGAAAAATAAACAGTCAACGAGACTTACTTCAATGGTTTTCGTTTCGAGAAAAAAAAAAAAAATGTTGTCGACCTATGTCGTTTGTTTCGATTTGCGAGTTGGATTTCTTTATTAATGGAGTTGCGATATTTCGTAATTGAGAATAAAATTAGATATCCATATATCCAAATATTAATGATATTCGTATTGGGATGGCTGAGTTTGAAATTTTCTATCGCGTGGGTAATTGGTAGGGTATGGATAAAGATATTTTTTGATTGATAGGGTATGAATATAGTCAAACCAGTATTCACGGTCGGTTCCTATTGTCATCCCTAACCACTGGGGCTTTATGAATATTTTGCTCCTAAGGCTTCAAGGATATAAGGATGATCATAAAAGAGTGATAAGGGTTTTTTTTTGGGTTTGGTTGGGATGTTTTTAATATTTATTTAAAAAATATGCTTTGACTTGATATTGATCATTAACTTTTTTTTTCCGACTACTTTTGAATATTAATAATGTGCTTAAGTCATACATTCATTGTAACCAACTTAGTTGGACAATTATTTTTACATTAAAACTTATCACTTGGAGTTGTTGACCTTGTACTCAGTACATCGATCGGCCTAACATTTAGCTAGACTATACCCTTGCATGACGACCTGGGTTCGAGCCCTGTTTGGGGCATAATTAGTGTGTGTGTGTTTCCTTTCATTTCTGCAAAAAAAAAAAAAATTTTGTCGACCTATGTCGTTTGTTTCGATTTGCGAGTTGGATTTCTTTATTATATGGAGTTGCGATACTTAATTGAGAATAAAATTAGATATCCATGGATATCCACATACCTGTGGATATTCGTATTGGAAGGGTATGAGTTTGAAATTTTCTATCCGCATGGGTAATTGGTAGGGTATGGATTGATAGGGTATGAATATAGCCAAACCAGTATTCATCGGTTCCTATTGTCATCCCTAACCACTGGGGCTTTATGAATATTTTGCTCCTAAGGCTTCAAGGATATAAGGATGATCATAAAAGAGTGATAAGGTTTTTTTTTGGGTTTGGTTGGGATGTTTTTAATATTTATTTAAGAAAGACACAATTCATATCAAATGCAAGACAATGCTTTAAATTTTTTTTAAAGAAAATTCAAATGCAAGACGAAGATTGTGATTGGATATGTGGCGTATGAAATTTATCTTTGAGTTTGTCTTCTGCGGGAGAAATGGCCCAATAGGCCCATGAAATGATGAATAAAACAATCAATTTTAGAGTTAATTTCGGAAAGGTTTTGGTGTATATCGTTAAGAGCTTTTGATGTCATTAAACATTAGTCACAGGGTTGTTGATGATTGGTTTATGAATTAATCGAGTTAATAAGAAATTAATACTTAAAGTTGGAGGTTAAAGGTTAGGGAATGAGACACTTGTGATATATCTATATGTAAGGGTCAAATTGGCTTTTTCAGAATGTGTCTACGGGTTATAGCATTTTTGTGTGGGAAGAAGGCCTTAGATGCTCTTGGTTAATCACACATGTGGTGCCGCTGTCCGGCTGGTTTTGTCCGGTTCGTGTTCAAGTTGTTAAAAAATATTAAATTTTTTTGACAAAATATCTTTATGAAATTATAATAATTATTTTTAATTAACTTAATTAAGGCTGTTAGTGTAGATTGGAATGCCCGACTTAGTGTGCACGAAATTTCAAGCACGTGACATGATTATGGTCGGCATGCATAACATTGTGAAGAGACGATGTGAGTGCTGAGTCGGTTTCTTGTATTGAGGAACAAGAAAACTCATGTAATTAAGGAGATTAATTAAATTAAGTCGGCCTAATGATTGAGAATTAACATCGAATTTTCTCATCTTATGCGCTACAAAAATTATGCATTTTTTTTTGTCTCATCAAGTCATGTTGTGTCGAAGAGAAGTCAGAGCATCTAGTAGTTCGCCGGAGCAATCCAAAAGATAGAAGGTCGCAACCAGTTAAGATAGTCCTCCATAGAAAGGAACCTTGAAAGGAAGAGGATGCATTCGTAAAATCTGAATTTATAACGTATTTTCCACGCTTGTTTATCAAAAAACGCTCTGTTGAAACAATCTAAATCTTTGAATTCTAGCCATCCTTGAGACATCCTATGACTTCCAATTGGTTCTCCTTTGTTGGTGATGTGTTTCTTCCGCATGAAGCTAAAAGGATCATATCTATTCCTTAATCACAACATAACCAAGTTAACATACTCAAGTGGCGCTTCATGTGGCTCAACAGCTGAAACTTTGCCTAATTTATTATTTGATTGCGAAATTAGGGAAAATATTTGGTCTAAGATTCCCTCTTACAAGAATTGGCGTGCTTTGGGATCAAGAAACTTCATGGACTTTCTATATTATCTACCATATCAGCATGAAGATGCAGAATGTGTTTGGTCATTTTTCTTCTCTGGCATATTTGGAAAGCAAGATGCGGTTGGATTTTCAAAGGAATGATTGAAGAACAATCCCCCCTCTATCATCAAGTGTCTTTGGCACCCTTATTATTTACTTTACAGTCACGTTGGACTCACCCACTTGAAGGGAAATTCAAGTGTAACGTGGCTGCGTTCTTTAAGAATGGGTGTCTAGCCATTGAAGGAATTTCCTGAAACAACTTAGGGCGATTTTGTCACTCATTTGCATACAATACTAGTATGTCATGTTTTGTGCTAGTGGGAGAAGCTATCACGATTTTCCATGTTTTTTCTTTTGGAGTGTTGTATGGATACTATGATTTGATTATGGAAAGCGATTCGCTCCTCACAATACACAGGCTACGGTCACCCAATGAAGACTTAACAGAAATCGGTTGTATTGTAGAAGATTGTAAGGAGCTAGTTGCTCTATATTCAAATGCATTGATCACGTGCAAATCACGGTACTAGCAAGAGAACTAATCCAATCGCAGTATATCAATGAAGAATCAAGGTCGATCCCACAGAGACCCGTGCAATCATGTATACAATTCGAGATTCAAGATTGAATCATGTATACAATTCGAGATTCAAGACCGAGGACCAAATGGGGAGGTCCTTGACCAAATAAAGTTCAAGTAAAATAAATAGTTGACACAAGATTTACACAAGTATGCTTTCTATGAATTCTTAAGAGATTATTCCTAACTATGAGTGATTAAATCCTTCCCCCAATTATCAATCAATCTTCCTCGCTGGTGAATTTTAATTTATTGACATCCTCGGGTGCTACCCCCTAAATTTACCATACTTCCATTGTAAGGACAACATGTGCCTATGTGCAGTTAACCTACCTATGGTCGTATTAAAATCACGTGAAATAAGATCTAGGGATGGATATCTCAAGACCGAGAACCTCCCTAGGCAGCCATCGACTATAACTGGCAGTGCCTAGAGATCGATAATCTATGTCCTAACTAGCTCTTCATCAACGTTCTTTCATGCTAAATTAAAATGACATGCAATCAGGTGATCAGGCTAATAACATGTAAATTAAAACGGAATATCTGACGTAGCTGGCGCCGAACTCATGAAATATGGATTTACTAGGTGGACCGCTTCGGCGGTAAACACCTCCGCCTATACGGACGCGTCGTGACCCTATATTTCATGATTTCTTCACCAGATGATTCAGATATATTCATAACTGGGGAAAATAATTTAACAACTACATAGTAGGACTAATACGAAATTTTAAAAAATTCATCACAACGCAACTAATCTACATCTAAGAAACAAAAAAGTCATTACCCTCGAAACCAAGCGTAGATCCTCCTCGAATCACTCCCTTGGAGGCAAATCTGTTGGATCCGTAATGAACACTCATAGAAAACAATAAAAGAAAATAGAATAACTTTTATTGCATAGCAATTGTATGAAGTCTTGGTGTACATAAACCTAGGGGTGCTGCCCTTTTTATATAGTGTTTCTGCCGACCTAGTTTCCTCCTAAAACCCTAAACCTTACTTCTCCTCCAAGAAAACACGTTAACTCTGTGTCCACAATTTCCGCCGCGTCGAACCCGGCCGCCGCCTAAGCGAGGGTAATTTTTTCTTTTTTCCTCTGCCGACTTAGTCTTGGAATCTTCTGGATTGCCCTAAGCCCAATTCTTCAACAGACCCGCTCCATATCTTTTTCCTTAACACTTGGGCTAATTTATTTCCTGCAAATAGTCCACAAATACACAAAGTAATACCAATTCCGGGAATAATTATTATCAATACAAATTTCTCGACTTATGAACCCCGTAAATAGAAATTAACACAAATGGCTCATATTTCACGGCCGGAAAGACTAATTCTAGCTCATAATAGGTGTAATGCTGATGCCTTAACATATACAAATTCAACCGTCATCATGTATCATTCTCTTTTGTTAAGCGTGAGGGGAATGCCCCTACGCATCTGTTAGTAGATATTGGTTTCTCGATCACCTCTCGAGTGGATTGAGGCTCATCTCCGACTTTACATGTATTGTCCGCTTGTGCTCTTGATTTCCCGTAATAAATTATCATTTACCTTTAAAAAAATCCCTAAAATCCTGGAAAACGTGTGGGAGTAAACTAACCCCAGAGACAAACCCTATTTAAAAGGATTATAATCCTTATTATCAGAATTACATTATTGACTTGATGCCAAATTTACTGGGTACGTAGACAATCATCATCAACAGAGTCAAAATTCATCACATATGCTGTCAAATTATTAGTTGGATTGTTCTCCAAAGGATCCGATTACCCGTAATTTTATCCGGATGATTTTTGAACATCCACAATCTGAAAATGCAAAGAAATACAAAAAAATCACTGATCGAACTAAGAACGAAACGAGTCAACGATCGGGTCTTTCTTGCTCTAGGATTATACACAGAGTAATTGTGGTTATTATAAATGGACTGAACTTAAGGAATAAGCTGCCTACGTATCCAAATATATATCTGGAATCAAGTCCAACCGTAGTTCAGGCGGTTATCCATCAGAGTGGAGCTAGTGGGTGGTTATATAAGCCCCCACGCCTCACGTTTAGTCATAACTGCTCTTTATTCCATATGAATATGTCTCCGATCTGGCTTCCTCTGGTCGGGGACCTGACCTGGTCTGATCAGCCTGCTTCCTCTGGTCAGGGACTTGCCCTGATCAGCTTGCTTGGCTTCCTCTGGTTTGGGGTCTCCCCTGGCCTGATCAGCCTATTTCTTCTGGTCGTAGTGGTATTCAGGTCGGGTACAACTCTGTCCTGTTCTTCCGGTTCGTACTATAGACGCTTGACACGTGGAATGATCCGGGTCACCCCCAATCAAAGCCCCCCAGATCTTAATCGATTAGGTCTGGCCTTTAAAAATGGATTAAGATCTGAAGTTGAAAGTTGTTCATGTGTACCGTCCAGATGGCCCATCAACCTTTGTCTCGGTTAACTCAAACGTCACCATAATTGCACACGCTTTGTCTCTTCGATCGATGCGTAGTCCAAATGTCCCGTCTCTTGGCTGAAGGCTATTAAATCTATTAAACTCTGCAAACGTCCATCGTTATTTAAAGCTATAGACGCCCGATTTGGCAGATTTGCTCCCTCAATTAACAAGTAAGTCTTTTCCATTTTTGTGTGATAATAATTTTCTCTTTTTTACTCCTTATGAATCCAAATCAGCCTGAAATATCCAACCCCGGTGAAAATCCTCTCTTCTCTATTCTTCCCCCTCATCTGATTGCTTCTATCGTTCCTACCCTTGTCTAATCGCCTCCGACTGAGTATAATATTTCCGGTTTGTCTGCGCCCATACGAGCGTTGAGGAGGACCTACGAGACCAAGAAAATGATGGCTTGCCACGCAATCGACTCCAAATTAAAGGATTCGGATATCACTGACATCTGTGATAGGTTTGGGTTAAATAAGAACGTTTATGCCCCGATCCGACATGCACCTGGAAAAAGTGGTGCTGCTCCTCCTGCTGGGTACTGCACTGTTTATAAAGAACAGATTGAATGCGGCCTCAGATTTCCTCTTCCTCCAGCTTTCCTGGAAATACTCCGATATTATGACTTGGGGCTTGGTCAGATAGTTCCCAATAGTATAAGGGCCATTACAGGTTTTTTGATTTGGTGTAGGTGTTTTGTGACCCCTTTCTCTTTACTACTTTTTAGAACCTTTTACCAATGCAAACAAGTTAAGAAGAATCCTGGCTGGTACTGCTTCTGTAGGAGAACCGATAGTTTGAGTGGTGTCCGTTTGATTAAGAAAACATCCAATCTTTCTCTGATTGGAAGAAGCACTTCTTCTTCATTAGGCACAACACTGCTAGGGATCTAGGCAAGTGGAATACTTCAACTAAGAATAGCGATGTGTTAAAGAGCAAAGCGGATAAGAAGTTGTTAAAGGATATCAGGGTGTCACCGATATATCTGGGTCTGAGAAATTATAGTTCCAATCTGATCGATGCAGCTCATTTGGAGACTGCTTGCCCTGAACCTTACGTTGAGTTATCAGAGGAGAGATATAATTTGAATAGGATCTCTTATTTTGAACATTTATGTTTTTCCTCTATGGCATGTTTTTAATTTTTTGTTGGCATTTACAGTGGCAAGCTTCACTGATATCATCCAGATTGCTGATGAGACTTCACCTCCCCGAGGTCAGGGTGCATCCGATCCTGTTATCAACCCAAATGTGCCAGATCAGACTGCCAAGCTGTGGACAGTCATCAAATTGAGCCCTCAAACGAGATAGATCAGGCTGACGGTGACTCTGAGGAAACCAATGATTATCGGATTGTTTCTCACAACGCCTTGGTAGAGACTACAACTGAGACTAGGCGTGCTTCGAAACGTATTAGATCTCAAGATCAAACTGATGAGATGCTGGGGCCTCTGAACGAGCTCAAGGGGAGAGATACGATTGGAAAGAATGGACTAACCAAGATGTGTCCAAATTTGTAAGATTCTTTTTCATAAGTAGCAAACTGTTGCTTTTTGTTTTTATTATTTTTTATTTTTATATGTGCTGACTTTGCTCCTTGTATTCCCTTTCAGGGGGCCAAACTGGGTAAAGAGATCCTGTCCAGACTAAGGAGTTCTGGAAAAGTTGAGGAAGACCTGTCCAGATCTTTGTCAGAGTGGAAGGCCAAGTATAAGATTTGTTGAACACCTCTGCTGCGGAGAAAATGGCATTGTCTGATGAGTTGAAGGCCAAAACTGATGAGTTCCAGACCCACCTTGCTACTGCCAACGAAGTCAAATCCGAGCTGGAAAAGATGGTGGCCACTCTTGAAAAGGAGAGGGATAATTTGAAAAGCAGGCTGCCTGAGCACATTGCTGAAGCCCTTGCCAATTATAGGAGGTCTGACGAGCAAGCCGATAGCATCAAGATGTTATTTGCCCCAATTATCTGGTTTGGGTACTCCTCAGCCATTGAGGATATGAAAGCAGCTGGTCTCGATGTTGATGCTACCAAGCTTTCCCATGCGGGCTGGAACAGGAAGGATGGATCTCAAATCTATGAGACCAGATTCAAGGAGTTTAGAGATGGAGTGGACTTGGTCTCCAAGTATGGCAAGAAGCCTCCCCCTGCTCAAACCGGCTCATCATCTCAGTCTCAAGTCCCCCCAAGTTCAAAGTGAAAATGTTCAGTCTGTCCTCTACTTCAATCTTGATTTATCTTGATTTCAAACATTATATTTTGCTGTTGTTGCCCTCCAATTTTGTTGTCTTTATATGGAAGTTTTTGTTTTGGGATCTTTGGAATTTTGGTGCCCTTGGCACCATCTGCATATTTCTGCAATTTCTATAACATTCTGCAATTTCTGTAACATGTTTGCACAATTCTTACAACTTGTGTTTGCCTCTGTGCCTTGTATTACGTTCCTTTTTTATGCTCTGCCCCCCAGTATGACGTGTGATTTGCTGTTTAGCATATGTCATACTGTGGCATCAGCGGGTTTAGTTATTCCCAGACTTAATGAATTTCCTCATTTCAGGAACCTTCGACCTGACCTAAGGTCCATAGATTAGCTATCTGATTTGTTTGACTTAAACCATTTTTGATTTGAGAGTTTTCGACCTGACCTGAGGTCCGAGGTTTACGACCTGACCTGAGGTCTTAAAGCGGTTTGGTTTATCAGACTTAACAAATTTTCTCTTTTTAAGAGTTATCGATCTTACCTGAGGTCTAGAAGTTTTCGCGTTGACCTGAGGTCTTGTACGGTCTGATTTATCAGACTTAACGAATTTTCTCTTTTTACGAGTTATCGACCTGACCTGAGGTCTATAAGTTTCCGACCTGACCTGAGGTCTTAATGAGGTCTGATTTATCAGACTTTACGAATTTTCTCTTTTAAAGAGTTATCGACCTGACCTGAGGTCTATAAGTTTCCGACCTGACCTGAGGTCTTAATGCGGTCTGATTTATCAGACTTTACGAATTTTCTCTTTTAAAGAGTTATCGACCTGACCTGAGGTCTATAAGTTTCGACCTGACCTGAGGTCTTAATGCGGTCTGATTTATCAGACTTTACGAATTTTCTCTTTTAAAAAGTTATCGACCTGACCTGAGGTCTATAAGTTTCGACCTGACCTGAGGTCTTAATGTGGTCTGATTTATCAGACTTTGGAAAATCTCTCTTTTGAAGAGTTTAACAATAAAAATATATTACAGCCAATCATAATCAAAAGTGTAAAATAGTTCATAGTGCATAATAGACTTGCAGGATAAAATGACAATCACTTGCCTTAAACATAAAACTTCTTCATATTAATTGCATTCCAACTCCTAGGAATGGTTTTCCCTTTGCTATCAGCCAATTGGTATGCTCCTTTTCCATGTACCTTGATGACTTGATAAGGACCCTCCCAGTTAGGACTGAGATTTCCTCCCGGTTCCTGCCTGCTGACCTCATTTTTGCGCAGCACCAGATCACCAACCTTAAAATAGCACTGTTTTACTTTGGAGTTATAATACCGGGACACCTGTTGCTTATATTTAGCCATTCGGATCAAAGCAATATCCCTCTTCTCCTCCAGTTCATCCTTAGCGTGCCTTATTTCCTCTTCTTGGACCTGATCGTTATGTAGCGTTGTTCTAGGGGATGGCAGTCCGATTTCTGCTGGAATAACAACTTCGCATCCGTAGGCCAGTGAGAATGGAGTTTCACGTGTTGACATATTTGGAGTAGTCCTGTAGGCCCAGAGAATATTTGGGAGGTGTTCCACCCAGTGTTTTCCTTCTTGTTCTAGCCTTTTCTTTAAACCGAGCTTGATCTGCCTGTTAGCTTGCTCTACCTGTCCATTGGCTTGTGGGTGACCAACAAAAGTGAAATGTTGGGTTATGCCCAAATCTGTACACCATTCCTGGACTCCACTGTCTTCGAATTGAGTGCCATTGTCTGAAATTATGGTCTTTGGAATCCCATTCTTGCATATCAAGTTCTTCCACAAGAATTTTTGGATCTGTTTGGCTGTGATAGTGGTTAATGGCTCAGCCTCCACCCATTTAGTAAAGTAATCAATGGCTACCACTAGGAATTTAAAGCTTCCTGGTGCTATTGGCAGTGGTCCCACCAGGTCGACACCCCATTGATCAAAGGGCCAGGCTGAGATAACTGGAGTTAAATTTTTAGGCGGCTGATGGGAAAGATTACTATGGACCTGACATGACCTGCATGCCAAGACTAACTCCTCTGCATCCTGCTGCATCTTAGGCCAAAAGTAGCCAAACAATCTGCATTTCCTAGCTAAAGCTCTTGATCCCAAATGGTTTCCACAGATCCCCAAGTGGATCTCTCTCAACAAGTAATTGCCTTCTTCTATAGTAACACAACGTAACCAAGGGGATATGAATGATTTTCTATACAGAATGTCATTGAATAGGGCATACCTATCAGATAAGCGTTGGATTTTGCGAGCTTGCATCTTGTCCCCTGGTAACAGGCCGTCTTTTAAATATGCTACAATGGAATCCATCCATGTTTCCCTCTGTGTAACTAGTTGCACCTCAGATACCTCATAACTTCGTTGATGTAATTGCTCGACCAGGACCTTCTTGTCCGACAGAAAGTTCGATGCTAACTTGGACAGGGCATCCGCTCTGGTATTCTGTGATCTGGAGACCTGCTCCACCTACACTTCTTGAAACTGGTTTATCCTTGATTGGGCCAGAGATAAGTACTTCTTCATAGGTTCCTCCTTTGCTTCGTACTCTCCCCGATATGGTTTACTACCATTTGAGAGTCATTGTAGACTTTGAGTTGCTTAACTCCAAGTTTTAGAGCTAAGTTCAACCCGGTAATCAGTGCTTCGTACTCTGCTTCGTTATTGGTTGCGTGGAAGTTAAAGTGCAAAGCATAAGAAAACTCTTCACCCTTTGGACTTATGAGGAGGAGACCTGCTCCTGACCCGCTCTTGCTAGATGCTCCATCAACGAACAACTTCCACTGACCTGACTCTTTCGGATTCACTTGCTGATCGATAGAAATGGATTTCTCTTCAGCCTAGAAAATCTGCCAGAGCCTGAGATTTCACTGCTGTTCGTGGTTTGTATTCTAGATCGTACCTCTGCCAATTCGACGACCCATTTGGCTAAGCGACCTGAAGTATTTGGCCTACTCAGTATTTGCTTTAATGGCTGGTCGGTCAAGACGACCACCGGGTGAGTCTGAAAATAAGATCTCAGTTTCCTGGACGCATGTACCAATGCTAGTACCAATTTCTCCGCATCCGAGTACCTCACTTCAGGTCCATGTAAGGATTTGCTCGTGAAATAAACGGGCTTCTGGAATGAATCCTGTTGCCTAACCAAGACAGCACTAATGGCCTCATCACAGATTGATAGATAGAGGTATAACACTTCGCCTTCTTGTGGAGATGTCAGGGTTAGTAATTCCAACAAATATTTCTTCAACTCGTCAAAGGCTTCCTGGCAATCTGGCCCCCAATGGAATGGTGTAGCTTTTCTTAAAATCTTAAAGAAAGGCAGTGCACGCTGTGCTGATCGTGAAAGGAATCTGTTCAAGGTTGCTAACCTTCCAGTCAATCTTTGTACCTCTCTAATATTGGTAGGGGGCGGCATCATCTTCAGAGCATCCAACTTGTCCGGATTGGCACTGATCCCATTTTTAGAGATCATATAACCCAGAAACTTTCCAGATCTGACCCCGAACGTGCACTTCTTTGGGTTCAGTTTCATCTTAGCTGCTTGAAGCACCTCGCAAACTTCCCCCACATCTTGTAAATATTGATCTGCTTTTGATCAGTAAATCATCAACATAGACTTCCATGGACTTACCTATCTGATTGTGGAAAATTCGATTAACTGCCCTCTGATAGGTAGCACCGGCATTCTTAGTCCAAACGGCATAGTCACATAATAGTATGTGCCAAATTCAGTTATGAAAGCCGTTTTCTCCGCATCCTTCGGGTCCATAAAGATTTGGTGGTATCCTTTATACGCGTCCAAGAATCCAAAAATCTCAAAACCCACTGTCGAATCCACCAGTCTGTCGATTCTGGGTGAAGTGTAACTGTCCTTTGGGCAAGCTTTGTTCAAATCTGTAAAGTCTACACACATTCTCCAAGATCCGTCCGATTTTTTCACTAAAACCGGATTGGCCAACCACTCTGGGTAAACCACCTCCTTGACAATTCCAGCTTGCTTTAACTTCGCAACCTCTTGCTCTATGACTGAGATCCGTTCTGGTGCAAAATGTCTCTTCTTCTGACGAACTGGGGGTCTGTTCTGATCCACATTTAAACTATGGACTATAAACTCTGGTGATAAGCCTGGCATATCATCTGTTTTCCATGCGAAAACATCTCGGTATTCTCTGAGCAGATCTGTTAAAGCCCTCTTATGGGGGTCTAGAATCCATGAACCTATACTGACCACTGATTTTGTTCCCTGTTCCCCGATCTGAACAGCCTCGGTCTGATCTGTAGATTCCCAAGTCTTTTCTTCTTCTGGCAATAACTCTTCAAGCGTTACCTGTTGAACCAACTGTTTCTCGCCAACTACAGATGTATAACAGCTCCTGGCTGTTTCCACATCTCATTTGATTTCAACCGATCCAGAAGTGACAGGAAACTTCATACTGTTGTGGGCTAGGGAGATAACCGCTCGCAGATCTATTATTGCTGGTCTTCCCATGATGACATTGTACGCTGAGGGTGCTTTAACCACAATGTAATTTACCATGAGGGTCCTGCCCTTAGGTAATTTACCATAAGTTGTTGGCAGTGTGACCATGCCCATAGGATGGATAGGCGGGCCTCGCAAATCCGAATAGTGGCGTGGACACTGGTGTTAAACTGGAGTCCTTCAACTTCATGGCCTGGAAGGCCCTGTAATACAAAATGTTAACAGCACTTCCTGTATCGACACATATTCTTTTCACCCAGTTCTTGTTGATTACGGCCTCAATGACCAGCCCTTCATTGTTGATGACTAGCGGTAGTGGATCCTCTGGTCCATACCTCACCTCTCCTGATACCTTTTGACATTTACCAGAACTCAGACCCTGATCCGTTTGACCTGCTGAGCTTACTTCCTTCTCCTGATCTGTCCGCCTGGGACCTCCCATGATCATGTTGATTGTATTTATTGGACGGTTATCGATCTGACCGTCCTGATCTGGGGATGGATGTCTCTGCCTTCTTTGTTCGTTGTTCTTGTTCCTCTCGTTCTGGTACGATCCCCTCCTAAACTCTCTGCGCCCCCTAGGCTGTTCGTTGCGAGATCTGTCAACGACCTCGTCAAGTTGTCCTTCCATAACTGCTGCATCTATGTCCCTGATTAATTCCCTGCATGACTCTGTATCGTGACCAACATCCTGGTGGAATTTACAGAACTTGGTCTGATCTCTCTTTTCTCTGGGTCCTTTCATGGGAAATGGAGTCCTAGCTATGCCTTTACGTTCCATGATAGCGAGAACTTGTTCCCGTGATCTGTTCAACGGAATCAGGTCTCTGTCCTGCAGAGCCCCTCTTTTGCCCAATCTGTCGGTTATGGGTGCCTGCACCCTATCCCAAACTGATTTATGCTTCTTGTCAGATTTTTCATCTGCCTTTCCTTTCCTATGATCTCCTTTCTCCAACTCGCGCTTAGCGCGATTAGCTTCCTCACCCTGACAGTGCTTGAAAGCAACTACCAAGCACTCTTCCATAGTTCTGGGGTTTTTGCCATTCAATTTTGCATGTAACCTCCCTTCTCGTAGTCCTGCTACGAACGAGGCCACCAGAAACCGATCGTCCACATCAGCCACCTGGGTTGATTCTGCGTTAAACCTTTTGATGAACTGTAGAACCGTTTCGTCGGACTTTTGCTTGATAGTAAGCAAATGAGTGCTGTTTCTTTGAAACGGTCTCGCAGCGATAAACATACTCATGAACTTCTTCGTTAAAACTGTAAAGCTAGTGATAGATCTGGATGGCAACTTGTTAAACCAGTCCCTAGCCCTTCTAGAAAGAAGTGCGGGAAAAGCCTTGCACTTCATTTCGTCTGGAGCGTTGTACAACTGCATATGCGCTATATACTGGTGCATATGATCATACGGGTCCTTTGTTCCATCATACGGACTGATTTTGGGTATCTTGAATCCTCTAGGATTATACACAGAGTAATTGTGGTTATTCTAAATGGACTGAACTTAAGGAATAAGCTGCCTACGTATCCAAATATATATCTGGAATCAAGTCCAACCGTAGTTCAGGCGGTTATCCATCAGAGTGGAGCTAGTGGGTGGTTATATAAGCCCCCACGCCTCACGTTTAGTCATAACTGCTCTTTATTCCAGATGAATATGTCTCCGATCAGGCTTCCTCTGGTCGGGGACCTACCCTGGTCTGATCAGCCTGTTTCCTCTGGTCAGGGACCTGCCCTGATCAGCTTGCTTGGCTTCCTCTGGTTTGGTGTCTCCCCTGGCCCGATCAGCCTATTTCTTCGATCTGGTCGTAGTGGCATTCAGGTCGGGTACAGCTCTGTCCTGTTCTTCCGGTTCGTACTATAGACGCTTGACACGTGGACTGATCCGGGTCACCCCCAATCAATCACCTTCCTAAAAAATCAACTTCACACGAATGCTCCACTTCAATTCTTATTTTGTTTGGATTTTTCCTCAACACTGAGCTCCAAAACAACAATGATACAAAGTATTGTTTGTTTAAAGGTAGAATGAGAAGATTACAACCTCAAACGAAATACAATGGTTGGACATTGGATTGGGTTGTTGAAAAATATGGATTTTATTAGGAGGAAGGTTAGGGGGTTGAACACAGCAAGGTGAAACGTGAGAATTTATGAGAGAAATCTGCGTTGATCATCTCCGAGCTTAAGAGATTTACGTCTGCCTTCCAATATATAACGGTCCCGGTATCAAATTATGCTGGTTTCGTCTGCCTTATCTCAGTCCCCTTGGACAATATATAGTGGTATTTTTTATAACATGACGGTCTTGTCTAATTTCAGACCATCTGTAAGAAAACTAAAATAAAAAAGTAGTGGGTATAAAAAAAGGGAATATTAGGTTTTAGTCCACTTTCCGCCATGTATATAAATTTTAATCCACACTCATTTTTAATTTGTTGTTGTAATAAGGACAAAACATTTTCTGATTGACTGTTTTGCCCTTCATTTATAACGCGAAATCTTTGTTTGTTTTCTTCCGTCTAACACAATACCCAAAACATTAATTGCTTCTCTCGTTTAATTCGTTCTTCAACTTTCTTGATTTGCTCCGTATTTCACTGATCTGTAGATTAATTGTTCCGCTGCTTTGATTTCTTCTTCAATTTCTTCGTTCGGCCACTTTAATTGCAGTGCTCTCTTGATTTTGTCGTTGCAATTTCATATCTATTTTCTGTCGAAGGTTTCTGTTTTTATTTTAATCGCTTCAAGCTAGTCGTTCTTCTCCAATTTTGAAGATTTCGAAGGTAATGCTCTTCGTTTTATGCGTTGATTTTTATTTTTGTTTGCAATCTGGTTTCCTTACCTAATAATCTGCTTTTATGCATTTTTTTATAGGAATCAAATGACATTGTGTTTTTATATTGTGTCTTCACTTGGATTATCTATTCACATCTATTTTGTGATTGTTAATCCTGCTCTGTTTCTGTGAAATTTGTTGAATTGCTGTGATTCAAATCCTTGTTGATTTTGTGTGAGTTCTGTATTTGACTTACAACTGTTACTATGATTTGTGTTAGCTTGCATTCTTATGTCATTGTATAATCCTCAACTGTTATTATTAGAGGTGTATGCTGATTCTAATTTGTTGTTGTTGATTGTCCTTGTCTTATTAAGAATGTTGTTGTCCTATATGTATACAATGCAGTTTGTCATATGCTTTTTTGCTGTTGTTGTTACTCGTAACACAGTAACATTAACATAGTTTCAGTCTTAGTATAAGTGAGAATGCCTTGTTCCTTTAGTTTTAGTTGTTGTAATTTGTGCTTTTGTTTATAAGAAGATTGTTTGAGGATGGTGATTTTGTTTTGCACCTATGCATTGGATACTTATGTTTTGTCTGTTTGTGAGACTGATTACTTCAAGTTTATTGTCGATAAGTTTTGTCGACGATGGCGTAGAATGCTTCGTCTCTTAGGTTGTTCTATAAGTTACCTGGTTGTTCTAGAAGTTTTTTGTCTGGTGATGAAGATTTGGTTATGTTGTTTGTTGTGTCTCAATCCTTGAATGGGAATGGTATTCATGTGAATGTGCTAGAAGAAAGCAATGCTCCTTTCTCAAGTTCTAGTACAGTCCTACCCGATGTTGATGATGCTGTTTCCTCAAGCTCCACTACTTGTATACCTTCTCTTGATGCTATTGATGATGAGGAGTCTTTGTTTATGCTTAGGAAGGCTGTGCTACGATTAAGCTAGGTTGGGATAAGATATCTTTTAAACAGGGAACAGTCTTTTATGGCGGCGTCTCACAGTTTAGATCATCTCTGCAAAAAGGTTTCTATTGATACTGGATTTTAATATGTTTTAAAAAAGAATGATGGAAATAGAATAACGGCTTATTGTCCTTTCAAGGAACAATATAAGTGTGCATGGAATGTACATGGTATTAAATTGAATGTGAATGGGTATTTTTATGTCAAGAAGTCATGCACTGTTCATATTCGTGGTTCGGCATGTCGTGTCGTGTCTTGTGTCGGACACGGCGCACGGCGACCATATTGAAGTGTCGGTGCATCATAGGTTGTGAGTTCTACTGCATTTATTTATAAGGTTCTGTCTTTACCGAGTGCTTCAGTGAATTTGATGGATCGTACATGCTCTTGCTCTCTTTGGTAAAGGAATGGTATCCGTGTCGTCATGGAGTTGCTGCTGTGATGAGCACACGATTGTTTCAACATGATTATGTGGACGTGTGGTACCAGACAAGCTCCTTTGTGGATTCTTATCAATATGCACTATATCCTGTTCAAGATACTTATCTCACAGCTCAGATATTAGCTGCAGTTGCTGTATTACCTCCTTTATCTAGGAGGCAGCCTGGAAGACCTCATAATAAATGGTTTCCTTCATGTGGAAAGTCATCCCAACGTTCGAAACGTGCATATAGATGTAGTCGTTGTGGTTCTTCTAGTCGTCACAATAAGCATACATGTAGTGCTGATGTGCAGTTGGACTGATCTTGTATTGATGATGTTTCAGTATGCCGTTTCATATTAACATTCCATCAGAGTAACATTCCATCATAGTATCATTCAGAGTCACATTTCAAAATCTGTACAATGAAAAGTAAATCAACAGTTGACTGTATTATAACAAGAATGCTAAATGACTAGAAGCATTTCATTCATTGTAATGCTATTTATAATCATTCCTTTCAATTGTTGCACTTGTTCATCTGCTAACTTTCTTTCAATTGAATTTCCCGTTACGATTCTGTTGATGTAGTATGTCACGTAAACAACACAATCATACCTGCATCAGTTTTAATTCAATTGATTAGTACTTATACTAGTAATTAAATACAATGTGTTGAATGCTTTCTTACGATTCAATGTCTTGTAGTGGCAGGTTGGGAACTTTCTTGATTGTTGAAGGCTTTCTTCTTTTGTTCTTTATTTTTGTTCCTTCATTTGGCTACATGCAGTTCCAAATAATTGATTGCTGTGATTCAATGTGTATTTCAGATGGATCAGTGTGCACAATATAAGTATCAAAAAGTAACACAATAACACATAGATATAACTGCTTACCAGATTGTCAATGTCCTTCAAGTAAGGGTCTCTTCCTCTTGGTGATTTTAGTGAATGGTACATACTCCAGGTATCTTGTTCTCTGTTGTGAGTGAGCAGCACCCAATGGTTTCCAAATTTGCTTTTCACCACTGGCCCAAATTGGCATTAACACTGTTTTTCCTTTTACTATGTTTCTGACAATTTCATTGATAGGTTCCATATCGGTATAACCTGGTGTTTTGTGGAACCTTAAGAAATCCGCCTGCAAATGTTAATCTTCTTAGTAATAGTTTGTAATAATAGCAGCTATAGAAGTATCACAATCAGAATTCTATCTATCTTACCAATGGTGCTTCTTGAACAATGTGGTACTGCTTTCCTACTACATCTGCCTTTCTCACGATTTCACACATCCCATCTATTATCTGTGTATGAAGTTATTGTGTTAATAGCTAAATTATAGTGCAAATAAAAGTGGATATTGTAATGATATTATGAACTTCTTACCGATTCATCAATTAATAATTCATTCATTACAGCCATGAGTGAGTTGACAGTCACAAAAGGGTAGTCTCCGATTGATTTTGCCCACACTTCTCTGCTGTGTATAATTATCGGACTCACATTAGTCATTGTTATGTAATCAATACTACAGTAATTATTTATATAAAGATACTTACTTTTTGCCACCCTCCTTATTATGATCCCAGATTCGTTGATATGCCTCTTCCATGACATTTTTTCCACATTTGTATTCATTCTTTGATTCTTCCATGACTACTTTCCCATTGATGCATTTATTATCTATTGCAGGAATGTATTTTTCTTCAGATTCTTCAGTTTCTTTTTTGTGATCTTTCCCTATGTTGTATTCATATGCTTCATCCTATATTGCCTTCTTCTTTCTTGGATTTTCATGCATTCTTCTTATCAATGATGACTCACCGGTGGTTTGCTTACATTCTTGAGTCACCTTGTGAACTTCAAGCTCTGTATTCTCTTCAGTCAATTTCTATGCATGAGCTTTCATATTTTCGATTAGTTTGTCTTGTGCATCCAAACATTTTTGCCTCAGTTATGCAATTCTTTAAGTGTTCCTGCTGTTGTTTTTGATTCTTCGGCTATTCGATTTAACTTAGTTATGTTAACCTTTTTGTTAGACAACTCTCTTTGGAGTTTTAAAACTCTCTTTTTCAGTTCTGATGTTTCGTTTGAATGCCTGTTCTTGTTCTCTTGTATTTTTAACTTGAGTTGTTGTATAATTCCTGACTGCTCCTCAAGTCTTCGTTTCAAGTTGCTGATTTCAGAGTCTTTTGAATATGCTCATTTTTGAGTTTAGCAACTTTCTCTGAAAGAAATTGAATCCTCATTCTATCTTGCTCTTGCTGTTGGATCCTTTGCTGTTCATCCTGATCTTTGTTTGGGTTACTGTCCTCCTGAAGTTTTGTAACGTAATCATCCTTCCTTGCTAACACATCCTGAAGGTGTTCATTGTTTAGTCTTTCTAATCCGTAAAGTTTCTTGAAATTTTGTACTTTGGATATCAATTCAGCTTGCTTAGCATCTTGTTCTTCTAATGCTATTCTCATGTTATCATTCACAATAGCCATTGATTCTATCTTCCCAACTAGGCTGACTTCATTCATTTGATAAGCCCCCACACATGCTTCAAGGTCTGATATTTCTTTTTGCTTGTCGTGCACCGTCTATTGAAGATTTTTCATTTGTGCTTCTTTTTCCTTCAACATCTCTTGCAGGATTGGTATCTCTTCTTCATTAGCCTGCACAAATAGGCCCCTGTTACTGTGTTACTGTGTTGATGATGTTTGAGTATTTTGAATATGTATTCATACCAGATTGGTTGTTGTTTTTTCAACCCCATTTGATGGCTGTGTGATCTCTAATGAGAAAGAAGGTATATCAATCCTTTTGCCATCTCAACTCTCTTGTATACCTTCACTCTTCTCTATTACTTTTTGTTGTTGTGCATCTTGATTTCCTTCACCTTTCCCTAAACTATCATCATGCATTTGATTTTTGATCAATTGCATCATCTTCTACACAATATTCAGCCTCTTGCTCTTTATTCTCTTCTTCCTCTACTTTGTCTTCTTTCCCAGCCTGCTCTTGTTCTTGCTGTTTTTCCTGTTCTTTCCGTCTTTGCATTTCTTCCTCTCCTTCTTCCCCTTGATATTGTTCCTCTCCTACTTCCCCTTGCTCTTCTTCCTCCTCATCATCTTCTTCCTCCTCATCATCTTCTTCATCCTCATCCTCTTCTTCCTCTTCTGTCTCTTCTTTCTCTTCTTCATCATCCAGGCCTTTAATAAAGTATTTTTCAGCAATGGTAGGAGTCAATGCTTCTTTGTTGAACTACAATGCATTAAATAGAGGTTATGTTAGTTTATTAATGTATATTGCTAAAGTGTTACCGTGTTACTGTGTTACTGTGTTTTAAATGTGTTGTAACTGTGTGAAATGCCTGAAATCTTACCAACTCCTTATTCTTTTTCTTAAGAATGTCTTTTCCTCCATTTTTTATTGGCACAACCAGTTTTTCAAGTTCTTTGTTGTCCCATTTTGTAATTCGGGGGATCCCTTTCGATGTACGTCCTAGCGTCCCCTTCTTTTTTGGCTCTTGAGCTTTACCACTTGTGTTTCTTGGTCTAATTGCATTTGAGTGCTCACAGAACCAGGACTGCATTGATTATAGATCTGTTAGTACTTTTACATGATTAGTGCATAATATGAGAGCATGAATTGAAAAGAAACATACCTGGTAAT
Organism: Gentiana straminea; assembly: GCA_036785695.1. Lineage (NCBI taxonomy): Eukaryota > Viridiplantae > Streptophyta > Magnoliopsida > Gentianales > Gentianaceae > Gentiana > Gentiana straminea. The sequence goes on from JAVUPR010000100.1 coordinate 1,400,761, forward strand.
ATCAGAGTGCATCCATTCACTTGTGTTGGATGGTTCCAATCTTGATTTAAGCCTTCAATGAGTTGGTATAATACATGTTGTGACCAGTTGTAGGTTTTCAATCTTTCAATGTCTCAACATAGTATAAGAATATCCATGCTATATATGCTCCTGTATTCGGCAGGAAGACTGTATGTAGTTGTATTAGACAAAGGAGCTTCGCACAGTCATCAATTGATTGTTTGTCATCCTTCTTAACTAGCTCATTGACTTTAAGTTTCACAAGGTGTGCAGTTAGTCTTTTTGCTGTCTTACCGTACCTTTCTTCTAGTTTTGTTTCCCCCCTTCCATGCTCTCTTAGATTTCCAACTTCTTCTTCACCATCCTCTATGACAAAAATTAGTTTCACATCCATTGTTTTTGGCTTACTGAATTGACCACTAATGTGGAACTTTTTTTTTTGTAGCTGTTGATAAATTCATCAATCATTTCATTCTTTCTCTTCTTGTAAATGATCTCTTTTTCTTTCAATGCAATTATCAGGTGCTTGAATGGAGTTCTGTTGAATGCATCTTGATGTTGTTGTTTTAGGTCCATGTCGATTTCCTTGAACATTTGTTGTATTGCATTCAAGTTTGACCTATATTGTAATGTGTACCTGCAATTAAATAGAGAATTTGCAACTACATGTTAATGTTTGCACTAAAACTTCATATTCATTACAGTTTCAGATACAACTATCTGTCTTAAAATACCTATGTTCAGTAACACATTAACACAGTAACAAAGTAACCCATTAAAACATTATCCTATTAACACAGTAACACCTTAACGCATTAACACATTAACACATTAACATAGTAACACATTAACACAGTAACATAGTAGCACAACAACACAGCAACACAGTATGAGTAACCCAACAAGTCTGATTATTTACATGTTTTCCAGTAAGTAGCTCTTGGTCTGATTATGAGTAGCATAGTAATATACTGATAGTTATCTCTCCTACATCTCATCCAAAAATGCAGTATTACTAGCATTATTAGTAAGATTATCATCAAAAATTGTCATTAGAATATGAAATTATTGACAATCTAGTATATAATTGACATTGAGTTTTAGAAATAGTTCAGTAACATTGAATCAAGATTACCATGAATTTTGTAATATGTTCCATTTTTTTTTTGGAGAAATTCAACACCATTTTCCCTGAAATTGAACACCATACAATGAGAAAACTTGCTTGCATTTAGTGATTTTAGAGTAACAACTTCATATAACTAGTAGAATACAATTTACATTTGAAAGATATACCAGAATTTTCAAAAATGGAGCCGTATTTCAGTTGTTAGATCTTACCCTTGCTTCTTTTTCTCCTCTTCTCCGCTGCTATTTCCATCGGTCCTCTTTCTTTTAGACATTTTGCTAAAATCTCTGCAAATCTACGAAATTGCTGCTTTTGGTTCGAATCTTCGAATTCCTGATTAATTTCCGGTGAAGCTCAATGTTATTTATTCGATTTTGGAATCGTGGGTGAAGAAAGTGGGTGGAATCGTAGGTTTAGAAAGTGGATTGGTGAATTGAATGCTTTTCCATTTCTGTGGTTATGAAGGGTATTTTTGGCTGTGTGATTTTTTTTGTTCTTTTTGCAACTAGAAAATGAGTGTGTCCTATTTATTCAATTTGTAATTGAAAATGGACTTTTCCCTCAATCCCTCTAAAAACAATTATTTTTGGGTACTTGTCTATTTTATGAATTTCCCCAAATCACAAATTACTTATTTTGTGAATGTTCGGTTAATAATTAGTGCAATAAGTTTTTGATATAAACCGGATCTTCTTATTGAACACAAAAAGTTGTACTAAAAGTCGTAAAAACTCTTGAAAAAGCCTACTATGAACAACACCTATATAAAGAAACTTAGACCAAACTAATATAAGCTCACGAGGTTTACGAATTGCATTTGAAATGAAGAAGATTGTTGGGGGTCGTATCGTTTCATTGTGATGAAATTCCTCGTTGCGCCAGTACAAAAATACTCTAGATTATTTCCCATAAAAAGAATTTCCAAAATTCATTGCTGCCATGCTTAAACATCTCCACTTCGAGTCATCTATCAAGCCACCGAGGGATCTCATAAATTGAATTAAACTCATTCCATTAGGTTTTGTGTATCACACCTCTCCACATTCTATTCACCCACGTACAATCAGGGCCCTAGTAGTCAGAAATTACTGTGGCTGATGGATCTCTGATCACTGTTGCAGGTATACGGAATATTGTTTTGACACTTGAGATTACTCTAAAAAATGTGTTACATGTTCCCATAATTACTTCTAACCCAATTTCCATTCAAAAAATTACAATTGATTTTAATTGCAATGTTATTTTCTTCATGGACTCTTGCCTAATATAAGAGAAAGAAATGAGTAAGAATATTAGAATTGTTTAAGTGAAGAATGGACTCTTTTATTTGGATGGACAAGAGAATAAAACCTGTCATTTATCTTATTCTAGATCTTCTATTGATAAAATTTGGTTGTACCATAGATGATTAGGTCATCCCGCAATAGAATATCTGAAAATTGTACCCTGATATTTTTAAAGGAAAAAAAATTGACTCTTTCTTTTGCCATGAATGTGAAACACAAACAAAATCCATTTACAAACATCAGTGAAAGGTGTAAAACACCATTTACCCTAATTCACGGTGATATTTGGGGTCCATACAGAGTGTCAAACATAACTAGTGAAAAGTTGTTTATATCTTTTATTGATGATTGTATTAGGACAACATGGTTCTATTTGCTTAAAATAAATCTGAAGTTGTTAATGTTTTTTGATGACGTAGATCAAGTGATAATAAAATACTTGACCACCATAAACCAATACTAGCAAGAGGACTAGGTCCATCGTAGTACAGCTATAGCGAATCAAGGTCGATCCCACAGGGAACCAATTGTGGGTCATTTATATACAAACAATTAATTATTCATATCAAGGACATAAAGCGGTGTACGACCAACAAGAGACAAGAAAGATAAAGGACACGTCACAAACAATGTAATTAACCTCCCCAATTATTATGTTATCGTTTGGATCTAGAGATTCTATATAATTAAGCTAGACTCGACAACTATTAATCCGATTCGTATTTCTTTTATATTGGCTACGGGAGTCATCCCCTAAACTAGATCTAGCTCCGGGTAGGCCATCTAGATCACTGTGCTACATTACGTGACTTCACTTTTTAGGCCTCCATCTCATATAACTTGCACGCTTACAAAACTAGGGATGCCGATATTAACCGTATTCCTCACCTAGGAACATTCCTGTGGTTAGGCGTACTTCCTAAGTGATCGCATCAGTCTCCGTCCCATTAACACTAACTTTTTAGGTATCATGTTAATCTACGATTTACGTATAACTAGATGTGCACAATTCCCTAACACAGAACATATATAGATCTCGCTGAAAGTCCCGGAAGATCAATTCATGAGCCGACCTAGGAGCCCTATATTGGTATTTTCTAATCATACGCTAATTAAAACAGACGAGCAACGTAGCCGTAGCCATACCTACTAAGATAAGAAATTCTAGGTGGACAATCTCACCATAAAGACGTGGCCAGATTGACGCGGCGAAAACCCAAATCTTAGCGTTTCTATATACATAACGGATAAAATAGAGATTCATAAAGCAATTATATAGATCTACTAAAAACACTATTGTTAATCAAAATAAATTCATACATAGATCACGAGACATAGGCGTGGGTGTGCGGATCCTTATAGACGAGGAATCCATACTGCCTCACGTCGTAATCCTAAATCTACATCATTTAACTAAGAAATAACAATCTCAAACGATAAATAATAATTTGGGAATTAATTATAAAAACTAAGAGAAAATAAATACAAGAACTTACATAATTGCAGAACTTGTAAAAACCACTCTGAGGAAAACTGAGGATTTTATTATATACTGAGAGAATTGTCTAAGGTGTGTTTTTGCTAATGAACTAGTACAAGTATTTATAAGAGTAAAAATCGAGTTAAGATTGGCCTGAACCGATCTAAAATACGTTTCCTAAATCCAAATGAAGTCTGAAAACGCATTAGGATAATTCCAAGCTAATCCGGATAGACAGGGGGACTCGCCCCCAGCGAACAGGACTGCGGCGCCGGCGAGTCCTCCAAAACTGGATTGGCTCGCTGGCTCTTGTATCCCGTACTCCTCTTCTCGTGCTGCTTCGATATTTATCCTTAATTCAATCCGATTCCACTTCGAATTGCCTTGAGATTTATCTTCTTTTTTGGTAGAAAATCTCCAATTTATCTTTATCTACAAAATAAACATTTATTGCACAGTAAATTGTATTTAAATGATAAAAAATGGATAAATACCAAATTATATTTTATAAATCAAAAAACATTAAATAATCATTATACACATGTGATTTAACATAAAATATATATTATTTGGCTCGATTTAAGGATAATGTTGATGACTTTTACGAGTATATTTTGACCGTCATCAACTACCCCCCACTTAGACTTTGATCGTCCCGAACAAAGCATCAATAAGTCATTCCCCAAGACAATATTTTCCATGGTCAGATCATACTTACGCAAGTGACTCGAGTCAACTCATACCAGTCATGCTCATAAGGTATCCATTATTCACTACTCACTATGAATCAAAGTGATGTGTGCATATGCATTCAGTTTTATATAATTGTGGCAAGATTAGAGTTTATGCTAACTTCGCAATCTCAACCTACCAACATCAGTATTCCCACTTCTTAAGCCTCACAATGGGTAAAGAAATGGTGCAATAAGCAAGAGCGTCATCCATAAGGTTTTTGGACTTGGAGACCGAGAAAAATACTCGAAGCCTCTTAAAAGTTGGATTTTCTTCATAATTTCAAGCATTAACACCTCTCAAGAAAGAAACTTGCTTTAAAAGTAAAGTATGCATTGCAAGGATCCTCCTCTCACGGATTAGTCAATAGCATTGAATATTACCACAAGTGCGGGGCTACTTTGGTAATGTTACTACAAGCCCAGTGTTTAACGCTTTGTCAAAACACAGATTATTCTCAAGCTTATTGCTCCGCTTTGACGGCCAGAAGATAGGAATACATCAGAAGATAAATATCAACATTAAGTCTACATAACCAATCATCTACTCAATGTACACATAATTTCTTCAGTTATTATAATTCGTACGGTAAAAATCGATTCAAAGATTGAGTAATCGAATAATAAATAACTACTTGCAATAATCGGCATGAATATCCTTAAATTTACATTCACATAAGTATAAAATGATCACGTACTCATGCAACTTGGTTCCTTTCCTATCAATTCTTAGCTAGGAACTCACAATTTTAAGGGTACGAGATAAATAATATGGCATTTATTCAATTTTTTCAATTTTTCTTAAATTTTCTACCATACCATTTCTTATAATTTTTAATTATAGTACATCATAGCTAAGTCTCCTACCCCCCACTTAAACATGTCATTGTCCCCAATGACAAAGAAAAAATGAGAACGTAAGAAAAAGACTTAGCTTGGGAAACGGCTCTCAAGTAAGAAGCAGAATATCGGAGTAGTCCAAGCACGTCGAGGAACTTCTAGGAATATAAGCAAACCGGAGATCGAACACGAAGTTCTATCGCTGCAAAATAAGTCTTCAACAAAGCTCGAAACTCGTTACAACGTTAGCTCATAAAAAATAATAATCGAATAAAAGGGACAGTAAAATGAATACATTAAACCTTAAACATTTTTAAGTCCATAAAACGATTACATGTTTGAAACATTGAAATTATGAAACCCGACTTGTTTTTAGTACAACATTATGATTTAGAAAACTGACAACAGACTCGATACAAAGGAAAATATACTAAATAGAAAGAAAAATAAGCAAGCAACTAAAGATGGTAGTCTTCATCTATAACCTCCACCGCTTAAATATTCTTAAAACCGGGTGGAGAAGACAAAGATCAAAAAGAATTACCCCACGTGGGAAAAGACGAGGTTGACTGGAGCAACCACGTAAAGAGACACTTGGTAAGGTATAACAGATTCAATGTGACCTATTGGTAAAAGATAAGATCAGAAACTCGGCGCAGACGCTTCACGTTTTGAATGGATATCAACAACTTAGGGAGATGTAGCTTCTCTTCGAAATTACTAATCACCCAATTTATCACGTAGAAGGTCTCAACGTCATCAACAAGGTCTGATAGGTGTGATAGTATAGAACAAAACTCATCATCTATAAATGCCGGAATAGGCGGAAAAGTGTAAAATTTAAAACTTCCGGTAGAAGGATAAGTTGTATTTTGATCGAACCAAAAACTTTTAAAATCGAGCTAGGGTCAGAGCTACACTGACCCCAGCTAGGATCATGAAAACCAAAATGATAAAAGATAATCATTAAAACTTAGCAATATTTCAAATTCTGCAACACAAAGGTACTTTGTAAACAAAATGGAGGTTGAGAGTATGATGGGTTTAGAAAAAGATATATAAGGATGGTAAGAAAAGATAAAGGGTGGGTAAGAAATTGTGTTTTGGGTGGGTTTTGTTTAAGGGAATGGGTAGGGTGGGAGAGTGAAACAGATGGAAAGACAGAGTGGGAATGAAAGAATGGTTAGAAATGTGAACTGTGAGGCAGATTGGTGAGAGAATAGAAATGTTGAAGGGTGAAAAGGTACAAAGGAAAGGATAAGGGTAGTTGCAGAATGAATTGCACACAACTTTGGATTTTCACTTGGATCGCCATTCTAAAAAGTTTTGGGAGTTGACCAAAAAGTGTTCTTGTTTGCACCAATCATTCTCTGTTACATTTTTCAGTAATTCTCAAGCTCTCTTAATGCTTCCATCTTAAGGTTGATTGCTAAATTTCCTTTTCATTAGCAATATTTCGACTCTCCTACGGAACTCTATTTCACGTGGCCTATATTGAGTAAAAAAGTTTTTCACATCCTTAGCCCAATGGCCATCGGAACACGGCAAAATAAAAAACCTCAACATATGTCACGTTACTTTTATTGGACTCAAAGAAAACAAAAAACCTAAAAAACTAAAAAGAAATCCTAAGGGTTTTAAAGAAGTAGTTCTGAGTTTAAAGTCCTCGGCTCGACTTTTCAAAAAAGTATCCTTGTCAGTCATCCTTCACGGCTCGCCAGACTTTGACCCTCTGAGCACTATAAAAGGTGGGCTCGTCGCTTTTGCGGATTAATACCCTTCCCTTGGTTGTGAGACCTAGGAAACGACATTTATCCATACCATTTATACAAAGCTCTTACCTCGGCTCTCGTTTTAGGAACTAGTGAATTCTAAGAAGATTTAGTCCTAGGGACCCATTTTAATCACATCCTCTATAATGCAGCTTCATTATGCTCTCTCAAAACTCAACGTCTTCTTTAGATTGCAAATTCTTAAAACTACACAAATTGTTGCTCCCATGGGCAGTAGAAGCAATCTCATGCATAGGACAATGAGATTTTGACAGAACTACGAGGAACTCTTTATTCACTGCTTCCTTCAACTACTACATGTTTCCTTACACCCTCTAGATGAGGCAGATTTGGGGCGGAACCTTCCACACTAATAAAATTAATCTTACAAACCAACTCCGGGCAAAGATTCATACTCAGGTTCATGTAAAGACTAACTTATGTTCAAAAAAACAAAAGATAGTAAAACATAAGCAAAAAAGGTAGTACCTTGCCTTCAACATTGTACCACGAATAATTCGAACCTTTTAATATTTATTTTCTCGGAGCCATCTTGGTGTTTTAAAGGTGTTGCTTCCATTGCTTTTCCCATCGTAGATTTGTAGCTCCACATGTTGCTGGGTTATTTTCTCAGTGCCCACGAAAAATTACTGACTCAGATTTTTGCTTCCCTGGCTTCTGCAAATAGAAGAAAAACAAAAACAAAACAAACAGACCGTAGACTGATTTTAACATGGTTTCCCATGCTGCTATCAGACCTACGGATTAAACATACAGAGATAAACAGACACGTGATATCCTAGAAAACTGACCAGGTTCGGCGCGGCGAAGCGATCTCGGCGGGAGTGAAACCAGCTTTTTTTTTTTTTTTCCAGATTCTAGAATTTTTACACAGAGCGGACAACCAGAGGGACTCAAAAATGTAAAAAAAAGACTCTAAAACAGAAAAATCGACATGAATAAAAAATTATTTGTATATAAAATTGACCGTTGGTTCCCCAGCAATGGCGCCAAAAACTTGATGACGTAGATCAAGTGATAATAAAATACTTGACCACCATAAACCAATACTAGCAAGAGGACTAGGTCCATCGTAGTATAGCTATAGCGAATCAAGGTCGATCCCACAGGGAACCAATTGTGGGTCATTTATATACAAACAATTAATTATTCATATCAAGGACATAAAGCGGTCTACGACCAACAAGAGACAAGAAAGATAAAGGACACGACACAAACAGTGTAATTAACCTCCCCAATTATTATGTAATCGTTTGGATCTAGAGATTCTATATAATTAAGCTAGACTCGACAACTATTAATCTGATTCGCATTTCTTTTATATTGGCTACGGGAGTCATCCCCTAAACTAGATCTAGCTCCGGGTAGGCCATCTAGATCACTGTGCTACATTACGTGACTTCGCTTTTTAGGCCTCCATCTCATATAACTTGCACGCTTACAAAACTAGGGATGCCGATATTAATCGTATTCCTCACCTAGGCAACATTTCTGTGGTTAGGCATACTTCCTAAGTGATCGCATCAGTCTCCGTCCCATTAACACTAACTTTTTAGGTATCATGTTAATCTACGATTTACGTATAACTAGATGTGCACAATTCCCTAATACAGAACAGATCTAGATCTCGCTGAAAGTCCCGGAAGTTCAATTCATGAGCCGACCTAGGAGCCCTATATTGGTATTTTCTAATCATACGCTAATTAAAATAGATGAGCAACGTAGCCGTAGCCATACCTACTCAGATAAGAAATTCTAGGTGGACAATCTCACTATAAAGACGTGGCCAGATTGACGCGGCGAAAACCCAAATCTTAGCGTTTCTCTATACGTAACGGATAAAATAGAGATTCATAAAGCAATTATATAGATCTACTAAAAACACGATTGTTAATCAAAATAAAGTCATACATAGATCACGAGACATAGGCGTGGGCGTGCGGATCCTTATAGACGAGGAATCCGTACTGCCTCACGTCGTAATCCTAAATCTACATCATTTAACTAAGAAATAACAATCTCAAACGATAAATAATTGGGGAATTAATTATAAAAACTAAGAGAAAATAAATACAAGAACTTACATAATTGCAGAACTTGTAAAAACCACTCTGAGGAAAACTAAGGATTTTATTATATACTGAGAGAAGTGTCTAAGGTGTGTTTTTGCTAATGAACTAGTACAAGTATTTATAAGAGTAAAAATCGAGTTAGGATAGGCCTGAACCGATCTAAAATAGGTTTCCTAAATCCAAATGAAGTCTGAAAATGCGTTAGGATAATTCCAAGCTAATCCGGATAGACAGGGGGACTCGCCCCCAGCGAACAGGACTCTGGCTGTCAGCGAGTCCTCCAAAACTGGATTGGCTCGCTGGCTCTTGTATCCCGTACTCCTCTTCTCGTGCTGCTTCGATATTTATCCTTAATTCAATCCGATTCCACTTCGAATTGCCTTGAGATTTATCTTCCTTTTTGGTAGAAAATCTCCAATTTATCTTTATCTACAAAATAAACATTTATTGCACAGTAAATTGTATTTAAATGATAAAAAATGGATAAATACCAAATTATATTTTATAAATCACAAAACATTAAATAATCATTATACACATGTGATTTAACATAAAATATATATTATTTGGCTCGATTTAAGGATAATGTTGATGACTTTTACGGGTATATTTTGACCGTCATCATTTTTCAACAATTTTACAACATGGTGAAATCTCAGTTTTATACAAGGATTAAGAGGATAAGGACTGATAATGCTAGACACTATTTTAAACGTTCCTTAGCATTTTTTCAATAAAGAAGGGATTAATCATGAGCCTTCATGTGTTCTCACACCACAACAAAATAGGGTAGTTGAACGCAAGAACATATATCTAATGGAGGTGACTAGGGCTTTGATTTTCCAAATGAAGGTTAGAAAGTTTTATTGGGGAAACAGTTCTGATAGAAACTCATATGGTTAACATAATGCCTTCAAAATATTTGAGAAATCATGCCGTTAGACAACTTTTAACCAATCTATATCCAATTTTTCCATGTGGGGAAAATTGGATCTGAAAATCTTTGGTTGTATTGTTAATGCTCATATTCATTCTCCTAATAGGGGACATTAGATCCTAGACCTGTTAGATGTACTTTTACATGTTACTTAAATACCCAGAAATGGTATAAATGTTATCCTTCTCCTACTAAAAGCTTCTTTGCCTCCAAGGATTTAACCTTTCATGAAGCTGAGCTCTACTATGAAGCTACTCATGTCCAGACTCAGGGGAGAGCTTTATGTTTGATTGAGAAAATGATCAGTTTCTTTAGGATCTGATGACAGTCCTAGATCTTAAGGATCAGCAGACTAAAAGCATCACTGCAGAAAACAAAGATCAGGCTCAAACTCAGGAGGGCAATCAAGATGTCCAAGGTTCAGATTCAGATCAGGTTAAATCCTTTCCCAGCTAGACAATTCAGAAGACAAGTTCTCATCTGAAGCTCCTCAGTTGACTTAACCAGAAAGCAGAGCATTTAGCTAAAGATTCACAGCTGACTTCAACATAAGCAGAGATGCCATGTGAAGCTTCACATCTAATTCCACCAAAGAAGGCATCGCATCTAAAGTTCCTCATCTGAACTTGCCAGGAGGGAAATTTAGAGCAGAGCTTCCTATTTATCTAAGGAAGAGATCTTGAGCTTGTACCACATTTAAGGAGGATCTTACTATTGCCATCAGGAAAAAAACCCATGGATTGCACCAAACACCCCATCAAGAACTACATTTATTATCAGAATCTTGACTCTAAACACAAGGGTCTCATCTCTAATCTACAATTAGAAAAGGTTCCTACCAGTCTGCATGAAGTCGTTCAAGATGAGAAATGGATAACAGCTATGAAGGAGGAGATGTCTACCCTTGAGAAAAACGAGACCTAGAACTTGGTTCAGGCACCAAAAAGGATCAAACATGTTAGGTGCATGTGGGTATATACCATTAATTTAATTAAAATGGCACCATTGACAGGTACAAGGCCAGATTAGTTGCCAAAGGGTTCGATCTAACCCTAGGCTTGACTACTTCGACACTAACAAAAAATGAATACAGTTAGAATCATGTTGTCCATTGCTACTATTTTTAATTTGGACGTACAATAGTTTGATGTGAATATTTCCTTCTTTCAAGGAGATTTGAAAATTTGTATATATATGCAACCTCCTTCTGGTTTTCAGTAGAGAAAGGATAAATTTTCAAGATTAACAAGGCACATTATGGCCTTAAGAAATCTCCAGAGCTTGGTTTGGTAAGTTTACCAACATTGTGAAGAAAATGGGGAATTTTCAGAGTCAAGGGGATCACACTTAGTTTATTGAAACTCTTATATGTCAGCAATGTTGTTATTCTTCTGGTGTATGTGGATGATATCATTGTGACTAGAAATGATACTTAGGAGATCGAGAGGTTGTAGAAGTATGTGTTGGATCTTTTGAAGGAAATAGGGAAACTGGGATGCAAACTAGTTGTTGGTCATAATGATTTCAATCATGGAGTTTCAGATACTCCTGAAGATGAACCAGTTGACAAAACTTCTTACAGAAGATTTGTTTGAAGGCTGATTTACCTCAATCATACCAGACCTGATATTGCCTATGATGTTAATATGGTGAGTTGGTTTATGCAAAATCCTAAGACGATCCATATTACATTTGCTCACACGATTATACATTTCCTTAAAGGATGTCCTGGAAAAGAAATCTTGTTCACACGATGAGGAAATGATTAAGTGGAAGCCTACACAGATGCCGATTATGTTGAGCTAATGAAGACATACGATCCACATCTAGATATTGTGTTTATCTAGGGAAAAACCTTATCATCTGGAACAGAGTTTGGTGGCGAGATCTAGTGTTGAAGTTGATTTCGGATCTATGGATCTACCGGTCTATGAACTCTTTTGGGTCAAAATCATCCTCAGTGATCTTAAGATCAAATAGAATCATACTACGAAGTTGTATAGGGAAAATAAATTTGCCATCAACATTGCTCACAATCCTTTTCAGCATGATAGGACCAAGCATATTGAAGTTCACTGGCATTTCATTAAGAATAAGATCAAGAGTGTCTTGATTTGCTCTTTGTTTGTATCCACTCATGGTCATGTTGATGATATTCTCACAAATGGTCTTTCCGGCACAACAACGAAGGCAATCACGAACAAGCTTGAAATGTATGATCCATTCATCAACTTGGGTTGGAGTGTTAGAAATCAACTGTACTTTCACTTCTTTTCGTCTTCACGTCTGGTCTGCTCAGTTGCTCTTCACGTCTAAATTTGATAACATCTGATCCGCTTCTAATCTGATGTGCTTCACATCACATCTATCTTCTTCGCGTTTGTCTTTTTGTACTTAAGTTATTGTTGGCTATCTTAGACAACGGTAACTTGTCACTTCTGACTGTCTAATTGTCTTTTTCTCGTTTTTAGCCGTTGGGCTTTTTTAGGCATAAATTTAATTTCAATTTATTTTTATTTCAATTCTTACATATTGTGTGTGGGGTGATTAATTGAACAAATTCGTAATTATCGGCAGTAATTACTGAATAAATAAAGCAATAAAATATACAAAAAATAAACTCGTGTTTATTAAATAAAATTCTTAAATACAATAGATGTTACAGTACAGATCTGATCCAGACGATTCATAAATTAAAGAACTAGAAAGCAACCGAGGTGAGTGAAATCACTCTTTCCTTAAGACAATTGCTCCGGTCATGTGCCCACGGTAGCAGCAAATGTCTCCCAAGATACAACGGCTTCAAGTCTCGAGTTTAAAGGCACTTCAAAAACCTGAGGTCTGGCCAACTACTTAGTCCTCTGATATCTCTGTGACACAAATCAAGTAGAACGGCTCTTATTTGTCGTGGAGATGCTCGAAAAATTTCATGCTTTAACCTTCAGTCATGGGGTTCTTTATATACAGTTAGGAGGGGCTTAAAGCTGGCTTAGGACACGCGTTATCTTAAAGTAAGGGCCAAGAAACTGCGTCTGCTGACTTAACCACGCATTAAACCAAAATTTCTTTAAATAAAAGTTATTCAGCCAACTTAATTAAACACATGAATTAAGCGATTGTCCGACTCCAATTCACTTCCACACAGCTCTGGAACCTTCTAGACTGCTGTTAGTTACCACTTAGTTTTGGTTAATTTCATGAAGAAATTTTGTCCAAAAAATTAGCAGTAATCAACAACCGAATAGAACCAAAACGAACTCAAACTCAAAATTAAACCGAACCAACTCTACCGGCCGGACGGCAGCGCGCTCGCTTGTTTGATGAACCAAGAACCATCTAGGTCCTCCCTCCTACATAAAAGTGCACTAGCCCCCTGGGTCACATCTATAAGAGCAAATCAAGCTCTTAAATATGGTGCAAACAACTCTTATTTCACATATATGGGAGAGTTGAGTTGATCACACATTCAACTCCTCTCCCACACATATTTTACACCAACTTTAGGCATAAATTTCTCATTCACCAGATATTCGAATTGAGTGATTCAAAAGACAAAACTCATCTACTCCGTGAGTAGTATTTATTGATGCAATAAACTCCCAATGAATAACACCGGAGTGTAACCGACTTTAGCGCTAAATTTGATTATTTCAACAAACAGCCAAACACATTTCATGGGCATTTGGCTTTAATCTCCAACACCAAAGTGGAATGCCTTCATCGTCGAAGTCAAATGCATCTCGTGGGATATCCGCTGCATAACATATGTGGTGTCAAATATAAGATCAATTTGTCATTGGTGCGTCGAATGGTGATCCATATCTTTTCCATAAAATCTGACCCAAAGTTTGTTGTTCTCTGTAAGAAACTGCCATGCCAATTTTGGCAAGAAGGAGACATTCATATCACGGGATTTTCTGATTCCAAGACCTCTCTGGAGTTTGGTTTGAAAATATCATGTCAAGCCACGAGATGGGATCTTTTCTTATAAGCATAGTCAGCCCAGAAAAAGAGCACGACGATTTATCCAAATCATCCACAATTGATTACGGATAAAAGGGAACCGTGGTGAGAGCTCTCTGAGATAAGATAACACGTCCCCCTTTAGAGAAGGTCGACGCTTTCCATGCTTGGAGTTTACAATGCACCTTACCAACATTGAAATGAATGTCTTCATTTTTCACTCAAACGTGATGCAATGGAACTCCAAATGTATTTTACTGGAATACACTTGGCAGTTTGGGTGCTCATATTTGAGGAGACCGAGAATTTAGACTTAGAGTCAATAATATTTTGCCCTGATATGTTGTCAAAATTTGAGAGGACCCGTTCCATCTCAATCGCTTGGTCAACAGAAGCTTCCGAATATAGAAAAGGTAATCCGCCAAAAATTAAGTAAGATAAACTTATACCAACCCGAGATACCGTTATAGCTTTCTGATTCCTTGCAGTGATGAAGTCATCAATCATATGGCTTAGAACCTTCATAACAAGGATGAAGAGATATGGGGCTAAAGGATCACCCTGCTTCAGACCATATTGAGGTTGGAATCCTGCAAGAGGAGAGCCATTCCATAAGAGTTCTATTGGTAGCGCTAAATGAGTCATAAATGATCCGGTCAAGTGCTTAGACCGTAGTCCTCACTTGGTCTAGAAAGGCTAACCCGAATTGACAAGACATTTATGTCTCACACTAATATGGGGTGAATGGGTGATCATTCTACTACTTTACTGAGGTGGGACTTTACATTCTCACCCCCTTATAAGGGACTGACGTCCTCGCCAGGACTGCCAAGACTTGTCCACTTGAGTCTAGAGTTGACCCTCACCATCTCATACGGTATGGCACTTAGTTCCGTCTGATGGTCCGCTATGAATATCATTCTGTAAGGCCCTCCGGACATGGGTCTGGTAGCTCTAAATGAGTCATAAATGGCCCGGTCAAATGCTTCGACCGCCGTCATCGCTTATCATAATTTAGAACAATTGTATTTCATTGATTCAATATGGTTACGAGAGTCCAAATATATAGTGTTCGGTGACTTAGTCAACAAGTCACTACAAGATAAATAATGTAATAATAATATTTAAAGTAAATACTAATACTCAAATAAATACTCAAAGTATATTATCCTCGACACGCCCTCGCAATCCCGTGGGAAATGACTGGACACAGAGATTGGCCTTCAAACTTGTAAAACAAGGTTGAGCCAACGTCTTGGTAAGGAGTTCGGCTAATTGATCCTTCGAAGTAATGAAAGAGATAGCGAGCTTAAGGGCGACAACCAATTCATGAACGTGATGGAAATCGATCTCCATGTGCTTCGTGCTGGCGTGGAAAACTGGATTATGAGCAATGTAGGTGGCACCAATATTATCATACCAAAGAGTAGGCGGAGGAGAGAGAGAAACCTGCATATCACGAAGAAGGCTGTGGAGACACTGGAGTTCGGATACAGTATTAGAAAGCGTCTTGTATTTAGCTTCAGTGCTACTTTTAGAGATGGTCAAGTACTGCTTAGAGCGCTAACTAACAATATTATCCCTGAGAAAAACACAATACGCCTCAACAGAGCGACGATCATCACCCGAAGAGTGAGAGGGGAACAACAAGTGAAAAAAGTCAATCCGAGATAGTGTGTTTGAGATACCGGAGAATGTGTTTAACAGCGACTCAATGGGCTTCAATAGGAGAATGCATGTATTTCCTAACCTTACGAACCGCAAAGGCTATGTCAGGCTGCGTGAAGCTAACATACTACAAACCACCGATGATGGCGCGGAAGAGAGACTGGTTAGAGTAAGGAGGTCCATCATCAAGAGTGAGCAGGGTGGAGGCTGACATAGGTGTCTGACATGGCTTAGCCTTATCCAAAGAAGCATGCTACAGAATCTGAAAAATATACTTGCGTTGAGTGAGACATAAACCATCGGAGGTAGGGAGCACCTCATTACCAAGAAAATAGGACAGCGAACCGAGGTCCTTAACCGGAAAATGCCGACCAAGATACGAGATAACTTGCTCAACAAGAGAAGAGGAAGAGCTAGTAATAATAATGTCATCCACATAAATAAGAATAAAGACATGAGCACCATCATGAGAGTATATGTATAACGAGGTGTCAGATTTAGAGCCGACAAAGCCAAACCGAGAGAGCACATCAATAAATCGAGAAAACTACACATGAGGGGCCTGACAAAGGCCATAGAGACTGCAGACAAGGCGGCAGACATAATCAGGATAGTCAGGGTGAATAAACCCATGTGGCTGCTGCATATAAACGGGCTCAGATAAATGCCCATAAAGAAAGGCATTCTGAATATCCACCTGTCGAAGAGACCAACCCTGAGAAATTGTAAGAGAGAGAAGCACAAGAATCGTGACCAGCTAGATGACCGGACTAAAAGTGTCAGTAAAATCAATGCCTTCATCTTGATGAAATCCCTTGGACACAAGGTGAGCCTTGTGATGCTCAAAACGGCCATCTACATGATGTTTAGTCTTGTAAACCCATTTATTGACAACAATATTCAAAGAATAAGTCAGAGGAACGAGGTCCCAAGTGTGATTGCGCAACAACGCATAAATTTCCTCTCTCATAGCATTACACCAATTCAGGTGTTTAGAAGCTTCGGTGTAGAAAGTGGTGTCCAGGGAGTCGGTAGAAGCTACAAGGGCTTTAGTAAGAGAGTAGCGGATAAAGTCAGGCCGAGAGATAGGCTTGAGGGAGTTGGTTTTGGTGTGAGTGACCATGGAGTGTGTGGGAGCAGGTTGGTCAGGAGATGAGGCCGGAGAGGTCGAGGCCGAAGTGGATGCAAGAGAGGTGGGTAGGGAAGGCTCGGAAGCAGAGGCCGGAGGGGGTACGGACGGATTGGAGGGAGACGAAATACGAGGAGGAAGTGATGCAGGTACAGACAGGGAGATAGGTTGCGATAAAGTGAGCGTATTGAGAGTGCGTTTGAAGTGGAGGGTGTATAACGGATTCATCAAAGACCACGTGACGGGCAATGTAAATACGGCCAGAGGTAAGACCTAGGCATTATAACCGTGGTGAGAAGGACTATATCTGAGAAAGATACATGTATTGGAGCGAAAATCAGTCTTTTGGCGGTTGTAGGGACGATGATAGGGCCAACACACACCCAAAGACCCGAAGGAATGTATAGTCAGGAGACCGATGGTGGATAATTTCAAACAGAGACCTGTCATGTAGGACTTTGGTGGCAAGACGGTTGATGATATAGGTGGCAGTAATAAAGGCATCCTCATAATAGGGAAGTGGACGGTTGGATTGGTCAAGAAGAGAAAGGCCGACTTCAACAATTTGATGGTGGCGGCACTCAATGGCACTAACTTGTTTGTAGGTGTATGAACAGGAAAGGCGATGCTGGATGCCAAGAGAAGTAAGAAGAGTGAAAACGCGATGATACTCACCACCCAAGTCAGTTTGTATAGATTTGAGTTTGGTGTTAAACTGACGTTCAATCATAGAAAGAAATTCACGAAAGATCGTTTCCACATCATATTTATTTTTCAGGGGATGAAGCCATAAGTATTTGGTAAAGTCATCCAGGAAACTAACATAGTAACGTGAACCATAAATGGAGGGTTCAGAACAGGGGCTCCACACATCAAAGTAAATCAGGTCTAAAGGAGGAGTAAATGTGGGAAGACTTTTTAAATCTTGGTAAAGCATGAAGTAAGAACAATAGTCGAGAGGTTGATGCCACGTGGTGGTGGAAGTGATAGAGGAGGCAAAATCTTGGGGCAGGGTGGAGGGGCGATGGAGCGAGGTGGAGAAGTGATAGAGTCCATCTTTAACAAATCCTCTGAGATGGACGTGGCCCGAATAATCCTTTACAAGAAAGTACGACCTATGAAATTCGAAATACACGTTATTATCAGAGGCAAGTTTGTGCACAAATAAGAGGTTTCTGGTGATAGAGGGAGTAACAAGAATATTTGATAAATAAAATGACTGGGAAGGAGAATTTACAGAAGAGGAGCCGTAATGAGTAATAGATAAACATGTACCGTCACCGACGTGCACTTTGTCGTTTCCAGTATAAGGCGCAGATGATAAGTTGAGATGTCGAGGGTCATGAGTGATATGGTGAGTAGCCCCCGTATCTGCAATCCAATCATGGCCGGGATGTGTGTACGAAGACGCTGCGTATGCCTGAGGAGGGGTCGGTTGATGGGAATAGGTGTAGCGATAGATGCATGACGGCACAGTATGGCCAACCCGAGCACAAATTTGGCAAGTGGATCACCATGATTGTGACCGGAGTAGGAAGGACGGGGAGAGCCATATCCTTGGATAAGCCCATTTCCTTGAGAAGTGTTTGGGCCGCAGCCCCAGTAAGAGGTGGCGGAAACATCGGAAGATGTGGGAGAGGTGTCACCGGAGGCCATGGGTGTCGAAAGGGGAAAAAATCTGTATTTTTTTTTTGAGACCTCGAAGGTTAAGCTATATTGATGAAATTAAAGGTTAAGGCTTTTGGCTTAATTTTAGAGGAATTACAACCAATCCACAACCACAGGTGAAACATTAAAATTATCAACCCGAAAATTAGTGGAAGCAATACCTACGGAAAACTCAATGAAGGTAGGCCGTCGAAGAAAGAACAGATGCAGTCCTAATAATAATAACTAGTGAATGTGAGCCGTGCAAGGCACGGCGAGCCTAACATAAATCGTTACCAACGATAATATCAAAGAATAGATCCCTAATGTAAAATAAATTGCGTAAGCTTAACCCCGCCACGTATTTTACTCATTTTCTATACAGTTTTTCTATTTCTTATCATTAATGAATACGTTATTGATCTCGTATTCTTTCATTTGGTGAAAAAAAAAATCACGTGTCAAACGGTATGAAGAATATAAAAAGTGATTTGGAATTCCAACGTCAATTTTAGTGACGCTCGTACTGCAAACGACCATCGGTTCAACCGACGTTATGTTGTTCAAAATAATGAAAACATTTAATGTGGTGTCAAGAGTGATCATTTGATAATAAAAAAACACACAAAGGTTAAAAAAAATAACATGTGTCGGCCAAGGAGGGTGGCCACGTGGCCTCCTGAGGGCTCACGAAAATGTGTTTCACTCATTAATATGCTTGAAAATGTGCTTCACTCATTTTCTATACAACATTTCTATTTCTTATTATTAATGAATACGTCATGGATCTCGTGTTCATTCATTTGGTGAAAAAAAAACCACGTGTCAAACGGTCAGAAGAATCTAAAAGTGATTTGGTATTCCAACGTCAATTTTGGTGACGCTCGTATTGCAAACGGCTGTCGGTTCCAACGTCAAACGGTCTGAAGAATATAAAAAGTGATTTGGTATTCCAACGTTAATTTTAGTGACGTTCGTATTGCAAACAGACGTCGGCTCCACCGGCGTTATGTTGTTCAAACTAATAAAACATTTAATGCGGTGTGAAAAGTGATTTATAATCCGTCGGTCTTGCCTTTTTTTTTTCTTTTTTCTTCACAAACTACTAACGTTACACGTTTGATAAATAAAAACAAAAAGAACCAAAAAGAAAAAAGAAAAAAAGGTGCACGTGTCAGGCCAAAATGGTGGTCACGTGGCCAATTGTGGTCAAACCTGCTTGGGTTCTTATAGATATATAAGATAAGATAAAAATAAAAATAAAACAGATGCAAACGTTTTTTTTTGTTTTTGTTGGATCATGTGGTATTACTTCAACAATATAAGGGACAAAGGTTGAGTTGGGTATAGAAAATGAACACTCGGCTAATGAAATATGCGGCTAATCAAATATGATGATTGCAAGAAGGATAAATATGATTGTAAAAAAGATATTGTGCAGGAAACTTTTTTTTTTTTTTTTTTTTTTTTTTTTTTTTGGAGAAGTGGATCGAGTTAGGGTTTAGAAAAGAACTGACATAACGAGAGAGAGAAAATTGATGCGCTCTAATACCATATCATAATTTAAAACAATTGTATTTTGTTGATTGATTCAATATGGTTACCGAGAGTACTATATAGAACAATTGTATTTCATTGATTCAATATGATTACCGAGAGTACAAATATATAGTGTTCGCTTATGATATACCCGAACCGGATTGGAACTCGAGCATCTAGATTGGGCCTATTTCCTAGCCCAATAAATAGATCGTGGGGCCTCCCCCCTGCAAGCCCGCAGTATATAAGCCGGACTCCTCTCCATTCCGAGACCTCGGACACAGGGAACCTTCCCATATTATCAGGCTGACATCAAGACAAGGAAGATATGAGTCCGACCTACAAATGAATCCGCTGCCCGCCGTACTTATCCAGACAGCTGGCCGGTCAACTTGTATTTATTTGTATGATTATCCTTAATTATATCCATTTAATGTCTTGACATGAATAGGCTAACCGACTTAGCCTTTGCCTATATATATGGGATCACAATGTAATAGAAAAGGATCCAAGAACTATAATATACAGAGGTACTTTGTCAATTTGTCGACTCACTTGTGTTCTCCTTCATAAACATTGTCCGACAGCCTTGTTCTTGATAACCGCCACATTCTCCCCAGAGAAATCACATTCAAACAACCTTATATCCTCAATATATCATTGTTACCGCAAACCTGATATACCACGCATTATCAGTTGGCTCCGTTACCGGGAAAATTCATCAAGAAAAGCCTACGCCGGTAGTCCACACCACCGCGAAGTCCGTTTCACGGCGTCGCCGGTGACAAAAGAGTTGATTTTCAGAGGTTATACAACCTAGAAATTGTCGTTTTCAGTGTCTTAGCAACAAACTCGACACAAAGATCACTGGTTTCAGGGATCGTTACTCATTTTTCCGTCGGAATCATCTCAACTTGAAGGACAGTCTTCTACGCCATCTTCAAAACTCACACACACGAGTCCCTCATAATACCCAGGTTGGTGCAAACTCTTGGTCAGTTTCAGCTCATCAAATAATAAGGAAAACAGTTGCTTGTTGAGGTCACCTGGAAAGTAGTATTGGATTGTGAGTTGGAGAGATATTTTTAGTCCACAAATATCAGCGAAATATCTGTTAAATATCTTACTCAACATGTCTGGCGTGAAAAACATGACACCTTCTACACCGTCTAAAGCGGGCAACCATGGCCTTCGACGTGGAGCAAACACGCCACGTGGAGAAATGAGTAGAAGGGTAATGTCCGCCGGGGCTGATGCCGGACAGGACATCACACCTGACATGCGGGCTTCTATAAGGGAAAAGACCCGAGCCCGCGAGATACATTAGGCGGCGGTCAGAAAAAGCCGTGGGAAAGGAATTGTTGGGGCCTCTCGTCCGAATAATGAGCAAGAAGCGGTCTCAGCAGGGGGAACGCCCCAACAGCAAAGTTCTTATACAATAGCTCTCCAAGCACCTATGGATTACGTAGAGGAAATGCGCGTGGGTAACATGCTACTCATTGTAGAGGGTCTACCTCCTCAACCCATCAACCAATTTATTCCCCCCATACCAGCACCTACGGAGGTACAACCCACTCTGAATCCGTAGAAAACAGTTCAGCCTCAGCGGACAGAGAGAGAGGGGAGCAGTCATGCCACTTCTTGTAGGATGTAATATCGTCGGATGGATCAAGATCCACCCGATTACGCAGAGGAAAGTACAAGATCTAGATCTAAACAATCAAAGCACATAAAATAATATATCTAACCTACGAGGGGGTTAGATTACCATCCTTTTTAAGGAGCAAAAACGCCCAGAATGAAAGGTCAATCCAAGCTAGTTGAGATCCTAGTTGAGAAGCCAAAGTCTTCCAACGTGTATCTCCAAGCACCACCAAGTGGATGGTGTTTCAAGCCGCCGGACCTCCTCGATATGCTACCTTAGAAAAACCCGAAGTTTTTCTAAAACTCAAACCCTTAGTATAATGGCCGAAATCTCTAAGCCATAATACTACCCAAAAGTCGAAATTATGTGTGTGATTTAGGTTTGGGAGAACTCTCTTTATATATGAGAGTAATCCTTGTGCTCCAAGGATTTAATAATTAAGAGATAATTATTATGTTAATCCTTATTTTAAATATAAGATAAATATAATATATATCCCAAACAAATTAGGATAAATAAATATATATCCAATATTCCATGATTTATCATTTAACAAATAAATAATTAAATCA
Source organism: Gentiana straminea (assembly GCA_036785695.1). Classification (NCBI taxonomy): domain Eukaryota; kingdom Viridiplantae; phylum Streptophyta; class Magnoliopsida; order Gentianales; family Gentianaceae; genus Gentiana; species Gentiana straminea. The sequence continues at coordinate 1,423,192 of JAVUPR010000100.1, forward strand.
TATATTAAATAATTATCCAAGAAAACAAATTTCTCTCTAATTAAATAATACACAAAAATGTGCCCCACCCTATTAAAAATAGGCCATGCGCATTTTTATCAAAAATGGGCCGAGTCCACGAAAAATTATTTTCCGTGTATTTAATTATCTAGTCCAACTAAACAATTAATCTACATATCAATTAAACAGTCCAATCCAACTATTTAATATTAATTGAGGTGAAGCGACGAGAAAACGTATGCTATGTTAGGAGCCATGTTGGGGACCATGGACCCATATTCAGTAGCTACAATAAATTAAATAATATTATCCGTCAGACCGAACAATAATATTCAATCTATTAATTCCGGGATTACACCACCATAAACCCGAAACTAAACTCTGCCGAATATAGATAACTTACACTCAACCATGAGTTGATAAGGTGTCCACTGATATAATCATTACATACGGATAAATCCTCCATAGACTGTTCGTTTCGATTCGGGATATCTCCGTAGACCCTTCTCGAAACCTCTTATCCTTTTTTACCATTAACCCCTAGTGATCAATTAGTTCATAACTAATGTAATATGAACTCCGCGGATTGATCAGTTTCTAGGATTAACAAATAAGGGAACTATCTGTCTACTTTCGGAGGGAAGGAATGGATTCCATATCTGTGAACAGACTACACACTCATCCCAGAATAGAGCCAATGAGAAGTGTTGGACCACATACTGCGAAGTGATCCTCACTAACACATCAAACTCTACCCTAATCTAAGCAGTTGTCTGTGATCATCTCAGGATTGAGATTAATCCATATATGATCATCTTCTGATTCGATAAGACTTCTCGATTACGGAATTATATCGAGAACTCAAATCAAATCGGTCCAGCCCTATATGATTATCATCATATATAAATGCCTCACCAGGTACCCTATTACCGACAGTCCGGATAAGACTGTCACACCGTAAAGTGTTCTGGCCGCATTATTAGCATATTAATCATGAGACCCGTACTCAGATTAATCAAAGCTACGGACTAAGTTAATTTTAAGTACATCTCACTAACTCAATCCTCTTGTGTATAGCCATACACTGAGTTATGTGATTACATAAACGAGGTACTTAGGGTTTTCAGTAGTGTCTTAATTATAAGCATACATGCATATAATAAGATGAATTATTAATTCTGTCCTAAAACAATTAGATAATTGTCTTTCGGGCACTACACCTAACACTTCTCAACCTAAAGTTGGAAGGAGGTCATCTTTAGTTCGTCCAGGGCCCGTGGTCGATGACCGCGGTGTAACCCCAGGGCGACCTAAAAATCCCCGACAGGTCCGTACCCGCGTAGAGGGACAAAGGGAATCGCAGGCTGAAGAAAGTTACACCCAACTCCCCACTATCCTAGAAAATCAGGATGAGATGGGCATAATGAAAAAGCAGATAGAGGAATTGCAAAAGGGTAGGACCAGAAGAGAGATTAATCCTACATGGGGTACCAGCGTTCTTCATCCTAACATCTTAAAGGCCGCTCCAAGAGGTGGTCCTCACTATCCCAATTTCACCAACTACCACGGAACAACAGACCCTCTGGATTGGCTTTCAGCTTTCCAGAGCAAAATCTGTTTATGCACGCCTAGTAATGAGGCATGGTGTATAGATTTTATAGGATCGATTCAGGATAGAGCGGCGTTATGGGTTTGCGGTCTTACTTCAGGTTCGATCCTATCTTGGGACGATTTAATAAACAAATTTATAGCCGAGTTTAAGTCAGTGGGTGGACCCAAAAAGACCCACACTGACCTTCACGAGGTCCGACAAGGTGAGAACGAATCTACCCACAGTTAGTACGAACGATTTTACAAGGTGTATGAGTTGACCAGGGGCTTAGTGGATAACGTTGTGATGAGCAGCTTTGAAACGGGGCAGAATCCAGGTTATCTGAAATCATATTTTGCTCTCACGCCACCAATGAACCTCCAAGAAATGCTGGGTTCGACGAGGAAATACATTGCGACTGCGGGGAACGAGGGATCGTCGACGTCCAACCGGGGTAAACAGAGGGCTCAGCGTAGCCCTCCGAGGGACAGTCGCAGGAATCGGGATATCAAGAAGCACGAGAGATTAAAGGAAGAGACCTTCACTCCTCTCAAAATCTCGTACACTCAGATGTTAAACGAAGTAAGAGGCGAACTCCCAGAGCCATACCCTATGATTCCAGACCCACGCCGCGACACCACCAAGTATTGCGGATATCACAAGGATAAAGGTCATACCACCGATGAGTGCATGTAATTCAAGAGAGAAATCGAGAAACTACTGGAACATGGCAACCATGATCATTACAAAAAAGACTTCGGGGGCCCGGACAGAAAGAATCAGCAAGCCCGTAAGTACGATAGGCAAATTCAAATGATCATGGAAACTCCCCCTAGCAACAACCAAATCAAAAGCCGCATCGGCTCTATTAACAAACATGTGGAGAAGCCAGCTGTCCTGCATGGGAACGAGCAACCACTTGCTTTTACCCGAAGCGAGATGGTGACTTCCGTCAACGTGGAGGACATGTGTCTTTGTGTTTTGGTGGTAGTCAATCGGGCATGCGTCAACATGGTTATGATCGATACGGGAGCATGTCGGGACATCTTGTATTATAATTGTTTCAAAGAACTGGGGTTCCACGACTCCAACTTGAGGCCGCACAATGGCACCCTTAAGGGCTTCACCAACCACAAAATACAAGTCAAGGGGGCCATCAACCTAGATGTGCAGATGGGAGATTATGCACCTTTTCGAACCAAAAAGGTAACGTTTCTCATGGTCGATCTTCAATCAAATTACAACATGATAATTGGAACGCCGGCCTTAAAGCAGTTTCAGATGGTAACATCCATCCCGCATCAACGGGCAAAGTTTTATGTTGGGGATATGATTGGGGTGTCAGTCAGCGAACCTGCAACCTTCCTCACCTTTATTCACGAAATGAGGATGAGAAACAAGAAAGCTCACATCAAGCAACCTGAGGACATGGAGAACATCAGCATGATCATGGTGGTAGGAGAACCCCTACTCGTCAAAGTAGAATGCGAAACTTTGCAAGTCAGGGATGAGCCCGACTTCACAGTAGAGGATAAGTTGATCGAAGTAATCGTTAACGACGAGTATCCCGATCAAAAGATCAAGATAGGGGCTCGCCTAAGCCTCTCTGAGAAAGAGATTCTGATTAATCTACCCAAAGAAAACCTGGATGCATTTGCCTGGGTGGTTACAGATATGAGACGAGTTGAGGCTAACGTCGCCCTCCACCATCTCAACGTCGACTCTACCTTTCATACACTGATTTTATAGTAGGATCTGATGCCCATATCTCCGCTCTTACTACCCCCCGAGGAAAGATGCACAATATTCTGACTTCGTTCAATCTCATCTGTCCAATTAGTGGTATCTTCAATCAAAAGCCCGAGAAGCCTTATGGGCCAGGATCGGCTAGGCTAGAAAGTCCAGTCAGAGCGAATCGTCGCAAAGTTTTTATCTTTAGATAACATTTGAATCCGCATGATACAATATCGCTTGCCACGACGAGCATGACAAGGAGACAAAATAAAATTAAAACCAAAACCCGCTAGTCGCATTACTAGAAACACTCCATGAAACTTAATCCGGCCAAATGTACATTTGGTGTCCAGGCAGGCATGTTTCTGGGGTTCATGGTTAGCCTCCGAGGGATTGAAGCTAATCCAGAGAAAATTCAAGCTTTGCTTGATATGAAAGAACCTACCACGATCAAGGAAGTTCAGAGGCACAATGGCAGAATCATCGCTGTGGGTCGTTTTATCTCAAAATCAGCAGAAAAATGTCTCCCCTTCTTCAAAATACTCAAAGGTGACAAATCTTTTTCATGGAATGGGGAGTGCTCACAAGATTTTCAAGCCGTGAAGGAATATCTAGGGAAACCACCTCTCTTGGTTAGCCCTATAGAAGGATATGTTTTGTTTTTGTACTTGGCGGCCTCGGACCGGGCTGTTGCCGCCGTACTTGTCTCTTTGCTCTAACTCACGAGCGAGAACTTCAAGACGTTCGGAGTTCACTTGAGCCTTGAGTTGCATCCTCTTCGCCTCAGTGAGCTGTTTCCTCAATTCATCATTCTCAGCAAGTTGTCTTTTCAGCTCGGTATTCTCGGCCTCAGAGGCATCAAGCCGCACTTTTAGGTCCGCTGCAACCACATTAGTGGCATTCAACTCCTTAAAAGCATCGGATCTTGATGATATGGTGTCTCTGTAATCATTTATGAATTGCTGAAGACCGGTGCCAACCTGAAAAACAAGGGTTTAAGAAGACGGATTGCAGTACAAAAACATAAGGGAAAAGCAAAGAGTGAAAGTGTGATTACTATGCTCACCGTGGCCCCGTATAAGCTCCAAAGATCCTCGATATTCTGAAGGAAAGTCCGGTGGGGGTCGGTCTGATCAGCTAGTACAATCCTATCCGTGATACCGCAACTAATCTCCAGCTGAACCGGATTAGGAAGGCTTTACCTTAATACCTCAGCGGGGCTACATCTGCAATTGCTCTAGAAATCCAGGCCACCCTAGGCAGATCAATAGGAAAATCCTGGCCGCCCTAGGCAGATGAATGGGAAGCTGGCGCATGAATTCCCTATCTAGCCAGACAGCAGGACGACCCCACGGTCCAATGGGTACGCCAGCAAAAGGCACCAACGAGGCCGTACCTGCTGATGAATACTTTTCGACCAAAGATTTACCTTGGCCAGTAGCATCTTTGGATGTGCCCTGACGAGGGGCAATGGACTTCAGCTGAGTGTCCGCTACCTTGGATTTCTTGGGTGGATGAGCCTCCTCCTCGCCATCCCCAACGGGATCGATCTCCTCAACAACAACTCTCTTCTTCTTTTTGACAGCTGGAGCCTTGCTTAGGACTGTCTGCTTCAAAGTTTTGTTCGTCGTAGCTTTCCCTACTGTTTGTTTCGTTGGTGGTTGGGCTGACTTCCCGGCCTTAGATCCAGAAGCTCCCACGGAGTCAACTCGGACGTCGACCATAAGGAGGGCGGTCTTAATCCCCTTCAGCTCCGCGCCTCTCTGCACCTCGCAAGAAGTCTTCTTAGCGCCTAGCAAATTGCGCTGTGCCAAAGCGTCCATGGTACCTGCAAAAAAGAATGTTTATCAGAGGGCAATCAAAATAGTAAGAAAGAGAAAAAATGAAAGAAACAAGTAAAAATCATACTCGGGGCCTGCATTGAAGGATTGCCTAAATAGACTTTACATAGGGAATGCATGCATCTGTTGAAGTGGCACTCCCCATACCAATCGGGATCAGTAGGCAATGGTTCGACCACCACCAAGGGATCCCCGACACCAGCTCCAGAAAGTCCAGCCCTCCTAAGGTAGGGTTGACTGACATCTAAAAGAAGCCTCCAGTGAAAGGCCCAGTCTTGACCTAGTCCCTTTCAGGTATACCCGAAACTCTTTAAGCTCGGCTATGAACCCGTCATCGGCTTCCTGAGTTCTAATCGTCCTCAACTGCTCAGTCCTACCCAAGTTCGCAGGGATCTTTTTGAATGGCCAGCCTATTCGTGACTCCACCTTCATGCATCTTTTATCCCAGTCCGACACTTTGTCAGGAAGATCGAATAGAAGTCGAGGTCTACTGCTATTCGATCTACTCCGGGGTTGGATCTGACCGTCTTCTCCCTTATTCTTGAAGCCGTAGAAATAAATCAGCACCGGCATGGATGGCTCGTGGCCTCAAAGTCGACTTATTATAATAAAAGCCATCACCACTCGGACAACACCCAGCGTAAGATCACATAGCATAACCTGCAGCTCCTCCATGAATTTAATAAAGAATGGGTCAAAGGGTGGCTGAAGTCCGGCAACTAGGTGATCATAGTGCAACCAAAGGTAATCCTTGGCCTCTCGACAACAAGTCCATGACACATTTGTTGCACCCATGCTGGCGAACTGGTAATCTTCCTGGATATCAAAGGCCGTCAGTACCGAGGTATAATTTGTCCGAATTCGGATCTCCCTCTATCGAGCTCTGACTTTGTTATCAGAATAATTTTGGTCCGACAACTCAAGCTCAACCGCAATTGACCTCTTTTTGCGTGGCCTTTTCTTCTGGTCTGGTTCCCCCGACGCTGCCGTTTTCTTGGACGCCTTGGATTTCCTCGACACTACGGTCTTCTTCGTCCTCACGGCTTTCTTGAACCCAATATCCTGAGCATCTGCCGCCCAAGTCACAACCTTCTGGAAGGCATGAATAAGGTCACTCAACTTCATATGATCTTGGTCGTCGACCTTGCCTCCGGCCGCACCTTCACCGATAACCTCGACCTCCTCATCATCCTCTTCATCACTGGAGTCAGGTTCGTCCTCATCTACATCGATGACCACTTCTTCGACTACACCTTCCTCGTCACTTATGTCAACCTCCTCTATGTCGACCTCTTCCGAGCCATAGCCTACAAAGCAAAGCACGGACCTCTTCGTCCGATTGTGAACCCAAAAAAGACCCCCGGTAAACCCAAATAAACCATGGAAACTATTTGGGCGTCTATCTATCGACGAATTTATAGGGAGGGGCACAAGCATATAAAGGCATAGAATGATGAGTTTATGATTCACAATCAGGGGAACCCTAAACTCTAGTACAATTTCTATCACATTCAACCTTCAAGCAAAGCGAAAAGAAAGATCGAGGTAAAAAGAGCAATGAAATCATACCTGAAGAAATAGAAAGCGTGAAAAGGGATGAAAGGTGCAGAATTTTCCGGAAGTTGCTTGATCTGTCCGGAATCCTCTTGTTTTCTCGCCGGAATCCTCTTGCTTTTCTTGCCGGAAATATTTTAAGAAAGAATGAAAGTGTAAAAGTGGGGGAGGAAATCCTTATTTATAGACGAGAAAATGGAGGGAAGCATCGTTTCGGATTCAAAATTCAAAAGTAATTATTGCTTGGAGCGGTTTCCGATACCCCTCAACCAATTAAAATACGCGGCCGTTCATGTCAAACGTCATGTCATAAATGCAACCAAAGTGACGTTTCGTGAACCGATACGAATTTTACGGGCTCAACTGCTCTGGCCTACGGCCTCAGCTCAACACGGCTTACGGCCTCAATTGTTCAGGCTTACGGCCTCGACTCAAGCGGCTTACCGCCTCAACTCAAAAATGGCTTACGGCCATGACCTACGCTCATCTAAACCTGTTTGCTCCATAGCACGGTATCTAAGCTTGTCCGCTGCAATGCACAGCATAACGTCAGTAATTCGCAACTCGATATCAACACTGATCCAAGCCCGATAGTCATTATCGGTATGTAAGCCCGTTCGCTCCATAGCATGGCGTCTAAGCCTGTCCGCTACAATGCACAGCATAACATCAGTAATTTGCAACGCAATGTCAACACTGATCTAAGTCCGATAGCCATTATCTGCGTCACACTGTCACAAACGACAACAATAGGGTGCGGTTCTCTACTGCTTCTATGAGTTCTACTCTCTGCCTCGATGGACACACAAGGCACATGTAGGGGGCCATTGATATACCTGAACCGGATTGGAACCCGAGCATCTAGATTGGGCCTATTTCCTAGCCCAATAAACATATCGTGTCCGCAGTACATAAGCCGGACTCCTCTCCACTCCGAGACCTCGGACACAGTGGAACCTTCCCATATTATCAGGCTGACATCAAGCCAAGGAAGATATGAGTCTGACCTACAAATGAGTGCGCTGCCCGTCGTACTTATCCAGATAGCTGGCCGGTCAATTTGTATTTATTTGTATGATTATCCTTAATTATATCCATTTCATGTCTTGTCATGAATAGGCTAACCGACTTAGCCTTTGTCTATATATATGGGATCACAATGTAATAGAAAATGATCCAAGAATAATAATATACAGAGCTACTCTGTCAATTTGTCGACTCACTTGTTTTCTTCTTCATAAACATTGTCCGACAGCCTTGTTCCTGATAACCGCCACCTTCTCCCCGGAGAAATTCCTTCAAACTTGCCTATATCCTCAATATATCATTGTTACCGCAAACCTGATATACCACGCAATATCAGGCTAATTAGTCAATAAGTCACTACAAAATAAATACCGCAATAATAATATTTAAAATAAATACTAATACTCAAATAAATACTCAAACAATATTATCCTCGACATCGCTTGGACTAAAAAGCTAATCCGAATTGACAAAAATTTATGTCTCATAATTATATGAATGTGAGCATTCTATTACGTATTGATGTGGGACTTTACAAGTTCCACAAAGGTACTCGAAAGAGTAAACATTATAAGGTCGGTCAAGTCTTTACGAAATCCCACAATAGTCAAGAGTTTGTAGATAAAAGGCTAGCTTACCGAGTTGTATGTTTTTTTAAGGTCTATCTTGATGATCATAATTTCTTTACGTTCTGTTTTTCTTTTTCTCGTGTAGTGAAGTAAATCTTGGGCCACAATAATATTATCGGAAGTCTGTTTACCAAGAGGTAGAGCACTTTGGCAATTAACAATTAGTGCAATATTTAGATGCATGTATTGCTCTTGTTCTTTTATGTTTGGCTCACGCTTTTGTTGCATACTTCGATTCAGTCAGCAAAGACGAGTATCCAGGCCAAATGCTTTAATAAAAAACAGTACTAAAAAAGTATTGTCCTATAATAAATTTAGCAAAACACCTTAGCCACACGTACACTAGTCTTTTATGTCGAACACATTCATTTGTTTGAAGCTACGAATTCATGTGTTCCACGAAAAGGACATAATCTTTAATCTGGAGTCTTACGTGCTATGTTGCATAGATATGGACACGGACATGTCGTACGACACGACACGGATACGACGATACAGCTATTTCCAAAATTTAAGGACACGGACACGGCGATACGGCTAGTCCTATTGCTAGTACTCCATGCCTTACACCACGGCGTGATCAAGCTTTTTGACACCGTTTCCGGGGACTCGTGTCAAGAATATTTTTAATTCAAGATTGAGAATTTGTATATATTCTGTTTCTGTATTTATCGAGTCCGTTTAACGAGTCTGTTTTATAGTCATGCTGGAGTCATACAACATCTGTTCTAATCGAATCTGGAGAAAAAATACACCCGATTAATCGCGAGATACTTCCGACTAATCGAGCGTTCCGGAATCGGCAAGATCAGGTCTGTTCGTTCAGTGTTGAGTCAAGAGTCAGAGTCTGTGATTTTCGAGTCTGCCAGGGCGAGTGTAACAGCCGCCAAGGCAAGTAACTAGTTGTTTCTTTTTATTTTTGTTTTGTCATGAGTTCGCACGAAGAAGATAAAAGTGAGAAGGACATGGACAGAGAAATTCCAGATCTAGATCACCGTGTCGAAACGATGGCAGCACAAAATAGATGAGGTATAGAGAATGGTACCAATGGAGATAGAAGAACTCTACAGAGTTATGCCATGTCAACGATTGAGCAATTTGTGCCAGAAATTGTTCAACCAAAATGCTGCTGAGATCTTCCATCCGAAGCCAAACGTGATACATATGGTGACAAACTACACTACATTCCTTGGAGTACCAAACGAAGATCCAAATGTACATGTTAGCAACTTCTTGGAGATAGTCAGCACTGTCAAACCGGCCGGAGTGCCTGTAGATAACATAAAGCTTACGCTATTCCCATTCGCACTGAAGGATAAGGCAAAAATATGGTTATTGTCTCTAGCAGCGGGCTCTGTTCAACTTGGGCAGACCTCTTGCAGAAGTTTATGAATAAGTACTGCCCACCTGGGAAGCCGTTGCAGATGAGACAAGATATCGTGAATTTTAAGCAGAAGCCCACCGAAACTATTAAGGAGGCTTGGGAACGAATCCAGGAAGCGCAACGGAAATGTCCTCACCACGATATCACCCTCCCAGTGAGAATCCATAGTTTATAGCACGGATTACGGCCGAGTGAGCAAATGAGAGTTGATGCATCGAGCAACGGGTGTTTCGCGTTGTTGTCACCGTAAGAAGCTGAAGAGAAATTGGAACATATAGCATTTACAAGCCAATTAGGAACACATCAAACTGAGGTAGTGAAAGCTGTTGAAGGAGTATTTGGAGAAGATACTTCTCAACTGATCTTGTACCGGTTGTTAGTAATCAATGAGAAGATGGACGGCATGCAATATCGCATAGCCAAAGTGGAAAAGGTCCAAGAAATCGAGACATCCAACACCGAAGACATAAATTATTTGGGAAGACAAAGAAATCCATATGGGGGAGGATATTGCCCAGGCTCTCATGATCATTTGGTTTAAGATATAGTAATCTTGATGGCGGCGAAAGAGCAAAGTCAAGTTGAGGTTTCATACCTCAATCAAACAAGTCCGGTGGATGGGAAGCAGCCATGGACAGGATGAGTTCAACAGTAACCGAGAGTGTCAGTCAACTGACGATGTCCATGAGCGAGCCCAGCACAAAATTTTCATCCTATTGTTAAAAGAATGGTACTAGATTAACCAATCAAGAAGCCTTAGTGCAGAATTTGTCACACCAAGTGGGGAAGATCACCAAACAAGTGTCAGCTCGCCCTCCGGGAGGGTTGCCGGTTAATATGGAAAAGAACCCGAATGCTATTATGACAAGAAGCGTAAAAGAGTTGTCTGGACCAGTTATCAGAGATGAACCGGAGAGCGGAACTAAACAAAACACAGTAGAATCAGAGAGAAAAAGGGGATCCGATTCAGCGAGACACTAGTGCGCTGAATCGAGCGTCTATAGGTTCAAGAGACAAGTAAGGAGAGCAGCAGCAAGTAGCGTGCCAGTCTTCATGAACTGTAACTATTAATCCTACCCTATCCCCTAGGAAGTCGAAACCAAATCACGATGATGCTCATTACAAAAAGTTTATTGAAATGTTTAAGAAGTTGAAAGTCAATATTCCACTGGTAGAAGCTCTGGCTGGAATGCCAGAATACTCAAAGTTCTTGAAGGAAGTAGTTTCTACCAAAAGGAAGTTGTTAGACCTTAAGACCATTTGCCTGAATGAGGAATGCTCGGCAGTTTTACAACGCAAACTGCCTCCTAAATGTATGGATCCTGGGAACTTCCTCATACCATATACAATTGGATGAGTGTGCCTAAATAAAGCGTTATGCGACTTAGGAGCGAGCGTCAATCTAATGCCACTCTCTATTGGGTATGAAAGAGCTGAATGAGACATCAATAACCCTCGAGTTAGCTGATAGGTCTATGGAGCAACCTTGTCAGGTTATAGAGGATGTTCTGGTGAAAGTTGATAAGTTTGTGTTCCCGGTGGATTTTGTTGTGCTAGACATGGAAGTGAATAGTGATGTTCCCTTGATCCTAAGAAGACCTTTCTTAGAGACGAGTAAAACATTGATAGACGTTCATAAAGGCTAATCATAAGAGTGAATGATGACAGTGTGGTCTTCAATGTGATAAAGACGATGGATACACGCGAGATGAAGGAGAGGCGTGTTATATGCTGGATGACATTGATGAGCTTGTTTTGAAGTTACCACAGCAATGGGCAATAGATCATGAGGTAGCGGAGAATTTGTTGTTAAAGGAAGAAGAGCAGACTACTGAGATTGAGGAGTATTTCCCTGATGAACAAATTTTTGCCTTCTCAGTAGTGGCTCCAGTTAAGTCTCAGCCCAGACATAACACATCAAGAGTGGCGAATGTATACATGTGGTTTGCAAACATTGTGAACTATCTTGCAGAAAGAACCTACGACTGGAATTGACGAGCATGGATACGAAGAAATTCTTTACGGAACTAAAGCATTACTATTGGGATGATCCCTACCTTTATAAAATGTGTCTCGATAATATTCTGAGGAGATGTATTCACGATGATGAGATTCCAAGTATACTGAGCTATTGCCATTCAAGAGAAGCTGGAGGCCATTATGGGCTTGATAAGACGGTAGCGAAGGTACTACAGTGTGGATTCTACTGGCCGACCATATTCAAATTTGCTTATGAATTTACGAGAGCCTATCATTCTTGTCAGATGACTGGTAATATTGCGAAGCAGAACGAGATGCCACTACACAATATCCTTGAGGTCGAGCTATTTGATGTTCGGGGTATTGATTTCATAGGACATTTACGTCATCAAAATCTAATCGTTACATCCTGGTGGTAGTCGACTATGTTTCCAAATGGGTGGATACAGTGGCCTCACTTACAAATGATGCCAAGGTTGTCCTGAGATTCCTTATGAGAAACATTTTGACGAGGTTTGGGTTGCCTAGAGCCATAATTAGCGATGGAGGGAGCCATTTCTATAATAGTTGTTTGAAAAACTGATGATGAAGTATGAGGTGCGGCATAAGATTGCAGCATCATATCACCCCCAGACAAGTGGGCAGGTAGAAGTTACGAACAGAGAAATAAATAGAATTTTAGAGAAATCTTTGAATCGCACGAGAAAGGATTGGTCTTTGAAATTAGATGACTCTCTGTGGGCGTATAGAACTGCTTATAAGACCACCATCGGGATGTCACTGTATATGATAGTCTTTGGAAATTCATGTCATTTAGCGGTTGAACTCGAGCATTGTGCCCTATGGGCTACTCGGTTCTTGAACATGGACAAACATTTGGACGGAGAGAGAAGATTGTTGGTGAATAAATTGGATGAATTTAGATTGAAAACATATGAGAATGCAAAGATATATAAGGAAAGAACGGAGAGCCAACACGATAAGAGAGTCCTGAACCGCGTCTTTACAGTGGGAGATAAGGTGTTGGTATACAATTCAAATATTCGTCTCTTTCCAGGGAAGTTGAAGTGTAGATGGTTGGGACCATATGTCTGTTAGGAAATCTACACAGGAACACAGTGGAATTTAATTTTTTTTTTCCTTTTAGCCCAAGATCGACTTCGTTTAAGAAACAAGCATAAAAGAAGTAGACAAGAGAATACATTGGTTGATCCAACTGGATCGACGCTTTGTCTACGGTTGTAGTTTCTGCACGAAGCCGTCCAAGTGTTCGGCCTCTACCGGTGATCCACACGAACAGCCCACCGGAATATCCCATCATGGATTGCTACAAGAAAAATTCGGTTTCTAGACCGACCTTTTTTCTCTCTCTCAAAATCTCTCTATATGAAGCTCTCAATTTTCTAGTAAATTAGAACTCTTCTAATTGTGATGATCAAATGATAGCCAATCCCTCTCTTATATAGAGAGATGTGGCGCCCCAGTAGCCTCAAATCTGATTGGGAGAAGCTTCATTAAATACTGAGGAGAAAGAAAATATTTTCCTAATAAAATATGGAAAGTATCTTTGATTGAATTATCTCATTTAATTTAGGTGAGTTATATTGGCACACCCCTTTTTACTATTGACACCCATTTTTGATTATTTTTTCTGATAAAAAAAACGTCAGTGTCACTGACGTTGATATTGAAACACCAACGTCAGTGACACTGACGTTGCTAGTGAAACACCAACGTCAGTGGAAAGTTAGTGACCGACGTTTCTAAGTTGTGATATTTTTATAACGTAAACGTCGGTGCCACTGACTTTTGTTCTTGACACCAACGTCAGTGTCAGTGTCACTGACGTTGGTTTTCAATATCAACGTCAGTGCCACTGACGATCCGTTCATCGAAAATCATCGTGGTGCCAGAGTAATTTTTTGTGGTGCCGGGAGTAATGTGGTGCCAATAATAAAATGTGGTAATTTAATATCTCATATTAAATATTTCCAAGATATTGTCAATATCTAATATTGACTATCTTTATCTTATTACCATAAATATATTTTCCATAAATCAATTAATATCTAATATTAATATATGGTAATATTATTAATTAAATTGCACAATCCAAGTGTATCTTAATACACTTAAAATGGTGCCCCACATACCAATATTCTAGCATCCGGAAAATTCTTAATTAATATAATGCTATGATTAATTAATTTGTAAAATACATGTGTATCATATACACATATATAAATTTCGACTTATACATCAACTATGTATATTTAATTAATCAACATAATTAATATCTTGTATTTAATTTATTCATAATAAATAAATACCACCATATTAATTTATCACTATAACACTTTATAGTCGAGATAAATTTCCTTATTTGGTTATCGCTATAACTGCATTTTAATCCGGCAAGATGTTCTTATGTGTGTGACCCGATAGGCTTCCGAATATGTTGGCTGTAGACATAAATAGCAAATTACGAAAATTCCCTTCATACCTAACGATCACGGAATAACGTCTAGCAACACACCGTGACCCCCAATTATCGGAAGAGTCAAATAGAATCCTATCGCTGTTACAATATCCATACGGTCGTACGTCGAGTGTCAATACATTAACAACCGTATCTTATAATCTAGATATCATGCTCTCTCGAAGTAACTCATTTACTTCCACTTTGCAAAGACTCACGAGAGCTAGACATTCCTTATAAGAAGGCCCTTTCAGATATTTACTCCTATTCATAGGATACGTGATTTCCGGACGAGTGACGTGAATCCTACGCATTCTTTAGTATCATACCCAATCACTACCGTATGATCGCCCCATGGCCAAGGGAAACCTCAATAGTGTCAAAGCATGATAATCCACACCGTGATGTCATGAAGAGTCCGGTCTCAGGATAATTACACACCACCACATAGTGCGACACTTAATAAAGTAAGTGGGTCAGTGTAACGTACGCATTCTCTAATAAACGTCCACGTACAGTCCATGTATCTCAACACTTTGATAGGCGAGATCTATCCCTACCTTCAATAAAATAGAAGACATCTAATACGTGCTAGTCTAATGGTACTATCAATGTCCCGTTTGATAACACATATGACTAGAGACATTTTAAGTATCAAACCATTAAAGTGATTCGAGATCTCATCAACCATAATCACTATTATGATTCTCTTTCACAGTTTGTCACTAGGGACGTTATAATATATATACAATATCATAATTGATCCGCTAAATGAACAAATATATAATAACAGAAAATCCATTTATCATATTCTTAAAACATAAAGAAATAGTATAAATGATCCGACCCGGTCGGATCCGGTCAAACTCGATTGGGTTTAAGACACTATTTCAACAATGTCATCACAAAAGTCTTCAATTCAGGTGTGTGTGAAGTTAAGGATGAACACTCTGGGAGGATTACACAGTGAACGGCCACATGCTGACACATTACCTAGAGCGCAACTATGACGTTGAATTGGAAGTCTTTATGTTGGACGACCTAGATTACGAGTGAAGGAGCCCTATTAGTACATTTGAGCTGGCAACTATAAACTTAGAACTACTTCTGATAAACCCTGATTTATTATTTTGTTTCTAATTGATTCAATAAAGTAGCATGACAATCGAGAAGGTTTTTTTTTATCACATACATCTTCTGTCTTCTGCCTCTAGATCTATGTGATTTTTTCCTTAGAGATTCTCATGTGGTCCCTTGTTAAAGTTTTCGTGGCTTGCTTAGGTCAATAAAGAATAACATGGCTTAAACCGTTTTCGTGCATTCTCTAGGTATGCACAATTACTGCCACCTTATTTTCTTATTGCCCTTCACTTGTTACTCACAGTTTTTGGAAGAGTTTGACATGCAGGTGAAATACCCCATTTAATCGGGAGATGCTGCCGACTAGTCAAGCATCCAGAATCTTCCAAAACTTGTTTTCTTGGACGAGAGGTAGTTTTTAGGCTTTACTAAGTCGGTTCTACGACTATAAATAAGAGGCATCGCCATCAGAATTGTATGTACCAAAAAGATTACAAGTTTCTATGCAATAAAAGTTTTTTTTGTTTATTTATTTATTTTCTTTATGAGTTCTAGTCACGGATCCAACGGATTCGCCACTTAAGGAGAGATCTGAGGAAGATCTACGCTCATCTTCAAAAGTATGATTTTCTGGCTCTCTAGATGCGTAGATCTGTCGTTGTTCTACGTGATTAGTGTGTTCTGATTGTAATTATTAGTTCCAATTATGTAGTAGTTAGTTTATTTTACCCCATATGTGTATAGATCTGAATCTTTGGTGGAGAAATCATGAAATAGAGGTTGCGTTCTTCAGATCTGCGATGGTCTTTATCGCTAGATCTGAATAACTAGTAAATCTTAATTCATGATAATTGGCGCCAGTTACGTCTGATCGACAAATTTAATTTACATGTTTGTAGCCTGATCAACTATTTGCATGTCTTTGTAAATTAACATCAAGGATGATAAAGTGAAGTGTTAGTTCGGACAAAGTCTTGATCGATCCTTAGGAACGTGCTAGTCAATCCACGATAGCTGCTTAGGGAGGTCTTCGGTCTTGAGCCGGCTAGTCTTGATTCTTATTGCATGTGAATTAATACAGTCAACAAAGGAGGTTAATTGAACATGGGCACCTACTGTCTTTTCAATGGAAGTAGTGTAATATTAGGGATTAGCACCCGTAGTTGTTAAAGATCTAAAATTCACATACATGGAAGATCAATTAATATATTGGGGGGAATAACTAATAACTCATAATTAGACTATGCATTAAAACACTCATAATTAGACTAATGCATTAGAAACACTTGTGTGCTTTTGTTGAACTTGCATAATCTTGTGTGTTTATTGGCACCATTGTTTATGTTCTTGCACCATAGTTGGTCGTAGACCGCCTTGTGCCAACTCAATCTTGATTTAAACATATCTTACAAATCTTTTTGGGATTCGACCTTGACTTGCAAGTACTCTGCTACGATAGACCTAGTCCTATTACTAGTAGTCCGTTCCATACACCACGGCGTGATCACTAGCTTGTTATTCAGCTAAACAGGCAGATCGAGCTCAATCTAGCGGAGGAAAAGCGACTACAATCTTATAAACGGCTAATCAATTTCAAGAAAGCTGTAAAGAGACATCATGACAAGAAAATACGAAACTACTCAATCGACTTCGTATTGTAAATTAAACATAGATTCAGAATACTTGAACAGCGGAAGAAATCATCAGGATCGTTTCCCTACATCCATTGTTACTCGACTACTGCTCCGTTTTGCCATGATGTTGTTTCCGCCTTGATGACAATTCTGATATCTCTCTCCGTGCCTACAACCATGATGTGTTGGTTTCTTTCATATGCTTTATGATAGAATAAAGCATTGCTTCTATAGGTGGATAGATGACCGATATCCAAATGACCTAAGGTTTAGCTTTAATCTCGGCCGTCCATCAAAGCCAAGTTTAAACCAACAACGGAGATTAAAGCTATTGTAGGGCCTAACATCGACAGTATTGTGGGGTGACCGGACGGCTTATCAAAAATGTTGGAAGCTTCACCTGTGGAACCTTGACCACGACCAGCGGGTAGGGCCTTCGACTTCTCGATGGAGAGAGCGGCATCCTTTGTGCCCTGGGCATCCTTTGTTTTCAATTTTTTTCAGAGCCTGGATTTTCTCTCTGCTATCCAGAATGTTGACTTCAATGGGTTGGTTGGTTGGGCTGGATCAATTACCCCTTCTTGACTTTGCGGCCCTAAGTTGGACCTTATCCTTTTTCCGGAAGGAGTAGGGTTGATCACAAGGTTCTTTCTGTCCGCATCAAGGGCTGGCTCAACGGCCTTGCCTTTCGCCTTTGAAGGTGACGCTAAAGTCAAAGTTGGGACAAATACTGTAGGCAAGTCCTCTTCCCTGATATCCTGAAATTTCTTGATCCAGACCGCATCCTCAACCTTCTTCTGCTGAGAGTTTTGATTGCACAACCTTGTAACGTTCACCATACCTACAAATCACTGGTCTCTTCAGGTGATAGACAAGAAAGCAATTGGATTACTAGAAGTATGCAGAAAAACTAAGTATGAAAAATAAAAGTAATTACTAGGGACCAGCGTCGAGGGGTCGCCCCGACAAACATTAAAAGCAGAGTGTATGCACCGCCCGATATGGCACTCTTCATGCCAATCCAGATCGCAATTCATAGGTATGACTTCAACAAGTGTTACCTTAGTGTCCGGTCCAGGAATTCCGGCAGCCTTACTGTAAGACTCCTCTACATCAAGAAAGGCCTTTAAGATGAAAGTTTGTTGATGGGAATACAGTTTCTTCACAAAGCCAAGTATTTCTTTGATCTTGGCAATAAAGGTTTTGTCATCTTCCTAGGCTTTGATTTTCTTCAGCCCCTCGATCACAGTTGAGTGCACGGGAAACTTCATCAGCGGCCACCCAACCCAGGACTCAACTCGCATACACCTTTGATTCCACTGAGAGACCTTATCAGGAAGGTCAAAGAATAGCTGGCATGTTCACTGCCTGGGCGTGATCTGACCATCGGATCCACGCCTCGAGAAAGAAAATAAGTGCAACATCACTGGCATCGAAGGCTCCTTACCCCTCAGCCAGCTCATAATGATAAAGCCCATCACGACTCTCAGTGCACCTAGGGTGAGATCATATGGCATGACGTTGATCTCCATCAAGAAATCTATGAAAAATAGGTCGAATAGAGGTCGCAATCTGGGCACTAAGTGATCGTAATGGAGCCACATGAAGTCCAAGTCCTCCCTTCCACCAAAACAAACAAATCGATAATCCATGAATATATTGTAGTCGACCAAGGCAGTTGTAAGATTAGCCTGGTCCCGGATCCCTTTCTATCGGGCTTTCACCGCTTTGTCCAACTCTTTCTGCAGTTTAAGCTCGCCGAGTCCCTCACTGGTACACTTTTTCGGTGCCCTTGGCTTCTTCTCCTTGGTTACGGCGGCATGACTACTGGGTCCAACCTCAACCAGCTCACTCGATTCAGATTCCTCACCGGACTCATCACCGGCCTTCTCATCATCCTTCTCATCATCCTTCTCCTTGTGTCCGACCATTTCAACCTCCTCGCCGGACCCCTTACCTTGGGCCGCCAATCCTTCCTCATCACTTAGAGTATGCTCTGAAGACGTCCTGAAAAGAAAAAAAGGGCGAGGCGGATTGTTAGTCACCTAGACTCGGAAGTCAGGCCGAGACAAGTGGTTCCGCCCATCTTGACACCTCGCCACTCCATTTTCACAAGGCTAAAGGAATTCTCTAAACGTAAGGGGCAAAGTCTGAGGGGAGTCATGTTAATTCCCCCCGGATTAAAGAGGTACAGACAGGTTCTTCAAAGAAACTGGGCAAATCAAGAGCATGGGATGGCATTCACGAAGATAGGAACTCAAAATTTTGACAAAAACACAAAAAAAAATACACGCATAAACAGGCTCAGAATCTTTGAAATCATGTGTTTTCTACCCTATTTCATCTATTCTGAGCAACAAAAGTTGAAGAATCGAAAGGAAACCATGGAATTTACCTGAAATCTGGGCTGGAAAGTTTGAATGTCGGCCGGAAAATTCAAATGCTCGCCGGGAAGTTCAAAGTTTTTCATGAAAACGCTTGCTTTGCCGAAATTTCTTGCTAAGGTTGTACAAGTGTCGGGGAGTCCTCCTTTTATAAGAAGAGCGGGAAGCCGAAACGTCACCTCATAATTCAAAATTCAAACTCCATTATGACAAGGCACAACTATCGATACGCTCCCATCCAATCAGAGTTCGCGGCTCTTCACATCAGTTGTCATGTTAGTTATGGAACCGATGCAGCGCATTGAATCTCGTCTCCAACCGTTACGACCCCAAAGATCAGATCGGCTCCGCCATAGGACTTCTCCTCGCCGACAGCCAGCATGTCCGCTTCATAGCGCAACATCTAATTAAGACCGTCCGCTTCATAGCACGGCACCTGGGTCCATCCTCTTCATAGCGAAAACCTCGCAGTGAGTCATTTTCACTACATAAGTTGCCTAAGACCACCCGCTTCATAGCGTGGCACCTAAGATCGACGCTCCCAAGCTCGGCACTCAGACCGTGCTAGCAAACGATCCGCTTCACAACAAGTCATCTCGGTATAAGGTTATCAGTACGCTATTAACTTTACTCCCTGCCTTACATTTTGAACAAATTCTTAAGGCACGGAGTAGGGGGCCATTGATATGCCAAATCAATAAAAGATCCCGCGGATCAACTTTGGGCCCGTACGTAAGCCGGATCGGGCCGGGTATGATAAAGCCCGCTTAAGATCCTTATGACCTGCGTCATTAGGTAGGTAACAAGTAGCGATTCTCAAGCCTTCAATCACCGTTCATAGCACGACATGAAGCATCGGGGGTCGGCCAGTCCACCCTCAATCTCACGAGTCAGACAGCTCGGACCCAGCCCACTCATCTAGGAAAACCGGATTCAGACATGACAAAGATACAAGCCTGTTAGGAACATTCTATTATGTTTTGATGATGGCCATACTAGCTGTAATAGCAAGCCTGAAATAAGTTAGAATTCTCTGTATAAGTCTTTACTTAGAGTCTGACAAGTTGTGTAAGTTAAGTCAGACAAGTATTGTACTAGTTGGTAGGACGGCAAAGTAAGGACAGATATTCAGCATAGTGAAGCCAGCCAAGCACCTAGTAGAGAAGTATAAAGACATTATGGTCTGACTTATAACCAAGGAAGTCTGTGATGACCTTGGATAAGTCTAAGTTATGTTTTAAGTGATGAAACTCAATGTTCAAATATGGTGTACACTGGTCTCACCCAAATCAAGGATCGGTGAAGTACAAAGACTCTCCAAAAACTAGAACAAAGAAGGAAACAAAGTGAATCGGTGAGTAAACCGACTTTCGGCAAAAGAGAAAGCAAAACGACAAAGAAAGAACTAACGGTGAGTCGAAGGCTCACTCGACCGTTCTAAAAACGGCGAAGAGATATTTACAAGATCGATTTGATATACGATGAAGATTCAGAAGATCATGCATTAAATGCACAAATCATTAAAGGATCAATCAAGGACGGATTTTCTGCTATACGTTTGAAGAAAGAATCCGATCACTGAAATCAAGGAGAATACAATTAAGGGGGAATCAAGAATAAAATCAAGGGTAATTCCCTCATTAATATAGCCAACGGACGGAATTTCAAAAACCAAGGTTATTCAAGGCTATAAATAGAAGGCATTGACAGGAAAAGAGACAACGATCAAGAAAAAAAAATCAAGCAGAAACTCTATCAATTTGAAAAGCCTTCTCTCTGAACTTACAAAGACATATCTAGTGATCAACTCAAGTATCAGAACTACAAAGTCATACTCAGAATTGAGATTGATCAAGCAAGTGTGTGAATCACATTCACATCAAAGCGAAGCAACCGAATCGAGGCAATCCGAGAAGGAGTTGAATCTGTGATAGTTGTTGAAGGATCTTAATCTTAAGGAACAAACAAAAGGAAGACCGAATCACCGAAGGCTGTTGCGGTCAAGGAGTGATAGTCTTGTAGATTGTGAAGCTTGGGAAGCCAAGGACAATCATACTATTGTATCGTGAAAACAATAGTGAATTCCTCCAATCATCACATGAGAAGAGTGGATTAAGGGATTACACCACCCCGAACCACTATAAGCCTTGTGTCAATTTAATTTACGCAATTTACTTTACAAAGCATTTATTTATTTAGCCTACATCATAACTTATATACGTGTGCGTCTACACCGATTTGAAAACAACATAGTAAGAAGGGACTTATCCGCCGCCTAAAAGCTTTTAAATATAAGAAAAGTTTTTGAAACTCCACTATAGTCATTCACCCCCCCCCCCCTCGACTATAGTTTCACCCTTCTCTTGGACCAACAATTGGTATCGGAAGCGGTGTTCCTAGTATCGAACTGTTCGGATCTAATTTACGGTAACAAGGAGATCACATATTTTCAAAGCAATTTTCAAATATGAGTTTTCCATTCTTGTCATTTATATATTCAATTATACCGATGGATTCCTCAAACTTCTTGTCAAAAGTACTGTTTTTAATGTTAACAATTTTGATGAATATAAAATAAGAATCTTTGTCTCATCTTATGAAAGCAACTCATGAAGAGATCTTGGATGTAATCAATGATGGACCGATCACAATCACTACGGTGGTAGGCACGGGAGCGAGATCAAGGAAAGGAAATTGACAAACCTAAAAAGGATTGGACCAAGGATGACGGGGAGAAGAGCAAATCTGGACTTTGTTGCAAAAGACATGATCTTGAAGACCCTAGACGACAACATGTTCATGAGAATTAAAGAGCGCAAAAAAACAAAGGAGATGTGGGACAAGCTATCATTGATAAATGAAGGATCCGAAAGCGTTAAAGAAAACAAATTATACGTTGCAAAACGAAGTTTGAGAACTTTAAAATGAAGGTGGTGAATCCATTGATCAAATGGACAAAGATTCTCAAGCATCATCGAGTGAATTACAACGACTTGGACACATATATCCCCAAAAAGAAGTATGCTTGAAAATCTTGAGAGGACTACCGAAAGATGGAAGATCATAACATCGTAATCGGAGGAACAACAAATCTTGCAAGCAACGACACTCGACACGATGTCCCGGTTAAAAGCTCATGAATTCGAATTGAACGGCGAAGATGGTGCTCCGGCGAGAGACACACAAAATCACCGCATTAGTGCACCCCAAAGTAACTTTGCCGAATGCATCGACAAAGAGACACAAGAACTAAAAGAACATGTAGCTTTATTAGTTAAACGTTTTGACGGGTTTAAAAAGAAGCCATTCAAAGGAAATTCGTCATCAAACAAAAAGTCAAGCTCAAACAGAGACATGAAGAAGAAAGATGATGAATACAGATGCTTCAACTGCAACAAGAAAGGCCACTTCAAGGCTGATTGTCCTGAAGAAAATGACAAAGATAAAGAAAAGAAGAAATACAGAGCATCTGAAAAGAGAAAGAGCAAGAAGGCACTTAAGGCAGAATCCAGCAGTGAAAAGCATGAAGAATCATCTGATAATGACTCAGATGATAGTGATGAAGAAGACGACTCGAGAAAATGAAAAAGCATGCCTATGCCTCATGACCAAAGAATTGGATGAAGATAAAAGTGATGGCTCGGACACGAGGAAACAAGCCTATGTTTAATGGCTAAAGAATCGGATGGCGAGGTAACATCTAGTTCTGTTCTTCATCTAATGCATCCACATCTAACAACGCACAATCCTCTAGTCTCCCATTAGATACGACGAGACCTAGTCCAAAATCTCATGACTAAATTTGATGAAATTGAAAAGAATCATGAAATTCGGAAAAGGAATGCAAGGATCTAAAAAAAGAGAATAAGAGGTTAAAGAAAGAACTGGATGAAGCAAAAGTCGAATCAACTAGTAAGGAGACCTACTTAAATGATCAACAAAAAGCAGATGATCATACATCTGTTACTAAAAGATCAGTTAAGAAAATCTCCTCACCAGTGAAGGTATCCACTGCACCACTAAAAGCACCAGCTTACAAACCCTCAAAAAGGTTTGGATCCAGATCTGGTCTTGGCTACAACAGTCAGGATGAAAGTAGGGTTAATGATCAACACCATTCTAAATTCAGGACCACTAGTGGACCAAAATTTAGAAAGGGACAGACCATGGTTCCAACAGATCATCCTGTTCCGGTGAAGTCAAGACCCGGTGTAGTGAAACGACAAACTAAATCCTCCTTCCGGTCAATCAAGAACCACGGCCATCTGAAAGGAAAAGGCAGACTTTACCCTTCAGAGGATGATTGGAATGTTGCACCTCCAAAATACAAGAGGAAACCATACCACAAAATGCATCATGTGTTTAAGAAAAACCAAACTGTTCCTAGACACATGAAGCAAGAAAGGTTTCATACTGCATATTGGAAAGTAAAGAAGGATGCAAATGCACCAAAAGGTGGAGAAAAGTATCGAATACCTTCGGTAAAAATACTAGAAGCTATTCGCCATGCCTTATACATATGAAGTTGATGACTTCAATTATCCAAAAAGAAGACCTTTTGGATACACCCTTGGTATGGGAGGCATGATTGCTAACAAGCATGGACCCAAACGGTGTTGGGTACCTAAACTTAATTAATGTTTTGTAGGATGTCTGGTACATAGACAGTGGATGTTCCAGACAAATGACAGGAAACAAGAAATGGCTCACTGACTTCAAAGCTTTTGATGGACCCAAAGTCACATTTGGAGGTAAAGAAAACCCTGGCAAGATTAAGGGGGAAGGCACAATACTCAAGAACAATCTAAAGATTCAAAATGTGGCATATGTCAAGGGACTTAACTTCAATCTGATGAGCATCAGTCAATTCTGTGACAACGGCTACAATGTGCACTTCAACAAAGAAGGATGCAAAGTGATTCACAGTCAAACCAACACAATAGTTCTTGCAGGTAGAAGACAAGACAACATGTGTGTGGTGGATGGAAAACGACCAAGGCGAGAAACATGCCTACTTGTCAAGAATAAACAATCAACAATTTGGATTTGGCACGAGAAGATTAAATCACCGAATTTCAAGACCATCAACAAACTATCAAGGAGCAAGCTAGTTGAATGTCCGCGAGAGATCACATTCAAGAAAGAGAGTCTATGTGATGCTTGTCAAAAAGGAAAACAAATAAAAAGTTCATTCAAGTCAAAGCCTCATCAATCTACAACAAGAGTTCTACATCCGCCGCACATGGACTTGTTTGGACCCGGTCACACCAGTAAGTGTGAGTGGTAAGAAATACACTCTTGTAGTGGTGGATGACTTCTCAAAGTACACATGGACCATTTTCATGAACAAGAAGAAAGAAACACTCAAGAAGTCGCCGATTTGTTGAGAAGACTCCGAGAATGAGAAAGAGCTCAAGATTATCAAGATCGATCGGATAGAGAGCCTTTGAATTTCTAAATGAAATTATCGAACCTATTGTGAAGAAAATGGAGTATTACATCAACTATACGCAGCGGGAACTCCACAACAAAATGGTGTTGCGAAAGAAGAAACAGAACCATCAAGGAAGCGATCGGGACAATGATAGCGAGAAGCATGTTTACCAAAGAGACTTTGGGTGAAAGCGACAAAACACGGCATGCCATACACAAAACAGATCAATCATCAACAAACATCATGGAAAAACTCCATATGAAATATGAAATGGTAGAAAACCCAATATCTCGTATTTTCATATGTTTGGATCAAAATGTTTTGTCTTAAACGAGGAATCAACCGCATACCTTTGATGAGAAGGTGATGAAGCAATCTTCATGGGATACTCGAGACACCGACAAAGCATTCGAGTACTAAATAAAAGAACTTTGGTGATTGAAGAATCAATACATGTGGTTTTTGATGAACCAAATACAAATGGTGAAGATCTTCAAGATCAAGAAGAGAAAGCACCACGAGAGAGAAATCTATACAAATGCAACCATACCAACTACTATCCCGAATCATCATCTTGAAGATCAAGAGGAGCCACATACCAATACACCGGATGAAGCACCGAAGTTGAAGTTCTTGCTCGGCATGAAGGTATGGAAGCACCAAGTGAAGATCAACTTCAACCGGATCTAAATTGGCTAAGAGACCATCCGAAGAACAAGTCATTGGAGATATTCACATGAGTCGAACCGAGAAGACAAGCTGGAGCATATGCTAACTTGCTTTCTATCACAAGTGGAACCCAAGACCATTGATGATGCAATCCAAGATGCAGATTGGATCACGACCATGCAAGAAGAACTAAATGAATTTGAAAGAAATGAAGTACGGGAACTAGTTGACGGACACGAAATGGCCAACATCATTGGTGCAAAATGGGTATTCGGGAACAAGATGGATGAGCAAGGAGCTCGTTGTCGAAACAAAGCAAGGCTAGTTGCAAAAGGCTATTCCCAAGTGAAGGAATAGATTATGATGAAACATTTGCTCCGGTAGCAAGATTGGAAGCAATCGGACTTTTTCTAGCATTTGTCGCACACAAAGACTTCAAAGTCTATCAAATGGATGTAAAGAGTGCATTCCTAAATGGACTTTTGGAAGAAGAAGTTTATGTAGAACAACCTCCTGGATTTCAAATTAAAGGAAAAAAAGACAAAGTATACAAACTCAAGAAGGCCCTCTATGGCCTCAAACAGCACCTAGAGCCTGGTATGAAACTCTTGTCACGAGTTTCGATCAAGAATGGATTCAACAAAGGAACTATTGACAAGACTCTATTTAAAGCTGGAGGAAGGAGCAAGCACATTGCTAGTACAAATCTATGTTGATGATATAATCTTTGGATCAGAAGATGAAAAACTGTTGTGAGAAATTTGCAAACCTGATGAAGAGCAAATTTCAGATGAGCATGATGGGAGAATTAAACTACTTCCTTGGCCTTCAAGTAAAGCAAATGAAGGATGGCATTTTCATTAGTCAAGCAAAGTATACAAGAGATTTGATACACAAGTATGGGATGGATACAAGTGGCACAGCAGACACACCAATGTGTGCCAGAGTCATACTTGGAAAAGATGATGGAGGAAAAGATGTTGATAAGAAAATGTATAGAGGAATTATTGGATCATTATTATACTTAACTGCAAGCAGACCTGACATAGCATTTGCAGTAGGAGTGTGTGCAAGATTTCATGCTCAACCAAAAGAATCACATCTTCTAGCAGCTAAAAGGATAATCAAATACTTGAAAAACACTATAAATGTTGGCATCTGGTATCCAAAAGATGGAGGATTTACATTGATATCATATTCGAGACTCGACTATCTTTGGATGCAAAATAAATAGAAAAAGCACCTACGGAACTTGCCAAATGCTAGGAACCGGACTAGTCTCTTGGTTCGGTGAAAAGCAAAACTCCATATCTACATCAATGTAAGCGAGAATATATAGCGACGGTAGGTTGTTGTGCACAAGTACTTGTGGATAAGACAACGGCTAAGGGACTATGGAGTAGAAGAGAAAACAATTCCAATCATGTGTGATAACACAAGTGCAATATCTATTACGAGAAAATCCAAAGTATTGCACTCAAGAACAAAGCATATTGATGTAAGACATCATTTTATCAGAGACCATGTTGAAAAGGGGGATGTCATCCTAAAACACATATCCACTGAAGATCAATTGGCCGACATCTTCACTAAACCACTCGGTTATGAAAGATTTAGTAAGCTAAGAAGCGAGTTAGGAATGATTGAAATTGAATAAGTATCAAAACGGCTAACTCGGAGTAATCGGCTAAGTGACTTCATTAATCGGTACGACCTTTGCCGTTACGGGAGATGCGCAAGTAAGGCACCGGTATCCGGCGAAGGTAACTTAGCGATTGTTAGGAACGAGTCAAATGGCGCGGCTAAGTGAAGAACCTATTGGGACGGCTAAGTGACCGGCGAAGGCACTTCACCGAAATAAAGACTTGGACAAATTAAAAGTGTGAACAAAATCAATTCGATTACACGTGGAGAATAAGGAAATTATGGAGGATTATTACGTACACACGTGGCGATCAACTTATGATCATGGAGGTAATTATATTATTTTTCGAATTATAAACTCCTCGATTCCCGGGCTCTATCATTACTTGCCTCAAACCACACCCCCATTCCACTCGAATATCGCGATTTTCATACACAAAATCACGCCATTATGCCACAAAATCCTTCCATATTCAAAACCACGTTCACACTACCCAAATCACACTATAAAAACAAGACTTAAAGATTTTCAGAAATCTTTACGCTTTCTTGTCAATTACAAACCCTGCTCTTGTTTCTTTCTATTACAAACTCAAATCCATTTTCAAAACTTCTCTACTTTTCAAAAAAGGCATCATCCTCCACAAACACCCAAGCTGGATATGAAAAATCGATTGCCACAGGATCCTTCTTTCAAGAAGAACACTACTTGAAACTTTGTGGAAATGACGAAGATGCCAAACGATTAGCAGCAGGTTGCAAAATCCTAAAACTATCAACCTTTCTCAATCCTCCTATAACCGAAGTTTGCTATGAAAGTCTGATTTCCTTCTGGAAATTTGCTCAATACGTGCCTGGGCTCCCTGCTGAAGAAGGTGACGAATGGGAAGAAGACAAGATTGTAGCATCTGTCAACGGAAAGGAAGTGGCGATTACAGAAAAGGATCAACAAAGGTCAATTGTTTGAGATCTGCTTTAAAGAAACCATTCAATGAGTTCAGTGCCCTAATTGGCAAGACCATTGAAGGAAAATTGGGAGCAAATAATGCAATGACTGAAATCAGGATGAGGCTGATGGGAATCATCTACAATAATCTGCAATTCAACTGGGCAAAATACTTCTTTATAAGACTCAAAGAGCAAATCCAAGGTGAAGTAAAAGCATCAAACAAGGGGACAAAAGAAGGAAAGACTAAGAAAGGACAATTCTGGGTGAAAAAGTCATATGGCATTCAGTTACACTACTTGTTGCAATGTCTTAAAG
This sequence comes from Gentiana straminea, assembly GCA_036785695.1. NCBI lineage: Eukaryota > Viridiplantae > Streptophyta > Magnoliopsida > Gentianales > Gentianaceae > Gentiana > Gentiana straminea. The sequence continues at coordinate 1,451,519 of JAVUPR010000100.1, forward strand.
TCCCCACTAGTACAACTCCACAAACTGCATGAATCCAAAGTCATGTTTACTTATGTTAAACAACAACAGAAGGTAGGAGAAGGGAAGAGGAAGAAATCACCACGCAGCACCACCGGTCAAAGAAAGAAACAAAAGATTCAGCGAAGTCTGGAAATGACAGACTTTGGACAATTGATTGATGAAGAAGAAGAGGAAGAAGGTTCTGACACTGAAGCAGAACAGCAAGAAGAAGAAATCGGTGGGGATGAACAAGACCCTAATAAAGAAAACACGGAGAGGATGAAGAATCATCTCCGAGAAGAGAAAACTGTACAATTATACGCAAACGATATAGATGATCGAATTGCGAATATCTTGAGTGGAAGGAAGGCGATTCCAAACAACGGCTTCAAGACTCGGATCACATGCTTCTTTGAAGAAGCATGGCTATTTGATTTTACGGGAATCACAACTCGGTAGGTGTACTTGATGAATCACCTCTATGGGAAATGGTTGATGCGGCCAAGGCAAAAGCGCCCCGGATCTCGGGAGACAAAGTGATGACTCGAGAAGATGATGGAGATGATCATGATCAGGATGATGGTGATGATCATGATGACAATGATGATAATGATCATGATCAAGATGATGATGATGATCTTGGTCAAAATAAAGAAGAGAACTCTCCTGCACCAGATGCAATTGATGACACTACTCTTCTCCGTACATTTTTGAAACCACAAGCCTCCGGCAAGTCTACAACTCCAGCAAAGACATCCACTCAACCGTTGTCTGTCAACGTTCCGGCTAACGAACAGTAACATTATGGACACTGGCTCACTGCCGCCACTCCAGTCAAGACAACCCCCGGCATAGAGATAGGGGGAACAGCAGCTCAAGCCACACCAAAGATACCGATCGGGGTCAATCGGGTTATAATATACTTGACCACCATAAACCAATACTAGCAAGAGGACTAGGCCCATCGTAGTATAGCTATAGTGAATCAAGGTCGATCCCACGGGGAACCAATTGTGGATCATCTTATATACAAACAATTAATTAAACATGTCAAGGACATAGAGGCGGTCTACGACCAACATAAAACAAGAAAAGTAAAGACACGACTCGACACAACGTAATTAACCTCCCCAATTATAGTTTTTATCGTTTGGACCTAGATAATTTATATAATAAAGCTGAACTTATTGCTTGTCAATCCGTTTGTATCTATCTTAGATTGGCTACGGGAGTCATCCTCTTTAACTTGACTTAGCACCGGTAGGTCACTAGATCACCGTGGTATTGTTACGTGACTTCGCCTTTTGGTGCCTCCATCTCATATAACTCACACGCTTACGACTCTAAGGATGCCGATATTAATCGTACACCTCGTCTAGGCAACATTCACGTGGTTAGGCGTACTTCCTAAACGATCGCATCGGTCTACGTCCTATTAACAATTACGCACGGTTTCATGTTAATCTACGATTTACGTATAACTAGGTGAGCTCAATTCCCAAATACAAAACCTACCTAGATCTCATTTGAAAGTCCCGGAAGATCATTCATGAGCCAACCTAGGAGCCCTATATTGGTATTTCCTAATCATACGCTAATTAAAACAGACGAGCAACGTAGCCGTAGCCATACCTACTGAGATGATAAATTCTATTAAGTTAACCTAACCATAAAGACGTGGCTATTTAACAGATGACAGGGGCTCGGTCGACCGAGCATAGACACTCGGTCGACCGAATGATTCCATTCGGTCACTCAAACGATTTCATCCCCAGATTACATCCTAGAATATATTTCTCAGCGTTTCATCATACAGAACAGATTAAACAGTAACTCGTAAAGAAATCATATAAACTACTTAGATACACATTAATTAAACCAAGCAGATTCATGAATAGAAACTAAGTGTATGACGTAGGTTATGGGATCCCCATAGACAAGGTGTCGCCACATCCCTAACGTCATAGCCTAGATCTACATCGTCTAGCTATGATCAATCAACTCAAACGATAAAGCATAATTGGGAGGGATTAATTACTTGAAAGAAAGAAACAGAAAATAAAGGCTTACATATTGCGGCCCACTTAAATTGCTGGAAACCTTCAATCTAATTATGCTACATTGTATCAAAATATCAAAATAGAATTGTATGGTATTATTGAATGAATATGAATATGAATTACAATTTCTCGAAGCTGCTGCTTATATAGGAGTTTTTGCCGACTTAGGGTGATTCTAGAAGATAAACACGATTAAAGCCGAAAACCGACCCAAACCCGAGGCTCGGTCAACCGAGAGGTGACACTCGGTCGACCGAAGCATCAGGCTCGGTCGACCGAACCTAAACTTGGCATATTTAACACGTTTTCTTCGTCTATCTTGTTCCCCACTCCACGCTTGCATGTTGATCGATTTCTCTAATTTATCTCTTGATTAATGCTCCGATTTTCTTCCTTATTATCTTGAGATCTTTTGATTGAATGACATTTATCCTCCCGATTTGTTGTGATCTACAAAATAAACATTTATCGCACAATAAATCGGCGTTTAATAATGAAAACGGCTAAATACCAATTTACATAATATAAATCACATAACATTAAATAATAAATATAAACAAGTGATTTAATATGAAATATATATTATTAATCTCGATTTAAGGTCAACGTTGATGACTTTTACGGGTATAATTTGACCGTCATCAACTACCCCCACTTAGACTTTGATCGTCCCGAACAAAGCATCAATAAGTCATTCCCCAAGACAACATTTTCTATGGTCAAATCATACTTACACAAGAAGCTCAAGTCAACTCATACTAGTCATGCTCATAAGATATCCATTATTCACTACTGACTATGAATCGAAGTGATGTGTGCATGTGCATTTAGTTTTATATATTCGGGGCAAGATTAGAGTTTAAGCGAGACTTCGAAATCTCAACCTACCAACCTCAGCATTCATATTTCTCAAGCCTTTAAATTTTTGAAGCACTAGAGCAATAAGCAAGAGCGTATCTATAGGGTTTTTGGACTTGGAGACCGAGTACTACTCAAAGCCTCTTAAAGAGTTGAATATTCTTTTCATATCTTCATATTTTTCAAATACTACAAATCTCAAGGAAGAAAACTTTTCAGAGTATCCCCCTATCTTAGATCATGTATAGCATCGAATATTACCACAAGCGCGGGGCTACTTTGGTAATGTTACTACAAGCCCGAGTGTTTTAACGCATTGTCAAACACGGGTACGTCTCAAGCTTATTACTCCACTTTTGTGGCTAAAATATAAGAATGCATCGGCCAATAAGTATCGACACTAAGTCTACATAACCAATCATCTATGCAATGTACACATAATTTCTTCGGTTATTATGATTTGCGCGGTATACTCGATTCACGATTGAGTAATTGAATAATAAATAACTACTCGCAAAAACGGGCATGAATATCCTTAAATTTACTTAACATAAGTATAAAATGATCACGTACTCATATAACTTGGTTTATTTCCTATCAATTCTTAGCTAGGAACTCACAATTCTAAGGGTACGAGATACCTAATATGGTATTTATTCAATTTTTTCAATTTTGTGCCGTTTCATTCAATTTTCAATTATAACATAACATGGCTAAGTCTCCTACCCCCCACTTAAACATGGCATTGTCCTCAATGACAAAAATAAATGAGAATTTAAGAAAAAGACTTAGCTCTGGAAACGGCTCTCAAGTAAAGGAACAATATCGGAGTAAATGTCAGCATGTTGTGGAGAAGCAAGTGAAAACTTGTATAAGCAGACAAACTCCACGAAACCGTTAATAACACCATGTCTATGGAAGTTCTAAAATAATGTGGCAGTAATGAGGTATAAATACCTAAAAACAGTTTAAGCCACTTTATTTTATACAACCAATGACAAGGGAAACCAAAAAGAAAAATACTAAATAGAAAGAAAAATAAACAAGCAACTAAAGATGGTGGTCTTCATCTATAGCCTCCACCGCCTAAATATTCTTAAATCCGAGTGGAGAGAGAAGACAAAGATCAAAAAGCATTACCCGACGTGGGAAAACACGAGGTTGACTAGATCAACCTTGTATGCAATGTAGTAAAAGAGACACTTCGTAAGGTATAACGGATACAATGTGACCTATTGGCTAAAGATAAAATCAAATACTTAACGAGAAACTTCTCGCTTGCATTGGATATCAACAACTTAGGGAGATGTAGCTACTCCTCGAAATTACTAATAACCCAATGTATCACGCAAAAGTCATAACCGTCATCAACAAGGTCGGATCGGTGAGATAGTTCAGAACAAAACTTATCATCTATAAATGCCGGAATAGACGGAAAAAATGTGAAATTTAAAACTTCCGGTAAAAAGATAAGTTGTACTTTGATCGAACCAAAAACCTTTAAAATCTAGCTAGGGTCAGAGCTACACTTACCTCAACTAGGATCATGAAAATCAAAATGATAAAAGATAATCATTAAAGCTTAGCAATAATTCAAATTCCGCAACACAAAGGTATTTTGTAAACAAAATGGAGGTTGAGAGTATGATGGGTTTAGAAAAAGATACACATAAGGTTGGGAAGAAAAGATAAAGGGTGGGTAAGAAATTGTGTTTATGGGTGGGTTGAAAATGGTTAAGGCATTGAGATTGGGTGGGAGAGTGAAACGGATGGAAAGAAAGAGAGGCGATGAAAGAATGGTTAGAAATGTGAACTGTTGGGGCAGATTGGTGAGAGAATTGAAAAGGTTGAAGGGTGAAAAAGTGTAAAGGGAAAGATAGGGATAGTTGCAGAAGGAATTACGCACCACTTTGAATTTTCACTTGGATCACCATTCTAAAAGATTTTGGAAGTTAACCAAAATTGTTCTTGTTCGCACCAATCATTCTCTGTTACATTTTCAATAATTCTCAAGCTCTCTTAATGCTTCCATCTTAAGGTTGATTGCTAAATTTCTTTTTCTTTAGCAGTTTCTCGACTCTCCTACGGAACTCTATTTCACGTGGCCCATATTGAGTAAAAAAGTTTTGCACATCCTTAGCCCAATGGCCATCGGAACACGGCAAAATAAAAAACCTCAACATATGTCATGTTACTCTTATTGGACTCAAAGAAATAAAAACCTAAAATCCTAAAAAGAAATCCTAAGGGTTTTAAAGAAGTAGTTCTGAGTTTAAAGTCCTCAGCTCGACTTTCCAAAGGTTATCCTTGTCAGTTATCATTCTTGGATCGCCAGACTTTGACCCTCTGAGCACTATTAGAGGTGGCTTGTCGCTTTTGCGGATTAATACCCTTCCCTTGGTTGTGAGACCTAGGAAACGACATTTATCCATTCCATTTATACAAAGCTCTTAGCTCGGCTCTCGTTTTAGGAATTAGTGAATTCTGAGAAACTTGGCTAAAATTACGGTTTTGGCCTTGACAATAAGAAACAATGAATCTAAGTACTCCGAACAAGCTCGGTTGTGTAGGCAAGCCTATGCCGTCTTATTCGTTGGAACATATGTGACAGTTCAGGCCAATCCGTCAAGATAAGCCCCGTTTAGCCCGAAGGCTTATCGGCTATGCTAAGTCTTGTCGAGCCGTCGTAACGTACATCACACGTGGAGGGGAGTTGATTGAGCCGAAGCTCGGTTGAACTCGCCCAGCCATGGTTAAACCATTTCCGAACCTATGTACAAAGATTCTTCGATTTCTAAATTGTCACCCAAAGCGAAAGCTCGTTTTTGTTTAAGGTGGGTTCACCGAGAAGCCATCACCATAAACATCAACGAAAGCCGAAGATTGCGTTCTTTCAAAACTCAATATCTTCTTTAGATTGTGAATGCTTAAACTACACAATTTGTTGCTCCCATGGCCAGTAGAAGCAATTTCATGCATAGGACAAAGAGATTTTAACAGAACTACGAGGAACTCTTTATTCACTGCTTCCTTCAACTACTACATGTTTCCCTACACCCCTACAGATGAGACGATTTGGGGCGAGAACCTTCCACACTAATAGAATTAATCTTACGGACCAACTCCGGGCTACGATTCATACTAAGGTTCATGTATAGGCTAACTTATGCTCAAAAAACCAAAAGGTAGTAAAACATAAGCAAAAAAAAGGTAGTTACTTGCCTTCAACATTGTACCACGAAGAATTTAAGCCTTTAAGATTTTTTCGGAGCCATCTTTGTGCTTTAAAGGTATTGCTTCCATCGCTTTTCACATCGTAGAGTAGTAATTCCGCATGTTTGCTGGGTTATTTTCTCAGCACCCTTGAAAAATTATTGACTTGGATTATTGCTTCCCTGGTTTCTGCAAACAGAAGAAAAACAAAAACAGACAGACCGTAGACTGATTTTAACATGGTTTCCCATGCTGCTATCAGACCTACGGATTAAACATACGGGGATAAACAGACACGCGAAATTCCAGACTCGAAAACACAAATCAGAAACCGTGTAAACAGAACAGAACAAGAACAAAACAAAACAAAACCAAACAAAACAAAAATTCTAAACTCTCGGTCGACCGAATGAGGTCTCTCGGTCGACCGAATAAATTTTTATTATTATTATTTTTTTTTTTAAATTTTTTTTTTTATTTTAAGAATCTGGAATTTTCAGACAGAGCAGACAACCAGAGGGACTCAAAAACGTAAAAACGACTCAAAAAAGAAAACTCGACATGAATAAAAAATTATTTATATATAAAATTGACCGTTGGTTCCCCGGCAACGGCGCCAAAAACTTGATCGGGGTCAATCGGGTTATAATATACTTGACCACCATAAACCAATACTAGCAAGAGGACTAGGCCCATCGTAGTATAGCTATAGTGAATCAAGGTCGATCCCACGGGGAACCAATTGTGGATCATCTTATATACAAACAATTAATTAAACATGTCAAGGACATAGAGGCGGTCTACGACCAACATAAAACAAGAAAAGTAAAGACACGACTCGACACAACGTAATTAACCTCCCCAATTATAGTTTTTATCGTTTGGACCTAGATAATTTATATAATAAAGCGAACTTATTAACTGTCAATCCGTTTGTATCTATCTTAGATTGGCTACGGGAGTCATCCTCTTTAACTTGACTTAGCACCGGTAGGTCACTAGATCACTGTGGTATTGTTACGTGACTTCGCCTTTTGGTGCCTCCATCTCATATAACTCACACGCTTACGACTCTAAGGATGCCGATATTAATCGTACACCTCGTCTAGGCAACATTCCGTGGTTAGGCGTACTTCCTAAACGATCGCATCGGTCTCGTCCTATTAACAATTACCGCACGGTTTCATGTTAATCTACGATTTACGTATAACTAGGTGAGCTCAATTCCCAAATACAAAACCTACCTAGATCTCGCCGAAAGTCCCGGAAGATCATTCATGAGCCAACCTAGGAGCCCTATATTGGTATTTCCTAATCATACGCTAATTAAAACGGACGAGCAACGTAGCCGTAGCCATACCTGCGAGATGATAAATTCTATTAAGTTAACCTAACCATAAAGACGTGGCTATTTAACGGATGACGGGGGCTCGGTCGACCGAGCATAGACACTCGGTCGACCGAATGATTCCATTCGGTCACTCAAACGATTTCATCCCCGGATTACATCCTAGAATATATTTCTCGGCGTTTCATCATACGAACGATTAAACGGTAACTCGTAAAGAAATCATATAAACTACTTAGATACACATTAATTAAACCAAGCGAGATTCATGAATAGAAACTAAGTGTATGACGTAGGTTATGGGATCCCCATAGACAAGGTGTCGCCACATCCCTAACGTCATAGCCTAGATCTACATCGTCTAGCTATGATCAATCAACTCAAACGATAAAGCATAATTGGGAGGGATTAATTACTTGAAAGAAAGAAACAGAAAATAAAGGCTTACATATTGCAGCCCTTAAATTGCTGGAAACCTTCAATCTAATTATGCTACATTGTATCAAAATATCAAAATAGAATTGTATGGTATTATTGAATGAATATGAATATGAATTACAATTTCTCGAATTTCTTCGCTTATATAGGAGTTTTTGCCGACTTAGGGTGATTCTAGAAGATAAACACGATTAAAGCCGAAAACCGACCCAAACCCGAGGCTCGGTCAACCGAGAGGTGACACTCGGTCGACCGAAGCATCAGGCTCGGTCGACCGAACCTAAACTTGGCATATTTAACACGTTTTCTTCGTCTATCTTGTTCCCCACTCCACGCTTGCATGTTGATTTGATTTCTCTAATTTATCTCTTGATTAATGCTCCGATTTTCTTCCTTATTATCTTGAGATCTTTTGATTGAATGACATTTATCCTCCCGATTTGTTGTGATCTACAAAATAAACATTTATCGCACAATAAATCGGCGTTTAATAATGAAAACGGCTAAATACCAATTTACATAATATAAATCACATAACATTAAATAATAAATATAAACAAGTGATTTAATATGAAATATATATTATTAATCTCGATTTAAGGTCAACGTTGATGACTTTTACGGGTATAATTTGACCGTCATCACATACACATCTACCCAAATACTTGAAGATCTAGATGTACATGCAGATGTCACTCAACATCAAGACAAGGGACATCAAAAGATCCGAACCAAATTTCGAAACAAGGCGAAACTCTCTCACCGAACACCGGCATTACACATGAAACTTTTGAGAAGGCGGCGGACTTTGGTGAAGAATTGGAACAACAAGCAATGTATCTCGGATCCATGACTTCGACTTTTAATGACAAAAGCTCCTCCATTGAAAACAAGTTTCAAGCCATTGCGAATACATTGATGCACAAAATATTGTTGTTCAACAACAAGGAGAAGCGATGAAGCAACTCAACATCAATATCACTAACAATCTTGCGAGGCCTCGGGCAACACATTTCCCAAGAAAACGAATCACGGGCAGTAGCTTTTGGGACTAGACTTCGGAATGTCAATGAGAAATTGAATGATCACAACAAAAGGTTCACTTCCATTGAATCAAAACTTGACTCTCTGATTGGAACGACAGAGGCCACCAATAGCATCCTACTCCAAACAAAGGGATGATCGCCAAAAAGGGGAAAACCGGGATAAGCCCGAAGGATCAACAATCGACCCCCAAACTTCACCGAAGAACAAGCGAGGGCAAGAGACAGAGAAATAAGAATCGAAATGAAGCGAGAAGAACAAACAAAGAAGGGTCGAGAAGAAAGGGAAAAGGCCCTAAAGGAACCCCGCATTGGATTTCCCCACCCTATGCAAAGAAGAGATGATGATAGAGACAGTCCGGCGGATAGCAAAGGCCCGGATCTAGTCAAGAAAGAGGATCACCGATCAACACGGACTCGGCACCGGAGGAAAAACCGGCGAGAGGTAGCAAGCGGCTCCGGATATGCGAGGAGCACGGGACGTACACCGGTCACCAAAGCAAAGCGAGAATATGATGCGGATGTCTTGGACCATGTAAGAGAATTTTTTAGAGTACAGGAAGGACTTTATCCTCACTCCTCACAAGATGAAGCCTGGGCTGACTGGCTAAGCTATCAGGATGAAAGGATGAGAACTGATATGGCCAAACTCTACAATGAAGTCAAAAGAGAATTTTCACTTCTCAAACAAGCCAACAACAAACTAAGCTCAGCCATACCACTATCTGCAAAAGGACCAGAAGACTTGCCAGCTAAACAACAAGAAGAATTCAAATATATGGCAAAATTCTTCAATCCTATGGGGAGAATGGAAAACCAGGAGCAGTGGAGTCTCTACAAAAGCCTCAAGTTTGCGGATTCACATATTGCTGAGGCCGGGGAAAGACTTGAAAAATATTTTGGAGAACCTAAGGCAAATGAGACCATGCCTGATTTCAACAGACTCTTTGCCAAAAGAGTTTTCCAGGGTGTATCTCGAATACACGGCTTTGGCTTACTTGGAAGTGGAAGTTTCCGAAATTGACCGGAAAGACATGGAAGAGGTTCGGACTACAAAATTCAAGAGGTACAAATTTGAATTGAGCAAAATGTAGTTTGTAACACTTGAATAAAGTCTTGGAACTTATTACCCTATGATGGAAGAATAAAATTGTTGAACTTTTAAGTCGTTGTGTATTATGAAAATTTTGATTACTTATGTTCAAAGCTTATGAGGGTTTTGGCATCATCAAAAAGGGGAAATTGTTAGGAACATTCTATTATGTTTTGATGATGGCCATACTATTTGTAATAGCAAGCCCGAAATAAGTTAGAATTCTCTCGTATAAGTCTTTACTTAGAGTCCGACAAGTTGTATAAGTTAAGTCGGACAAGTATTGTACTAGTTGGTAGGACGGCAAAGCAAGGACGGATATTCGGCATAGTGAAGCCACCAAGCACCACGAGAGAAGTATAAAGACATTATGGTCGACTTATAACCAAGGAAGTCCGTGATGACCTTGGATAAGTCTAAGTTATGTTTTAAGTGATGAAACTCAATGTTCAAATATGGTGTACACCGGTCTCACCCAAATCAAGGATCGGTGAAGTACAAAGACTCTCCAAAAACTAGAACAAAGAAGGAAACAGTGAATCGGCTGAGTAAACTGACTTTCGGCAAAGAGAAAGCAAAACAGAAAAGAAAGAACTAACGGCTGAGTCAGAAGGCTCACTCGACCGTTCTAAAAACGGCGAAGAGATATTTACAAGATCAGATTTGATATACGATGAAGATTTAGAAGATCATGCATTAAATGCACAAATCATTAAAGGATCAATCAAGGACGGATTTTCTGCTATACGTTTGAAGAAAGAATCCGATCACTGAAATCAAGGAGAATACAATTAAGGGGGAATCAAGAATAAAATCAAGGGTAATTCCCTCATTAATATAGCCAACGGACGGAATTTCAAAAACCAAGGTTATTCAAGGCTATAAATAGAAGGCATTGACAGGAAAAGAGACAACGATCAAGAAAGAAAAATCAAGCAAAAACTCTGTCAATTTGAAAAGCCTTCTCTCTGAACTTACAAAGACATATTTAGTGATCAACTCAAGTATCAGAACTATAAAGTCATACTCAGAATTGAGATTGATCAAGCAAGTGTGTGAATCACATTCACATCAAACTGAAGCAACTGAATCAGAGGCAATCTGAGAAGGAGTTGAATCTGTGATAGCTGTTGAAGGATCTTAATCTTAAGGAACAACAAAAGGAAGACTGAATCACGGAAGCTGTTGCAGTCAAGGAGTGATAGTCTTGTAGATTGTGAAGCTTGGGAAGCCAAGGACAATCATACTATTGTATCTTTGAAAACAATAGTGAATTCCTCCAATCATCACAGGAGAAGAGTGGATTAAGGGATTACACCACCCTGAACCACTATAAGCCTTGTGTCAATTTATTTTCTGCAATTTACTTTACATCATTTATTTATTTAGCCTACATCATAACTTATATCTGTGTCTGTCTACACTGATTTGAAAACAACATAGTAAGAAGGGACTTATCCGCTGCCTAAAAGCTTTTAAATATAAGAAAAGTTTTTGAAACTCCACTATAGTCATTCACCCCCCCCCCCCCCCCCCCTCGACTATAGTTTCACCCTTCTCTTGGACCAACAAAGCCAAACACCTTGGAAAGGTCAAGTGCCGGGTCCATCCCACATGAAGTCGCCACTAACAGTTGTCCAGCCTAATTAACGTAACATCATGTTTAATTATGTCTTGTCGTACTTAGCTTAATTGTCATTAGCAATGCAGCTATATATATGGGCTCAATGTAAATCATTTATCCATCGAATAATATACAAAGCAAACAAGGCGACCATTAGAGGGGCCAGGTGACCGCCGTAGGTCCACCATCAAGGCGGGCACCAATGACATGTTTTACTAAAAAAATTGTGTTGACTCAATCTCAACCGGCTCAATATAATGTGTTTCAAAAAAAATTATTACTGAATTGATTTGTATAACGTGTGAAACTTGAAACAAAAAAAATAAAGGTTGAATGTTACAATAGAATACACGCAATTCAATTGGAAAAAAGAAATAGATTTAAAAAATGTGAACGATGCGGTTCGTTACAAATGGAGAAAAATTATTCGATTTATGATTTGTATTTTTAATATGTATATATAGAAACCGATAATGCCTGACTTAACTGATATCACCTGACCAATCAATCGGTCGCGCCTTATCTATCAACCGATAAAAGATACGTCCAACCGACCCTCCCTTTTTATTAGGGCCGGCCCTGGTAACTTGTTATATATGTATATATATACACACACATGTGCGCTCGCTCACTCATATTATATTGCATGTCATTGTACAGATGTGGGACATATATAGAGCCGCGTCAAAAATAAATCCCCTCCTATACATTAAAATTCAATTGCAAATAAAAGATGCATTTGTTGCCGGCAACGGGTTCTATATTATAGTAGAAAGGGTAAAAGTGACTTCACCGTGCCCTACCGTTTGCAATATTTGTCTCCGTCTAAAACGTAGAACACAATAGTCAAATTTTCACTAAAATACGGTTAGGTAGAAAAAAAAAACCAGAAAAGTCAAGGACAAAACTGTAGCACAAACTCAGAGAATATTGTATGGAAAATAACTGTATAGTGTCTCCACAAGTGTGAAGAAACAATAATCACATAGTTTCATTATATATTTAAATTGTATGCTTTTGATCGTTTCACCCATAACTTCACCTTAAAATACACTCTCCACACAAGCATATAATATATATATATATATATATATATATATATATATATATATATATATATATATATATATATATATATGTTGGGAAAGATTTGTAAGAATGATAGAGTGTTTTTTGTAGTGATATATGTTGGGAAAGATTTCGCAGAATCTTAAATGTATAAAAAAATATAATAATACATTTACTAACATCAATTAGTTTAGTAGAATGATAAACGCTTTATCTTAACAATATATATATATATATATATATATATATATATATATATATATATTTTAAAAGCAAGGATATGATAATTCGCACGTACGTACTCCCTATTAGAACAGTCTGTCGAATGACAAACAAAGCAATTTTGTTGTCTTTTATGGACACGTAACTGTCATCTGAAAATCCGTTAGAGTTTCTTCATCATAATTTTCTTGATGTTATGTACGAAGATATGACTACCTATTATTATTGCAAGGTGCACCCAAAAATCACCCACACCAATACGTCTTTTTGAAAGTCGGTTTTTGAATCAACATTGAATTTCCGAATGTCGATTCAAAGTCGATTGAGAAACTTTCTGAAGGTTGTTCTGGTGTGACGCTGCACATGTAGTGTGGTTTATATGTAGATTGGATTGTGCTGCAAATAATGTCTCATTATTATTTACCCTTATCTCAAATAACCCCTTCCCCCAAACCAAAACCCCCAAATGTCAGAAACTCCACCATATAAATAAAGTGACATATCATCATATCCTCCAACAACTTCAAACATCACATCTTGCAGCTAAATTTCACAGAGATCAAGAGTAGCATATAGAAGAAACTTAAAAGAAGAGATTTTTCGCACCATGGAAGGAACAACAAACGAAGACCATCGATCTGGCTGCGAAGGCGGCCAACAACAGGAGAAGAAGACGAAGAAGAAGAAATCATTCAAAAAGAAATGCAGCAAACTTGCTAAAAGGCAGAGAGCAAAGTTTTACATTGTCCGGCGTTGCATAATGATGCTTGCTTGTTGGCATGAACGCAACGACCCTCCTTCTGAATAATTAATTAAGGACACACCCCGGCCGGCCACCAGCTGTTTAATTATGTGTTTGTTCAAGATTCAGTTAATTAGTTTAATTAATTAGCTTCTTGATTATTGTAGTTTGCATGAATAGTATGTCTACGGTTTCTAAATAGCTAGTTGTAACCACTTATTATTTCTTAAACATAAAATCTTATTCTAATTAAAGATTTTTTCTACCAGATGTTTTTACCTTTTGAGACTATATATATTTATAGAACTCTACACTTCTTCAAGGTTTTTCTTTTTTTAATGTCTTGTCGGCTTTGTATTGGAAGTCGATTGGACATTCAAAAACGTACAGGCACTCAGAATGGGGAGGTTCTCCGTTAGTATCTCTACATATATCGAAGTGATCACTGGGTGAATCAGAACCATACGGTTTATATTTAACATTTAAACTGTGTGGATCTGATCAACCCACCGGCCACTTCACCCTAAAACCCTCACCACACAAGAATTTTCCTCAAAATGATTATCAAGTATATATGCCACCCGAGAAATATTTGTGTGGTGAATGTATTTTGAGGTGAAGTAAAGGATAAAACGATCAGAATCATATAATTTAAATACAAAATGAAATTGTATAGTGTACATTGCTCTACACGGTAACTTTACATGAATGAAGACACCGCACAAGTATTTCTCATGCAAACCAGCTGGCTTTGAATTTGAGTGATTTGGATGGGGAATAACTATACTCGCTCTTTTATCTTCCTTTTCTTTGAGAGAATGAAATATGTGATTCCCCTATATATATATATATATATCTACCTCCTTATAAGAAGAGAAGAATTAATCCATGCTTGACACTTGTTTTTTTTTTATTGGTTCGGATTTACTGTTCATCGGCCCAGCCCATATTTTACCCACTGTTCATGTTTGGTCCGGCCCCTTCATCCTCTTTTTGCTGCCGTTTTCGTCAAAATCCCTAGAAACTCAATCCATGGCCGAATTCTTCTCAACCTCTTCCAATCCCAGAATAATCGGCCCCGTATCTTTATTCTTGGGATAATCTGTTCGAATGATCAGAGTTGTATGGGCTCCTTCTATTTCGATTCAATCGCGACACGGTTCATAGAATCGTGAAGGCTCGATTTTCTGGTTCCGATTTTGGTGAAATCGTTCTATCTCTTCAATCTCTGTTCAATTTCTTCCTGAAAAGTCGGCATTTTTCTGTTCATCCTTGGCCGTACCTTCGATTATCATAGAATCGTGGGTTGACTCTTCGATTCTCAAAGATTTACGGCATCGTATACAGAGATTAATTCGGTGAAACCGTTTCTACCCCTGTCTGTTTCTCGTTCCGGCACAAATTCGCTCAAATTCAAAAACCCAGAAAACGACTTGTTAAGAAAATTCTTTCTTGATAATGAAAGCAGAAGCGGAATTGAGGTGTGGCCATGAATGATGCTCAGAGAGATAGAGTGACAGATTATGCAATTACAAGAAAAAGGTGTGGCCATGAATGATGTTTGTTTCCATCCTATTTTGTTTACATTGCAATCTTCTTGGTGTTATAGGGTACGCGTGACGGTGATTGTTTTACTGTGAGTACATCGATGGGAGAGATAGAACGATGAGTTACTAAATGAAGCTGAGTTGGCAGCTGCAGCTGAAGAAAAAGAAACCCACGCATTTGAAGTTGATCCTTCTCAGGTAATTTGTTTAAATTCAGGAACGTGATGCTTAGGTATACCTGAAAAATCTTCCTGCAAAACTATCAACTTATTAATTCTCCTGGTATATTTTGGTCTTGTTCTCCTTTTCACTTATTTTTAAGCAAAAAATTGGGGTCGTTTTATTAACCTTCGTACCCCTTGAAAGCTGCAAGCACAATAATATGATAATATTTCAGAAAAATCTAACACAATAAGAGAAATTTCTGTATTTGAAATAGTTAGAGCCACATGTACATTAAGATGATAACCACCTTTAGTGATTTGGGTAGTTATTTTAGGTTTTTTGCTTACTTCACGTGTAGCCTGTGTACCTCCCATCAATTAAATTGATATGCTTTCGCATTCTCAGGTTCAAAATGTGAAGCAACAATGCTTGCCAAATGCTTTAAACTACCCCATGCTGCAGGAGTATGACTTCAGGAATGATACTGTAAGTGGGCGTATATTCTGTAGTGAAGTTTTTCCCTGTTATCAGAAGGCTCTACCGATCAACACTGCAATCAGGCCACTGGTTGCTACAACTTATTGTGCTCTGGATTCATTCAAATCAACAGCAAAATCGCAATGGGTGCAAGCATTTCCCCTTTTCTGGGTATACCTCTTACCAAAAAAAAATTCTGATTTTAATTTCTTGACCCGAATTAGGTAAGATTACTTAATTTTCTACACCAATTGTTTATGTTTGCTTATGCTCGGCTTTTGTCTACACTGGCTATGTATATACGAATTTCTTGGAGTATGCACGATAATCAGAACCTATCGGATGTCCTCTACATTACTCCTTAAAGGATGTGTGGTTTCTACCTGAAGTGTATTTTCATCCATTTCTTCGATGTCTTGTGCAGGCCATCCCTCCTATTGTACGAGCATCCCTTGGACACTCTACTTGGGTTACAGTGCTGTGCAAAAATATTAGGGTATTGATCCCACTGCGTAATTTGATATTTTTGCTTATGAAAATTTTGATTCGTATTTAGACCAACATGTCTACTTCTTACACATTAAGCTGCCTTTATCCAGGTTGCTGAAGTTGAAATACCAATTGTAGCATCACATGGGTAAGCTTATTATTCATTGCTTGAAATGTTATTAAACCATCAGTCCATCACTGATATGCTTTTGTGTTCTCTTCATTCTTTATAGAGCAGAAATCGAGGCCTATTCTGCACTTGATCCAACAGTTGTGTGGTGATTTTGAAAGCGTTATGCAACGTATGTGTTGAGGTGTGCGGTTTCTGTTTTATTTTCTACGCCTGATTTTTATCTTGTTAGCATATCTCTGTCGGGAGGAAGTTCTCAGATTTAGTTTTTGTATTCATTTAGAATCCGTTGTGTGAGATTATATTCACCCCTGAAGCAGATGGGTCAGTTTGTTGTTTTCATCTAGGACAAATGTTCTTGATTTTTTCTCGATATTTTTGGATAATTTATGGGATGTTGCATTAGTGAATACATAGCCATATACTCTTTTATCTGTGCTATTCTCATAGAGTACTACCTGAGAAGGCCGCAAGCATATTATCGGATTCCCAAAGACGAAAGCGGGTGTTAACTCAAGGGGATGCTTCAGATGTTCTTAGAGAAGCATTTTGTCAAACAGAAGCATGCTTAAATCAGTACTATGAGGTTCTTCTCTAACTAATCTTCACTTTTTGATCTCTTTTATCTGCATGTATTTGTTGTTCGATGGGTTCTCTTCCCTATTCTTTTCCGTCTGTACACTATGTTATGATTAAACATTTTTTTCAGGGTTGTATTGCGCCAGTGCTCCTATTGTCGCCTGATCGTGACGATAACCTCTACGCACAATGTGCTGCTGTTGGAGATTCTGCTTGTGTTATGAAGTAAGTGGAGATTTTTCTTTCCCCTGCCTTCATTGTCAAAATTTTCTGTCAAGTTTTCATGGTGTAAAGTTAACTCAGTGACCGTTTCTGTTTAAAATTTTATGGCATTATAAGGACCAGGACATCTTAAACCACTAAGAATCTCCTTTCCATTTTCAGTATTGATGGAGAGTAGGTGAAGATGACAGAAGACCATCGAATCAGTAATTCTAATGAAAGACTCCGTATAGAAAAAATTGGAGCAACCTTTAAGAGACGGGGAAACACGGCTTTGTGGTGATTAAAACATTTCCAATTTTTTCGTTCCCTACCATATACGCAGTGCTTTACATACCAGACTACTAATCTTTGCTTTTGTTGAACTTTAACGATAAAGAAAGACTGATTTATTGTGACTAAACAGAACTGAACCTGGGACGAATGCTTGGAGATAAATTCCTTAAAGAGCAGGATGCTCGCTTTAGTTCAGAACCTTATATAAGCCATGTCGTGTACATACGTCGAACAACCAAGGGCTTTGCACTATTAGCTAGGTGATGACCACTTTGCCCCTTCTAGGTCAGTTTGTTGTTCTGCGAGCCAGCTTTTTGTCACGGGGAGTTTATTTTTAGAAATTAATTTGTAGTCGGGGAAGGGTTGCTCTATCAATGAAGCAGCAAAATAGGCTCACGGATTGGAAAAGTGCATGGTCTTAAAGCTTAGTAGCACATTGATGTTATTGTTAATGGATACTTCAATCATCTTTATGTTAGCTTGTCGTTTTCTTTTCCTCATTTTATTAGAAACTGTGTGACAGGGTTTTTGTGTTTACATATTTTTATTTTCAAATGTTTCTAATCTATGGATTTTAATGTCTCATGTTTTACCTTGATTGCGAGTGTTCAGCCCTTTGAATCTCCTCTTCGGTAGAACATTCTTCTCAATAAATAGGTCACTTTGTACTTAATTGTATCTATTAGCTTTCTAGAAAGGTTTCATATGATAGTAAGCTTTTTTTAACATGTTTTGTAATGCTTTTCTTCTTGTTTGCGAGATTATGACGTTGTGTACTTTCGTTACGGTACATCCACAAGGCATCTTCAAGACTTCAACTACTACATCATGAATTGTTCATATGCAATAGTAAGATTTTTAGCATTTTGTAATGCTTTGCTACATAAAATTGCTTTCAGTTTATTCCATGTCTTTCTCTGTTGTTCAGGGGCCCTTAGGTTTTCTTCTAAGAGATGATATTTTTGAGAAAGGTTCGAGGTGTACATAATGGAAAACAAAAACTCATTGTATTCTTTGCAAAAATATATTGGTTATTTCATCATAGGTTGTATTTTAAGACACTTTTTGAACAATGTTTTGAAGTTAAACACCGGCGTGTGGTTTTTCTAAAGAAATGCGGGAATTAGTTGTGCTCGCGTGACCATTTGTTGTGCTCTTTGATTTCGGTAAACCTTTGTTTTACATTCGCAGTTTTGTTGGATGAATTGTAAGTTAATATTCTTAGTTCTATGGGTTTTGAACAAAATTAATATTGTCTTCTTTTGGCATACTTGCTTGTCGATTAGAGGTGCATGCTTTAATATGAAATGTTGTTGTGTCTTGCTTCATAAATGTACCGATGTGTCCTGATTCAAAAGAATGATTCATGTGCTTCTTCTAAAGGAATGTTTGAAAATAGTTCTTTACAAAGAAAAACTTGTTCTCCTGTTTTTTTTCTCCTTCACTCTTTCTTTTGGCTTCTCCATGTTGTGTTCCACAGATCGTAAGTGAAAATTATTAGTTTATACGGGTTTTGAACCTTCTTCTGCTGCCTTTAACTCTCTTATTTGTTGGTGAAATCAGAGCTGTTACCTTTACTTTGAAAGTCTCATGTGTTATCGCTTCATAACTTGTAGTTGTCTCTCTTAATTCAAAACGATCATCCATGTGGTTTTTGTAAAGGGGTCTTTGGAAAATATTTCTTCATAAACAAACATTTGTTTTGCTGTTGTCTTTCCTTTACCTTTCTTTTTTGCTTCTCCATGTTGTGCTCCAGGAATTGTAAGTCATTACTCTTTGGTGTTTCTATCTCTCTTTGTTTCTTTGGTCAAATCATAGACGTCTCCTTTAATTTGAACATATGTTGTGTTCCGCTTTCTAATTGTTGTGGTTCCTCCTACTTCAAAACAATCATTGACGTGCTTACAATTTGAAATTACCTTGGTTGATGTCATGTCATGCCAACCATTGGTAGATGGTCTTACGATCAAACAAATTTATACCCACAACCATTAACGTTTGTTGTAGCACTTTTGGAAAATGGTTTCGACCTTTGCTTTGATTAGGTATGCTTCTACTTAAGTGGTTGTTTACAAGTGTATGTACCAATAGAGTAATGTCAGATGGTAAAAATCACAAAAGCATGTCCTACTTTTTGTTGTTTCAGGTCTCACTACAATAATACTTTTTTGATGTGCCTGCTTGTACAAGATCTGGAGAAAGCATACTTGCAACAAAATTTTGTTGCATATGTTCAGGTATGTGCTCTTTTTTTATCTACATTAAATGCTTTCATTTAAGTTTTCCTTGCATTGCTGCTTATTGTATTAGGATGCTTATGCTGCTTCCGGAATCGTTTTTACTATGTTTTGTGTGCAAACTTCCGGGGTGCATTGGAACGTTGAATGTTCATGTTGTTCAGTGCTTTCTCCAATGCAAGTTAGCCAATGTAAAATAGATATCCTAACTGATGTTTTCTGTTACTTTCCATTATTGCTTCCCATTACATCGTACAATTTTTCCCTTCACCTGACATGCTCACATTACCGGTCACTTTGAATGACAAGCATACAAACATCAGAAGCACAATAATTGTTTATCGGTTGACTTCATTGGTCGATTAATTGTTTACCATTAAATCATGTTCGGTTCAATATGTATGTAGGTAAGTAATTGAATTCATTGTTTACCTTCTTCACTATAATATGTGTGCTGCCTTCATGTCACGGTTAACAGTCTTTTGTTTACCATTATTCATTTCAAATGCCTGCATTGTTAACTCAATTGTTTATTATCAATCATGGCTTCTTCATAAAATGCCTTTTACTTGTGTGTATGGAGCAAAATGAAAGGACGTTTCTCTTTGGCAAAGTCGTATAACATATATCTTATAATATTATTGAAGTTAACATTCATTCACAACAATGTTTGCATATATATCCTTATTTTTAGTTGCCAATCATGTAAGTGCTTATAACATATGTTTTGTTGCCTGTAGCATGTGTTAGTATATATTGATTATTTATTACCATGCTTGATATACTGATTCTTTCAAACCATGAATTTGCAGGGCCAATGTGTTTTGAACGACAACTCAGTTGCAATGGATAACACGGAAGTCGTTTGCTTCGTCAAGTACTACGATAATCTGATCAATGCTGAAAGGCTTAGAAGGTTTGTTATGCTGTAGCCCTCCACAACTGACGAAATAAAAGCGCTTACTCAAAATACAGAACAACAAATAGCTACAACTACAAGGCTTGGCTCAGCAGCTGATGCACCTGACTCTGACGACGTAACGCTGTTGTCAGGTAGCTCATACAATACACATGCCTCAGAATCTCTGTTCTTTACGCCATCTACTAAAAAGATTGTTGAAGAAATTAACCAATAATGTGTCCCTGCACAATCTAGCACTTCTAAGACACCAAATGTTAAGAGAACCATTAACTTTGGCACAATGACTGATGCAGATTTCCGAAATGCAGATTTCAGGAGATCATAGAGTCACCGAAGAAAAAGAATAAAGGCCAAGACAAGAATGTTTAAAATGTTAGTAAATACTAACAAATAAACAACTTTTTCTTACAAAAAAATCAGTTGCTAGGACATTCCCCACTTTAATTATTTTGCATTTTTACATCCATCACAATCTTTAGCCATGATGGTAGCCTGATAAAGATGCTTGAATGCTTATCAGGTCAGCAAACTTTCTGAACTCCGAATTTCTGCATGTAATATTAGCTTATCAGTTCTTCCTATGTACTCTACCTATTTATTTCAGGTTATAGCTATGTGCTACTTTATGTTCTCATACGCCTTGCATATTTTCCTTCGTTTTTCATTCTTAACTCTAAATGTTTATGCTTTTGTCTTCCAAAAATGAGTACATGTAAATGCAATACCAAGTTAGCATATCCAGGCTATTCACAGCAACAAGTGAAGTTTGAACTATTGTTTCAAATGTATTTCTTACTCATGCGTTCAAAAATAAAATGCAATGAAACTATTCGAATAATAGGGGCCTTGCGGTGCAAGGCCTAAGCACTCTAGTATATATATATATATATATATATATATATATATATATGATTGATGAGAGTTAGTCACTCGTGGAAAAAATTACTGTTTTGAAATGTTCTGGGCTTTTGAGGGAATTTTGCGTAGAGTTTAACAGAACCACTCATGAAAATAATATTAATATACTCCATTGTTCTAATTTTTTTTCTACAAAATTTGTTTTAAGAGTTTTTTTTTTTTTTTTTTTTTTTAATACCCGAAACGAAAGATTTCATTAAACAATGAAACAAATTACAACCGGATCAATGTCGGAAAATAGCCGAATTAACTCCGGATCACCACCAGCCTAAAGCCGGACCATCATAAGCAAAGAAAAAATAAAAAGACATGGGAGTTATGAAACTCGGCTTGTGATTTTCACAAAAACTTTTTATCTTTTAAAAAATAAAGAGTTATGAAACTCGGCTTGTGAGTTTCCAAAAATATTTTTTTTGCTTTCAATAAAATTGCTTCTTACAAGAAAAAAAAAGATAAAAAGACATGGGAGAATCTATGCCGACCAAATTCTTCCTCATCACAGAGGATTTGATTTGGTAAGATAATACGATAGTTAAACTTGTTCTTAACATATATAAACATAGCTAAAAAATCCGGAGAAACCGACTATTACCGACTTGATCCAGAAAGACACAAACAGACCGAAACGCCATAATAATAATGATGATCTTGTAGTTGTTTTAAGAGTTGCACGGTGGTAATAAGGGAAAATTCTATCCTAGGGACTTCCTACTAGGGAACTGTCTACGTGGCAGGATCTGGACCACATAATTTCCACACACGGGGCACTGTGTATTCCACCTCGAAAAGCGCGTGGGCCCGATCCCGCCACGCGTAGCGATAGCTTCCCTACTGAGGAAATTCCTACAAGAGAACGACCCGGTAATAAGAGTGACCCCAATGAGAGCCTTTATCCATTCTCTATATCTGACATAAAGCTTTTGGCCACTCCCGACACCTACAATGGCACCCCAACCTACTCCCTTTCCCTATAGAAAACTAAAGGACTCCCCAATTTAGAGGAATCACTTAGCAGGAACAGTATTCCCTTTCTCTCTCCCAGCGCAACTTTACCTCCTCTTCCAACTCACCAAAATATCACTTTGCATTCATTACAAGAAAGCAAACAATACATTTCCCCCTCTTTGTTTTCTATTTTGCTGAGTCATTTTATTTTTTATTTGGATGTAATCAAAACTATATTTCTGCTCTTCATGACCGGTTCTTTCTTTTTTGTTTATTGTTTTTGTTTATTTGTTTTTTTGGGTCCCTTGTAAGCAAAACCAGAAACCAGGGCTCTTGTTGTCATCAAAATGGCTCTTTTTATTGTTTAGTGTTGTTGATTTAATAGTCATACTCATTCAGAAGCAAAAGTATTGATATGGTGTTGAGAATGTGAATTTTGAGAAATTGTATAAAATATTTTATTTCGATTTTTGTATAAAAAAAATGGAAAATGTGTTGGTAATTAAATTAATTGGTTGAGATATGAATGAAAAGTAATTTTGAGGAATTATAATAGAGAGTATTATTGGAGTTGGTTATTTTATAGGGTGTTGAAAAAGTAAATTTATAACGAGAAAATAAAATAAATAAAGAGTGTGATAGGGAGTATTATCGTGGACAGCCTAAGCTTCGGAAAATATTGCAAGAGGTAGTGGCAGCTTTGAATTTTTTTCTATTCACCTCCACAATCCCAACCGGCCCCACCCGTCACTGGAAAAATAGCATGCTCACATGGTGGAATTTTATTGTTGATTATGATTTATATTATTTTTTTTTTTTGAAATAGTGATTTATATTAATTAGAATGTGCAAACTCTCGGATAAAACAGTTAAAATATATAATTAATTTCTCAACTACTCATTGTGTCCCAATTTGTTTGGAACATTTTGAAACTCACAATATTTAAGGAAACATAAATTAATTAGTTGTCTGGTCATTTAAAACTTGACCAATTTCCCTTTTTATCCTTTTTATATGTACCATTATTTTCACAATATTTAAGAGATATCAATTAATGAGTTGTGACAATTTATACAATTAAAGTAAAAATTTTAAGTCTATTTAAAGATTATTTTGAGATTATTTTCCTATAAAAAATATGTAGGCTCGTATGTTACTTAAAAATATTTCGTATTGTGTCCTTATCCCTAATTTTCCATAAAAAATATGTAGTTGTCCTGTTGCTTAATAATATTCCAGATTGTGTCCTTATCCCTAATTTCCCATTATTTTAAAACAGCCAAAAAAAAAAGTCTCAAACAAATTGGGACGGAGGGAGTATATTGTACGCGTAAGACTATATATCATGTTGTCATTGATTACTCATGAGCCTATTTCCATCAAGGCCTATACTCAAAATGGCAATATTTCTTTTAAAGGGGATAGGTGGGTAGTCTGTAAGGGAAAAATAAAAAAGAAAATAGAAACTAATTGGTCACTACAGGTATGATCAGAGTAGATCACTCACTATTCTTACATCTTGTTTTCGTCTAAGTATCTGGAGTTCGGCATCAGTCTACAGAGCTCAGGAGCGACCCCTTGGACATCGACAATCAAGTTCTACGCCTACCTATCCCCAGCTTGGCATAAAGGCTCCTCCAACAAATCTCACGGAGGCCGCCCCCTACACTTATAACTGCAGGCATGACACATATCGTCCTCTGCCAATATCGAGATCAAACATGCATTAGGCATCAATCTGACAAAACTATATATTCACGCCATCACCATCAACCGGACCATTAGCTCCACCAAGGTATGATGTATAAAATGATCAACTCCCTCCTTGCATGGTACTACCTTCGTACCAAAATGTAAATCCGTTCAACACATTTTGGATTTATACCAAAATATAAGTCTATTTAGATAAATAATGAAACATTTATTACATTTTTCTCCTTTTACCCCTAATTTATTATATACTCACCCACTTTTCATTACTTTGTATTAATAACGGTCAAAGGTCATTTTAGTCTTTTTCATCAAAATTAATGACACATAACCAATTTAACCAACTTTCTTAATCTGTGTGAAAAAATCCAAACGGACATATATTTTGGGACAGAGGTAGTATGTGATTTGATACTTACAAGTGCTATACTCAAGTATTATCTACTAAAAATACCACCTTACAGTCAATTACTAACTTGAGTATCGAAGGGTTTTCCCGGAGATAGAACTACAAGACCTCTAACTGAGAATAATATGAATTTTTCTCGTGTCATGAAGCCTCGTGGAACGTTCTAAAAACATAATTGTGGAAGCTAAACCATCAAAAAGACTCGGCTATTACAATTCCCAATACAAACTTTCATATCATAAATCATACATTACATATTCCATATTCCACAATTACAACTCAAACTATGTGAACTAAGATACCCCTTCAAAACCTCTACACTAACCAACCATGAGAGATCCTCAACATCACTTGCTAATGCTTACACCCGACTCTTGGAAAGCCAACACTTAGAGATATCACCATGATCAGTTGCCTTTGGTCTCAAAAGCCAACAACTGCCATCTGTCAAACTTAACCTTGCATCTTAACTGAAAGTAGGGGGAGCTATGACGCTCAGTAAGAAAACATTAGCATCAAATGAAACTAATGCCTACTACTGGGATCAGGAGATAGTTCCAGATTTCTCTTTCTCAAGCAATGCATGCATATATATACTAACATTTACTTATATAAACACATAGAAGAGAGTATAAACATGCTTCATCAAAATATCATCACTTTGATATATATAACACATTATATTATCTTTACATAATTATGCATTTTTTGTCATCTTTCTTAATCATTCTTTTATGGCTAAAATATCATATCCTGTTTAGTAGAGTCCAACGTGAAGAGCATGTTCACTTTTAGTAGAGCCCAATATGAAGAGCATGTTGTTAGGTTCTTATGACCTCTTTATTCATTCATGAGTACCTCATCATGTCTATTATATCCTAACATAAAAGGGCCTTTTGACAAATCAGAAATGATCACTAATGTATCCCATGATCATGGCCTGACCAGATCGGCATATGTTCACTATTCTTGCCCATGAACGGGGAATGATGCTGAGGGACCTCGAGGACTCGTTGTCTTTATTGCTATCAAAGTACTTGACCTTGAACACCTGCTTAAAGCATCTCCTTTATGCCTTTTAGCATCTTTTATTTTCATGACTTTTATGACCTCCTTTAACATATCATTATTAGTACTCATAAAACATAACACCACAAATTCCTTGAACATGCTTTCTAGACCACATAACTAGTATATATCAAATAGCAAGTAATCATATAGGTGTAGGACATGCATTAAGATTATCACATCCAAGTCTGTGTAATAGTCGAGTAGCATATTGTGTTTGAGTAAGATAAATACCAGAAGAATCTCTGACAACTTGCATTCTCAGGAAGTGAGACACATGCCCCAAGTTCTTCAAGGAAAACTTTGAATCCAACATGTGAATAAACTTGTTTAGTTTTGATGAACTACCTGTCACTAGGATATTATCCACATACACTAAAACAAGAAGAATATGACCAGGAGTTCTGAGAATGAACAAGGAATTTGTCACAAACAGACCGTGTGAAGGACCATGCCAACAATTAAGGGCTTCAAACCTCTTAGGGCTTGCTTTAGCCCATAAAGTGCCATTTTTAACTTGCACTCATAATAATGTCTGGTAGGGTCAATATAACCCTCAGACTGAGACATTTAAACAGGTTCCTTCAAGGGGCCATTGAGGAAAGCTTTATTTATGTCCACCTGGTTTACATGCCAGTTAAAAGTGACTCCTAATGATATGACTATTCTAATTGTTGGGGCTTTAGCTATATGACTGAAAGTCTCTGTAAAATCCACACCATAAGTCTGACTGATAAACTCTGAAGATACTTGATTAGGATGAAATGATCAGCAGCTTGATGTCTTCAAGTGTGTATACTTGATGTAACTTGATAGCAGGTTACACTTGAAGATATTTCTTGATCAGTCAGTTAAAGCTCTGTGTATGTCAGCATGGTGATTTTCTTGATCAGAAACTTGATAGCTTAGAGTAGATTATTTGTTTTCATCACTTGTATCTGAATCAGAAGTCTTCTATTTATAGGTGAGAATCATGTGACTTATGTTTGAATTCAAATATAGCCGTTTTAGATTTGTCTCTATCTTGACTTGCTTTCTGTCTTTGTACATAGTATTGAAACTGTCAGTTTGCTTTTTGTCAGTTTTCAGTCTGTCTACCATTTGACTTGTGTCCATTGGTTCATCCTCTGAATCTTTCCAACATTCTTTTAATCTTGGCCATTGATTTGTTGACAATATCAAGGCTTGTAATCCACCATTATCCTTGTAATCTTTCAATGTAACTATTGATTAAATCGAGAACTACACTCAGCAAATATCTGAAGTATAACAGCCTGCCGATGTACACATTTCTCAGCAGGTTTAAGTCTGCTGTGTTTTAACTACACATCAGCTGACTTCTTCTCATCTAAATTTTTATTGTGAAGTTAGAGTACGCCATTTTGAACATAACTAAGTTCCAATCACCACATAACATGTGGAACTTAGACCTTGTACACAAGGTATATGTAATCAGTTTAGGTCATCACAGACTTCCCTAAATTTTGATTCTATATCCTTGACTTTACATACTAAGTTTGATCATTTAGCCTTCTCTAACTGAGTTTGTACCCTCAGCCTTCAGTCTTCAATAGGTCCCTAGTAAGTCTACTGACCTAGATACTCTATTGGCCTAGACAGTCTGCTGATACAGTATGCTGACCTAATTACAGTGCTTGTTTGATCAAACTTATACAAAGATGAAACTCTAATAAACATATACATTTGATCTAGACATCTTTTTACCTTTGCTCTATAACAGCTAGTCCGGCACTCATCATTAAAACTTAAAATATGTCCAACATGCAGACATACCGCGGTTGCCTTCGGTAGAGCAGAGCATCGGGCTAACCGCCTGGCTATTTGACATGTGGGGCCTAGACCTCATTGGCCCATTCCTAACAGGAAGAGGTAGCTACAAACTCATCATAGTAGCAGTAGACTACTTCACAAAATGGATCGAGGCAAAGCCTTTAGCAAAGATAGGAGCTAAGGACGAGGTCTATTTCCTACACGACCGGATATGGTCGAGATTCCCTAAAACAGTGGTCACGGATCACGGACCGCAATTTAAGAAGGAGTTCTCAAGTTTTTGTAGGGATTACAACGTCAAACACTGGCAGCCCTCAGTAGCCTACCCACACGGCAACGGCTAGGCTGAGGCCAGGAACAAGCAAATAATTAAGATGCTCAATAAAAGTGTGATCGATTGAACAACCGCAGGAGGATGGGTCGACTAGCTTCCCGCCATCCTATGGTCGCTCCGGACAACGGTGAAAACCCCCACGGGTCAAACATCTTTTGCCCTCATATATGGCTCAGTGGCCATGACCCCAATCGAGATGGAACCCCCAAGTATTAGGGTTACAAAGTACAATCTTGAGGGGAACGAGCTCAACAGGAAAAATCTAGCTAGACTTGGCAGAAGAAAAGGGGATAGCAACTTACCATAGGCTCGTGAATTACAAGCAGATCGCCAAGAGATTTCATGATAAGAGAGTCCATGGTCACTATTTCAAAGTAGGAGATTTCGTCCTCCGCAACAGAAAGGCCACATGACTCGAGCCTGATAGAGGCAAACTGACCGCGAATTGGGAAGGCCCGTATCAAATTTCCAAAGAAATCAAAAAAGGAACATATGTTCTGAAAGACAAGGACTACTTCGAGCTTAATCGTCCTTGGCACGCGGATCACCTGAAGAAGTATTATATGAAAGGAAGGGCACGCGGACACAACCATGACTACGTTTACGACGTACATGAGTCGGCGTTTTTTCTTTTTGGGTTATGGCTCTTCATTTCAATGTTTACGACATTAATGAATACGCTTTCTTGTTTCACGAATATATAAACTAATGCCACTTGCTCACTATGAATTATGTTCGGTACATTGTAGTTTCTGAATCTGGAAGTACTTTTATTTCTGCAAAATCAAACGGCCACGCCCTTTTCATTTGCAAAAACAAGAGGGCCGGTACAGTGCAAAAAAACAACAACTAGCGTTTATAGTTCGTGCGGAGATATTGATCTCTGGGCTCAAGGGTCATCCCGAAGCTGGTGGTGCAGAGTTTTGAGATCAACCAAGCAAAGGGTATAAAATGGTTAGCCTCATATCCCTAGCAAAATTAACAACCTCACGATGAATGATGAGCCCCTAGTCAACATTCAAATCCGGGGTGCATATAGCATTTATAAGGATGGCCTCTTTATCATTTAACACTTCAAAATTGTCAGCGGGAATAGCCCGAGTGTTGATAAATCACTTTCACTCCCGATACCATTGACAGAGCCATGAGTAAACGCCGTTGTGAATAGGCTCGTCGTCCTTTACGGGGAAAAGTCGTGAGTACGCGTCGATTCTATAAGCAAAATAGGGCTCCTCACTATCAAGGTCCCAGGCCGTTTCAAAATGCAGGGCCAGATCGAATGCAATGAGTTGCAGGAGCTCATTTATGGCTGCCGGGGTAAAAGGCACTTGAGTGTCTCGAACGGAAACATAGGAAACTTCTTCAACTGACTGAGCCTCTTACACAACGACATAAAATTCACGGACCATGGAGATATTGCACCTCTCAATGGGACCAAGAAGAAAGTGACGCCATCCGGAGTAAGCCACCCGAAACAAGGACCCACTCCCATCAATCTAGTTTAAATCCAAGATCCCCTCGGGTAAATGTGCACGATCGGAAAAGTAATCCCTATAATTTTGGATGGCATTAATTGACGCCGTGGTAAAGAAAGGGGACAATAGAGAGGGAGAAGTGGAGCCAGAAGAGGACGACATGATCAGCCTAAGAATGGAAACAAAGATTTCAGAAAATAGTTTTTGAGCTTCAAGGTAGCAATGTTTTTCCTTCCATTTATATAGAGGAAGAAGATACACCAACGGAGGGAGTTAAAAGCATCCTACGGTCATAGTTTGTAGGTTGTTCAAATTCAAAATGGAAATCTGATCCGCATTAAATACAACACTTAACGCACGGTCTTCTAGGGCAACCATAAGTCCCCAATTTTAATGCTCCGTTCTCCCTAACAAAAAGGGTACATGCTTGATATGGGCGATAGCGCCACGCATAGGACTGGCCGCCATAATTAAGTAGGATTACGGGTGCATTCACATAGAAAATCAGGAAATATTCGAACAAGAAACGCAAAATGCGAACAGAAATCATAAATTCAATCAGAATCCATTTTCAAAAGCAGGAAAGTAGCATTACAAAGGAGAGCTAAAAATATGACGACTCTTCATCAGAGAAGAGGCCGGGATCGGGGGAAGACCCATAGGGACCTCATCAAACACAATGTTCTGCTGGGGAAGGTACTCGTCCGACGGACAAGTAAAACCAAAGCAGAGCAAATGTTGGAGATCAGCCGGGGGAAAAGAATGGAGCGACCTTGCTACATTCCCGTAGCAAAGGACACCGCCTCGCGATGCATCAAGAGACCCCAATCCACATTTATGGATGGGGTGCCAATGGCATGCAAGAGTAGGACTTCCTCCTCTATAACCTCTTCAAAGTCACCAGTGGAAAGCATGCGAGTGTTTATGAAGCGCTTCCATGCCTGTGCATCCTGAGACAACTAAGATATGACCCCCTCTGGATCAAATTCCCATGAAGCACCATCGGGCTCACCGTAGCAGTCTCTTCTCAAACTCTGACCTCTGTCGCCGCCAGCCTGTCTGGAAGTAAGCCGATCGGGTCATCGAGTTCGCACGATCGTATCCGACTTTTAAGGGGCTGAACGCGATACCCACAGTCTGATATATCGGTCAGCCAGGCTACGCCCTCTACCTCTTGGCGAGCATGCTCGATACTTGGCATTAGCAAGGATAAGACTGTCTCAACAGGAGGGCATCAGGGCGATTAGCGACCCTTTCGGCCTGACCCTCTACAGCTATATGTCTTCTTAATTATGCTTAATTATGTCTTTTCACTATTAGTCTAATCGCAATTAGAGCTTTGCCTATAAATAGAGGCTTCATGTAATCATTAAACGATATACGCAATTCAATATAAGCAGATAAACTCTGCCAATTAGTCGACCGCGTTTTCCCTTTGTCACCTGTTGCGCTCGTCGGTGGAACACCGCCCTATAATCCTTATAGCCACCGTCACCCCATCATGAAAGTCATCTTCCACACTCAGATATCCACCGTCTAAACACTTACACCCTAATCGTGATATTCCAAGAAATATCAAAAACCTTTTGAGGAGGATGCCCTAATCTTCTATGCCATACATTAGGGTTTTCGTTAACATGAACAAATTGAATCTTATTAGATCTAGGACATGAATGATACTCAGCAACATACGAATATTTCTCTTGAGAGGACTCTTTGGAGTGAAGAGAGCTCATGACATTCTCAATTGGATTGTCCATCTTGTACATACCACCCTCAAGTGTTCCTATGAGAAGAGGCATCCATATTTTATTGACCTTCACAACACAACTAGAATTAGTAAATTCAATAATAACATCATTATCACAGGCTAGTTTAGACACACTAAGAAGGTTTTTAGTAATGGCAGACACATGTAACATAGAATGAAGTTTAAGTGGTTTGTGTGATTGTGGTGTCGGTATAATGGACTATCCTACATTATGAATGCTAAGTTGCTCACCATTACCAACTCCAAGTGTTTTAGAACCTGTATATCCAACACTGAGATGCATATTGTTGAGATCTCCTGTGATGTGAATCTTATTAGATCTAGGACATGAATGATACTCAACAATATAGGCAGATTTATCTTGAGAGGACTGTTAGGAGTGAAGAGAGCTCATGACATTATCAATTGGATTGTCGATCTTGTACATACCACCCTCAAGTGTTCCTATGAGAAGAGGCACCCCTGTTTTCTTGGCCTTCACAACACAACTAGAATTAGTAAATTCAATAATAACATCATTATCACAGGCTAGTTTAGACACACTAAGAAGGTTTTTAGTAATGGCAGACACATGTAACATGGAATGAAGTTTAAGTGGTTTGTGTGATTGTGGTGTCAGTATAATGGACTGCCCTACATTATGAATGCTAAGTTGCTCACCATTACCAACTCCAAGTGTTTCAGAACCTGTATATCCAACACTGAGATGCATATTGTTGAGATATCTTGTGATGTGATTTGTAGCTCCACTATCCATATACCATGAAGAATCAGCAACTGATTGTGGTGAGGCCATAAAAGTAGCAGGTTGCCTGGGATTGCCTGAATTTCTAGATGGCCTAAAGGTGTTGTTATTGTTGCCAGTAGAACCCATGAAGCTGACATCAAACCTGTGCCAGCATTCCAAAACAGTGTGACCATTCTTACCACATAATTGACACACACTTTTGTTATTAGAGTTGGATCTACCACCTCTACCACCTCTTGATCTTCCTCCTCTAGAACCACCACTGCCTCTATTAAAGTTTTGGAACTGAGGCCTAATATCTATAGAATTTTCTCCCCTAGGGTTTATATGAGCTAAATTCAAAGAGGGATTGTACCCTATAGCACTAGTATTAAACCTTGCAACAAGCCTTTCACGAGTAAGAAGCTGAGATTGGACTTCTTGCCAATTCAAGCTACCAACCCTAGCAGTCAGATTTACAATAACAGATTCATACTCTCTATCCAAACCACCAAGAACAGCTAGTATAAGTTCAGACTTTGATATAGGAGAACCTGCTGCAACCAGTTTATTTGAGTAGGATTTTATAAGGGCTAGGTAATCTGCCATTGACTTGTTTCCTTTCTCAGTTATTGTAAGAGCTGTTTTATATTCTAACATCCTAACCTCATAATGAGTATTAACCAAACTTTCTAAGGAACTCCAGACCTCATAAGATGTGTTACAGCCAATTACCTCAGTTAATGCTTGCTCATTCATCGAGCTAAGAAGCCAACCCATCAGAAGATTATCAGTGGCATTCCATTGCTTAATGGCAGCAGATGTCTGAAGATGATCACCGGAAGTGAGCCCAGATCCAAAGGTCAATAGAGAGGGTTTTGGTGTTGTTCCAAACAAAAAACTTTCCAGTTTATATCCTTTAACAATTGGGAGAACTGTATACCTCCAGAGGAGCGCGTGTAAGTTTCACAGTGCATGTAGATCTGAGAATAGAGGTAGAATCGGTAGTACTCATACCAGAAATTAAGTTAGGAAGTAATTAGGGTGGAACTTGAACAGCTGATGCTGGTATGGAAAACTGGGAAACTCCAGGTGATAAGTAGCTAGCAAGCGGAGCTCCAGTGGAGTAAATCGGAGCTCTAATAAATGAAAAATATGGGAAGGAGGAAGACGAGATAACTGTGGAAAAGATTTAGAAAAGGTGGTTACTCCAGCTGTAGCTGCATCTGCATGTGTTGTTGAAGAGATAATTGAGGCTAGAATCACTACGCTTGCCGGTGCTGCTTCTTGAGCTGCCGGAACACTGGTTTCCGGGACACTGGTCGCCGTAGTAGTGGTTTTTGCAGCTGCCGACGCCATAACCAATCTCCGATACCAAGTTAAAGAAAATATAAACAGAGGAATGGCATTTCATTTTACTATAGAATATTTCTTATTACATTTTCTGGTGTAGTAGTTATTCATATATATATGAAGAAGACAAGTTTATCCACTACTAGTAAATCTATTCTTGGATTTGCTGAGAATCTAATAACTAACTAATTCACCTACAACCATTGGATGAGAAGCCACATGGAAGACTAAGATGATACCACATCATTATTATTCTTAACAGGGGGTCAGTGATAAATTGATTATTTTTTTGTGAAAAAAACTAATTCATGTGTGTAAAGAAATTAAATGGGTTAAGCAGCGAAAATTCAAGACTTGATTTCCTTAACCCGAGAACCAACTTTGAAAAACAAAGAATATTGCCATTTTTATTCAACGGATAGTCTTTTTATCTGCAATTTCTTGTTGAGCACCTAAGCCATCCAAGCATTCGGGGTCTAGCGGTGATCCACACAAGCAACCTCCGGAATCTTTGAACGACTACAACCAAGAAAGTGTTAGGTGTAGTGTCTGAAAAACAATTTATGATAATTTTTAATTATAATTATGAAATGAAAATTTATTTAGCATCTTATTATTTGGTTTGTCCTTATAAATAATATAGTACTGAAAACCTTAGGTCTTATCATATGTATCCAAACAACTTAGTGAGCAGCACACATTTGATTAAGTTCATGGTGATACACTTAAACAGTTTAGTCCATAGTGAACTAATCAAAGCACGTGTTCTATTGATTAAACCACCACTAATGCGTCTAGAACACTTTATGGTGTGGCCGTCTTATCTGGACCATCAATTTTATTTATCTAAGTGTGGCATTTATTGTTAGGAACATTTTATTATGTTTTGATGATGGTCATACTAGTTGTTATAGCAAGCATGAAATAAGTTAGAATTCTCTGTATAAGTATTTACTTAGAGTCTGACATGTTGTATAAGTTGAGTCAGACAAGTATTGTACTAGTTGGTAGGACGGCAAAGTGAAATAGATTTCCGGCAGAGTAAAGCCAACCATGTACCAGCAGATAAGCATGAAGACATTATGGTCTGACTTATAACCAAGGAAGTCTGTGATGACCTTGGATGAGTCTAAGTTATGTTTCAAGTGATGAAACTTAATGTTTAAATATGGTGTACACTGATCTCACACAAATCAAGGATCAGTGAAGTACAAGGATTCTCCTGAACTGAAAAGAATGAAGGAAACAGTAAATCGGAAAATAAACTGACTATCGGCTGAGTGAAGACAAAGCAGTGAAGGAAGATCTAACCGGCAAAGTCAGAAGGATCACTTGACCGTTCAGAGAACGGCTAAGTAAACCTTACTTAGTCAGATTTTGAAATATGAAGAAGATACAGAAGATCAAGCATTAAATGCACAATCAATAGAGGATCAATCAAGGATGGATTTTCTGATAAACGTTTGAAGAAAAATCCGATCACTGAAATCAAAGAGAATATAATTAAGGGGGAATCAAGAATAAGATCAAGGATTATTCCCCTTACTAATATAGCCAATGGAGGGAAATTCAAATCAAGGATTATCAAGGCTATAAATAGAAGGCATTGACAAACAAGAAATACATAAGAGAACGATCAAATCTAAGAACTTACAAGCAGAATGAGTTGTGTTTGTGATAGCTGCTGAAGGATTTGTTCCCAATGAGTAGTGAAAGAGACTGAGTCACTGAAGCTGTTGCAGTCAGGGAGTGATAGTCTTGAAGATTGTGAAGCTTGTGTAGTCAAGGACAATCAGAATATTGTATCTGTGAAAACAATAGTGAATTCCTCCAATCATCACAGGAGAAGAGTGGACTAAGGGATTACACCACCCTGAACCACTGTAAGCCTTGTGTCAATTTACTTTCAGGAATTTACCTTACTGCATCTATTTAATTGCTTATATTATATCTTATATATGTGATTGCATAAATTACTTTGAAATAACATATTAAGAAAGGACTTATCCGCTGCCCAAAAGTTTTTAAATACAAGAAATTTTTTACATATGGTCAGTCATGTGTAAATACCTTGGCTTAACGACAGTAGCATACAAATTCTTTTTGTAACTAGAGTGATGTGAACACTGTTAGATATTTTTTCATAAATATTTTATAATCGTTTACATATGAGTTGTCGTACGAATTAGTGTTATTATAACGAAACGGGGTTCAACAGACTCATCCTTTTGCCGAACTGATGCATCTCTACAAGAGTGCATGTATCTAGTAAACGGTGATGACCCTTACCCTTTCCTGTAGGAGTACCTCAATTCATGTATGAGGTACCTTCGGCCTATAATAGGCACGCAAACAAAATCTGTCATAAGTCAAAAAGCATCATCAGAGCCAAACTTTGAGTGTCCTCGTGTTTGATTTAAACATGTAACTGTTTGAATCAAACACCTCCATTGTATCCTGAGAGAGATTTTCGTTTGATCCCTAAGTGACTATTGCGTGGGACGAAACATCTCTTAAAAGACAACCCTTTTGTTTGCCTTGGAGTTCTTCTAGTCTGTCAAATTCCTAAGTATCAAATTTTTCCAACAAACACAAAAAAAAGAGGTGAGATGTTGTCCAATACTTCCTTTGTATCTATTCAACTGAGTTAGTTGTCAAAAAAAATTTGTTACCCTCAAAGAAAGTGTTCATATTTAACTGAAGCAGATATTTTCTAAAGCAACATTTTTGTCATTTTCTCTCCCTTGCTCTTATTTATTTTTATGAGAAATTAAGGTTAAGAATAAGAGTGAATTATTTATATTCAATGATTTTTTAGTTATTACATTGTTTAATGTCAAAATATTAACTCATTTTATAAATTTGTATGAATTTGACAACCGTATCATTTGTATTCAAATAAATAAAACCCGGGCACTTAATTGAAACAGACATAAAATATAACATTTATTCGTTAAAAATTATTGAGCCCCAACCAAGAATTCCTCACCGACCTCACTCCTAGAAGTTTTGTTGAGTATGTAGGGGTTGTGTTACTTGTGTATGAGTTGTTCAGTGTACAAGAGATACATGAGTGGTCCATCTACGAAATTGAATCTCCTCACATACTCTAAATATGAACGGAATGAGTGTGATATCCCGTATAATCATGAAAGGGCAACTAAGTCATTTTAAGGATTTAATGAGAATTATTATAATCTTCCACCTTAATTAAAAGAATTGGTTTAGTAAGGGCATTTGGGGAAATACATACTTCCCTACAACACCCCCAATAGTCAATCCTAGCCTCATTCTTCTCATTTTCAAGTTGGAGAGTTAGTAAAGAGAGTGAAGAAACAATAGGGAGAAAAGAGAGAGAGACGAAGAAGATCCATCTTTTCCCAGAGATCTAATCATCAGATTTTCAAATCAATTACGGCGAAGAGGGCAACGATTTGATATAAGTTTTACTCCGTTCAATGAAGGATCTTCAAAACCCGCTTTTAGTTGTAGACCATTTTCTAGATATAGAAAATTTCTTGGATTCTTTCTTAGAATTGAGTTTTTTAGAAAATGGTAGTAACACTAGACCTTTGTTTTAGGTTGAAGATTCGAAGTTGTTGCATAGATTTTGGAGCTTTTGAAGATTTTCTTTGGATTCAAATTTTTTTCAAGAAATTGAGGTAAATGTGTATTCAATTGAATCTTTAGTTGTTTAGTTGCTTTAAATATTGTCCATGAACTGTAGAAATGCTAGGTTTGATTGTGGTAAGTGTTGGAAATGGTTGGGAAACAAAATTGCAGCAGTTCAAGCTGTATTTCTATAGATTTGCGTCATTTGGTGCGCACAAAAAGCTTTTAATTATCACGCGCCAGATTGCATCAAAGACTTGCAGAATGTTGTTTGAGCTTTTAGCACGTGCTAGAAGGCTTTAGCGTGCACCAAGGAGGTACAGAGTTGAACAAGATGTTCCCACCAAGTTTAGCCCGCACCAGAACCCTTTAGGGCGTGCCGAAATTGTTAGAACTTAGCAGAATGCTTCCTGGACCTTTTGGCGGGCGCCAAAATAGTTTAGTGATCGCATGCAAAGCACTTACTAGCAATAGGACTAGGTCTATCGTAGTAGAGTACTGGCGAGTCAAGGTCGATCCCGTAGAGACTCGTAAGAACGTCTAATTATCAAGATTGAGCTTGTCACAATTAACGGTCTACGACAAACTATACTGTAGACGGTAGTAAAACTGGTGCCAATTACGCTAGTTCACACAAAGCAAACAAGAGTTTCTAATGTATTTGTTCAATTATGAGTAATTAGTTATTCCCCCACACATGCAATAGTCCTCCCCATTGGTGAATTTTAATTCATTGTTCAGCTAAGGGTACAACTCCTAACCCTATCTACTCCGACCATGGTAGTAGACAATCTATACACAGCTACCCTCCTTAATTGGTCCGTAATAAGCCGTCGATATTGAGCACTAACTCAAAATGCAAACCCAGACAAATTCTCGACACGGATCGGCACGTTCATAGGGTTCATCAACTTAATATCCAAATTAACACTTCACTATTTGTATTTCATGCTAATTATACGAAGACATGCAAATAGTTGATCGGGCTACGAACATGTAAATTAAATCTATCGATCAACGGAGCTGGCGTCGATTATAATGAATTAGTAATTTACTAGGTATTCAGATCTAGCGATATAGACAGGTTGCGGATCACTATTCTAACCGTCATCAACTACCCCCACTAGCCTTTTGCTCGTCCTCAAGCAGAGTATCAACGCGTAATGTACCTCCAAGAGCAATCTCCATTTACTACCACACATTCAATAAAGATTTCCGGCAGAATATACATTAAGCAAAAATCCATAAGCTCACCGTTAATCACTACTTATCATGCATCAATGTGTCGTGTGATGAATCAGTCATGATAGTGCGTTCGTGAGGAGAATCAAGTTCTATTAACCCCACAATCTTAACTTACATGTGCAACTCATCTTGCCTTCAGACTTGGTTACACAATATGGTACCTTAATTGGGTCCGGCGGACTCGGGGTCTGAGCATCGCTCTTAAGTCCTCGTTTGTTTCTTTTTATGCGAGGGTTGCGCCCTTTTTACACGAGTTCGCTTCCCTCACTGCCTTTATTGTATATATTTTCTTTTTTCATAAATTTTTTTGGCAGGTTTCCTCACTTTTTTCTTTTTCTCTCACAAGCCCGTTTGTCTCGGTTACCTCTTGTGGCATTCAAGTTGCTTCCCTTGTCTTACAACAATTTGTGAAAGTATATAGACAGACAAATAATGATTCCCGGTTAAAAAAATTTATTATCTGATCTTAAACACTTCTCACTCAGATTATGTGCTCAAATATTGAGTGCAATGATAGAATAAGAATTAATAAGTTACTACTTCATTCAACTAATATATGCCCCTTCTTCCATACTAAATTGAATATGCTATAGCTCAATTCAAATTGAACTTGGGCTCCTTTTCTACCGATTCCTTACTCAAAAACGTGTACATTGTTAAATTTTCAAAATTATTCCTCTTTTTTCTCGACTACCCAGCTAAGACGCCTACGCCCCACTTATTAAAGACATTGTCCCCAATGACTAATAATAAAGAAAAGAAAAGGTACTTAGCTCTGGAATTAATCGGCTGAGTCAAAGTGAATCCCGGAGCAGAATTAATCATTACCTCCTAGGTCATCCATATTCCATGTTGTTACCTGCTTTCCAAATATACTTCCTAAAGCTGTGGATAACATGCGAAGGGCAATAAGAAAATAAGGTGGCGGTAATTGTGCATATTGGAGGAATGCGTAAAAACAGTTTAAGCCACTTTATTCTTTATTGGCCTAAGCAAGACGCAAAAACTTTTACGAGGGTATCACATTAGAATCATGAAGGAAAAAACCACATATACCTCTAGCCAGATGACCGAAGATATATGTGATGAAAAAAACCTTGCGATTGTCATGCTTTTCCAGAGTTCTACCGGTAAATGACATGCTTTTCCAAACACTATCATATACGGTGACATCCCAATCGTGGTCCTATAAGCTGTTCTGTACGAGCATCATCTAATTTCAAAGACCAATCCTTCCTCGTGGGATTCACAGTTTTCTCCAAGATCCTCTTAATCTTTTTGTTCGTGACTTCTACTTGTCCACTCGTTTGAGTGTGATATGATACTGCAATCTTATGTCTCACACCATATCCCATCATCAATTTCTCAAACAACCTATTACAGAAATGAAACCCTCCGTCACTAATTATGGCTCTGGGCACTCCAAACTTTGTCAAAATGTTTTTCTTAAGAAACCTCAGGACAACCCTGGCATCATTAGTAGGTGAGGCCACTGCCTCCACCCATTTGGAAACATAGTCAACTGCTACTATGATGTAACAATTTTATTCTGACGACGTGAAAGGCGCAACAAAGTCAATTCCCCAAACATCGAATAACTCCACTTCTAAGATAATCTACAGCAGCATCTCATTCCGCTTAGAAATATTACCGCTCATTTGACAGGAATGACAGGCTCTTGTAAACTCGTAAGCAAATTTATGAATTGTTGGCCAATAGAATCCACACTGAAGTATCATTGCTGCTGTCTTGTCTGGCCCATAGTGACCTCCTACTTCTCTAGAATGACA
Source organism: Gentiana straminea (assembly GCA_036785695.1). NCBI lineage: Eukaryota > Viridiplantae > Streptophyta > Magnoliopsida > Gentianales > Gentianaceae > Gentiana > Gentiana straminea. The sequence continues at coordinate 1,491,421 of JAVUPR010000100.1, forward strand.
TAGGTGCAAAATACTTAGAATCTCATCATCATGGACGCATCACCTAAGAATGGCATCAGGGCACATCTTTTATAGGTAGGGATCATCCCAATGATAATGCTTCAGATACGTGAAAAACTTCTTCTTATCTGCATTTGTGAATTCCGGTGGTAGGTATCTTCCTGCTAGATAATTGACAATGTTAGCAAACCAAGGGTATACCTTGCCCACTCTTTATGTATTTTGTCGGGGCTGAGATTCAACTCGAGCTACCACTGAGACGGAAAAAAGTTGTTCATCAGGTAAGCTCTCTCTGATCTCAGTCGGTTGCTCTTATTCCAGCAAAGTTAATCTTGACAGGTGATCAGCCACCTGGTTCTCAGATCCTTTTTTTTCTTTAATCTCAACATCAAACTCTTGTAAGAGTAGAATCCATCTTAACAATCTTGGCTTGAAGTCTTGCTTGGTTAGAAGGTATTTCAGAGCTGCATGGTCAGTGAATACATTGACTTTCGATCCTATCAGGTATGGTCGAAACTTGTCAAATGCGAAGATAACAGCTAAGATTTCCTTCTCTGTAGTCGCATAATTCCTCTGGGCACTGTTAAGGGTACGACTGGCATAATAGATAGGCTTAAATATTTTATCATCTCTTTGTCCTTGGGCTGCTCCAACCACCGTGTCGCTTGCATCACACATAAGCTCGAAAGGTTTGTTCCAATCTGGTGCTACCAGAATTGGGGCGGTTATAAGCATTTGCTTCAATGTGTTGAATGCTTGCTTGCACTCCTCTCCAAACACAAAAGGTACATCCTTTGTAATTAATTCCGTCAAAGGTCTAGAAACTTTAGAGAAGTCCTTGATAAATCTCCTATAGATTCCTGCGTGGCCAAGAAAGGCTCTCAACGTCTTTAAGTTCGTTGGTGGGGTAACTTCTCTATTACCTCTATCTTTGCCTTGTCAACCTCCATTCTCTTCTTGAAATCTTGAAATGATTTCTCCCAAATAAGTACTATATACGTTTTATTCGATATATTTTATATAACCATGAAATGTAATTTCTCCCAAATAAGTACAAACTCAAAGAATCATACAAGCTTGGACGGGCGTCCGATCATTTAAACCGGCATCCATGGAGTTCTAAAAGGCTAAAGTTGGAATCATCTCTATTTTTTTATCTTTACTAGGGTTAGGTTTTATTTGTTTTAGGAAAAAGAGATAATCCTAAAACCCTAAGTCGGTTTAAGCACTTATATAAGACGGGCATGCAAGAGAACGATCAAGAACTTAACCTAGAGATCGAAACGACCGAAAAACCGAGAAGAAGTACACTCGGTCGACCGAGTGCCCTCGCTCGGTCGACCGATCCATGTTTTCCTTTTTTTATTTTATTTTTTCGTTCTTCGATCCCGAGGATGAGCCGAGTTAATCACTACTTATCATGCATCCGTGTCCCGAGCAAGCATGTGAAACTTGTTTCAAACAACTCGATTTCTTCACTTTGGATGTTTTGTAAGTTTTATTTAAAGCTTGTTTCTTTATCATGTTCTTAATGTTATTTTGCAATTAGATCGAGATATTGTTGCTTTGTGTGATGTTATGTGATGAGAATCATTGTTAGACTAGATCACCATGATGAAGATTAGATTTTTAACCTAAAAATAACGAGAGTTGATTAGGTTGAATTTCTAGGTTGCTAGATTGAGAAATCTTACATCTTGTTATGGAAGCGTTAATCTTTAAGATCGAAAGATAGAAGATTAATAGGCGAATTATCTACGAGAATAGAAATTCATACCTTTGATAGGTGAACCACAACCTTTATTAAATCTTTACTAAACGATCTAGGGTAGAAATTGAGAGTTGCGAGATAGGTGGATCATTGCTTGTTCCTCGTTAACATAAATTGAAATCATCTTTGTGCCTTGTTCTTCGTTGTTTTCTTAGAAGTTTATTTTCTTTTCAGTTTATAGATTAGAGTTATTTTCGTTCGCAATTATCTTTTCTGGCTTTGGACTGACAATCCTCTGTCTAGTTTATTTTATCGTTTTTAGTTTCGTTTTAGTAGTAACAACCTTAGGAAAATTAATGAACTAGATACCCCGATTCCCTGTGACCGACTCCGGTATTAATCACTATGCTACGATCCCTACACTTGGGGAATACCGGATTTATAAATTTTATTACTTGTTGTTTTGCATAGATAAAATCCGTGACAAGTTTTTGAGGTTGGTCTCTTCACATCTCTTTAGCACTCTACTCAAGTTGTCCAAACATTTATCAAAGCTATCTCCAAATACAGAGAAGTCATCTAGGAAAATTTCCAAAAAATCCTCCACCATGTCCACAAATAATGAAATCATGCACCTTTGGAATGTTTCTGGTGCATTACAGAGTCCAAAAGGCATGCGATTGTATGCAAAAGTTCTATAGAGACATGTGAAAGTGGTCTTCTCTCGGTCCTCAGGGGCAATATTGATATGATAGTAACCAGAATATCCATCTAAGAAACAATAAAACACATGACCGCTTAATCTCTCAAGCATCTGGTCAATGAGTGGCAGGGGAAAATGATCTTTACGAGTTGCGTCATTCAGTTTCCTGACATCAATGCAAACACGATGTCAAGTAATTAGCCTTACAGGGATCAGTTCATCAAACTCATTAGGTTGGACAGTGAATCCTCCCTTCTTGGGCACCACATGAATCGGGCTTACCCATTCATTGTCTGCAATCAGGAAAATGATTCCCATTTCCAACATTTTTATAATCTCTTCCTTAACAACATCTTTCAGTTGTGGTGTCAACCTCCTTTGTGGTTGTGCTACCGCTTTCTTTTCAGGGTCTATTGAGATCTTATGCATGTACATCGACGGGCTTATTCCTTTAATATCTGCAATCGTCCACCCAAATGCTCCCTTATGCTCTCTCAGTACTCTTAAAACTTTCTCTTCCTCTAAAGGTGATAATGACGATGGAATTATAAGGGGAAGAGTATCATCTTGTATGTATACGTACTTCAGGTGATATGGCAAATGTTTGAACGTTAAGTTCATTGGTGGCTCCACTAGCGGTAAACTTAACAGCTTACCAGTCAATTGTAAGTCAAAGAACTTGTGCCATGAAGGTCTATGAATTTCTCTTCCTAAATCCACAGAAGATATAGGCTCTATTTCCCGCACTTGACCTTCGTTACACCCAGGCCAGGTTTCCTCATGGCTTCCTTCATCTTCTTTTAGGAGCGAAGTCTCTGCTACCTTAGGGTCTATTGCCACTTGTTGATATAATTCAAAAACAAGCTCATCTATGGCATCTAGCATGTAGCATGCTTCTTCTTCATCTTGAGCATACCTTATTGAATTCATCACATTGAACACTACATTGTCCTCATTCACTCTCAGAATCAGCTCACCCTTATGAACATCTATCAATGTCTTGCTCGTTGCTAGGAAAGGTCTTTCTAAGATCAATAAAACATCGTTGTTAGCCTCAATGTCTAGCACCACAAAGTCTATAGGGTATACAAACTTATCTACTTTTACCAAAATATCCCCCACCACTACACAAGATTGCTTCATAGACCTATCTGCTAATTGAAGGGTTATAGATGTTTTGTTCAACTCTTTCATGCCAAACTTATGAAAGATGGATAGTGTCATTAGATTGACATTGGCTCCAAGATCACACAATGCTTTGTTTAGGCACACTCCTTAAATTGTGCAAGGTGTAAGGAAGCTCCCAGGGTCTTTTCACTTAGGAGGCAGTTTGGGTTGCAAAACTGCCGAGCATTCCTCATTGAGGCAAATAGTCTCGATGTCTAATAACTTTCTTTTGGTAGAGATTGCTTCCTTCAAGAACTTCGCATACTCTGGCATTCCGGCCAGTGATTCTACCAAAGGTATATTCACTTGCAAATTCTTGAACATCTCTATGAACTTTTTATAACGAATCATCATTATTGGGCTTATATTTCCTAAGGGGATAGGGTAAAGTAGCATGATTAATAGTTACAGTTCGTGAAGACTTACCTGCTGCCTGCTGTTGCTCGCCTGATTGTCTGAATTTTTAAACTCTCGATTTACCGGAGTGGTGTCCCGGTTAACCGGCCTTTATTTTTCTCCTGATTCTGCTACGTTGTGCTTCTGACTGCTTTCTGATTCTTCTTGGACAGTTGGTATACTGGTCCAGGCAGTTCCTTTCCTTTTCTAGTCATGATGGCATTCACATCGTTTGGATTTTTCTTAGTATTACTTGGTAATCCCCTCGGAGGATAGGCTGACACTTGTTCTGCGATTATCCCACTTGGTGTGATAGATTTTGCACTAAGGCTTCTTGATTGGTCAGTCTTGTATCGTTCTTCTGACAATATATGGTGAAGTTTGTATTCAGCTCAGTCATAGATTTTGTAAGTTGATTGACCGTATCGGTCACAGTTGAGCTCATTTTATCAATGGCTGCTTCCCAACCACCTGACTTGTTGAATTGAGGCATGAATCCACCGGTTTGTCTCGGTCTCTCTCCACCGTTAGAATCACTTTGTCGATACCCCTAGTAGGGTCACTTAATCAAAAACCAGGGTGGTCATGAGAACCTGGGTGATATCCACCCCTATAAGGATTTCCCTTGCCTCCCTATATAGTTCACATCTTCAGTGTTGGTTCCTTCGATATCTTGTACTTTCTCAACCTTGGCAATGCAATCTTGCATGCCATCTATCTTCTCATTCATCGCCATTAGCTGGTATAAGATCTTTTGAGAAGTATCTTCTCCAAATACGCCTTCAGCTACTTCGGCGGTTTCAATTTGATGCATTCCTCATTGGCTTCTCAGTGCTATTTGCTCCAATTTCTCTTAAGCTTCCTTAGTGATAGCAACGTAAAACATCCGTCGCTCGATGCATCAACTCTCATTTGTTCAGTCGTCCGTAATTCGTGATAGAAACTAGGCATTCGTACGGGCAAAGTGATATCATGGTGAGGGCATCTCCCTTGTGCTTCCTTAAACCTTCCCAAGCTTCTTAAAAGGTTTCAGTGGGTTTCAGCTTGAGATTCATAATGTCTTGTCTCATCTATAGTGACTTCCCAGGCGGGCAGTAGTTGTTCATAAAATTTTACAATAGATCGGTCTAAGTTTGGATCGACCCTGGTGCTAAAGACAATAACCATATCTGCGCTTTATCCTTCAGAGTGAATGGAAACAACTTCAGCTTGATGTTATCTTCAGGTACTCCTGCTGGTTTGACCATGCTGACTATCTCCAAGAGGTTGGTGACGTGTACACTAGGATCTTCGTTAGGTACTCCATGAAAGGTAGTGTAATTAGTCACCATCTGTATCACGTTCGGTTTCGGGTGAAATACCTCAGCCGTATTCTCTGGTTGAACAATTGCTGGCACAAATTGCTCAGTCATCGGCATCAAGTAACTCTGTAGAGTTCGCCAATCTACTTGTACCACAACTCCTACTGCATTTTGTCCATTCTATCTGTTCTGTGCCATGTCGATTTCTGTATCCTCCAAAGGTGGAATCTCTTCTTCCCTCTCGCTGTGATCTCCTTCGTGCGAAATCAAGTCATCCACCAGCCTAACAAATCTCTCTCAAGCTTCCTTTCTCTTTTGTCTAGCAAACTTTTCAATCACAGGTATGAATCTCTCGAGTTTGGCTGCTGAACTTCGTGTAGCGTACTACAAGACACAAAAAGAAAATAAAAAGTTAGTGACTTGCCTCGGCGGCTGTTACACATGCCTGGAAGACTCAAAAATACAGACTCTGATTATGGACTTGATGGTGAACTGACAGAAATGATTCAGCTAAAACTGGGACCCTCGGTTTACCGCGGTATACCCTCGGTAAGCTGGAAGCAATTTTGTTTTTTAGATTTTCATAGAACTGACTCTGTTACGACTCCAATATAAACAGACTCAATTAAACAGATTGAAATATATACAAAAACTCAATCTTAAATAAAAAATATTCTTGACACGAGCCCTCGGCAACGGCACCAGAAAATCTTGATCACTTGCAAAGCACTTACTAGCAACATGACTAGGTCTATCGTAGCAGAGTACTAGCGAGTCAAGGTTGATCCCACGGAGACTCGTAAGAACGTCTAATTATCAAGATTGAGCTTGTCACAATTAACGGTCTACGACCAACTTTACACTAAACGGTAGTAAAACTAGTGCCACAAACAAACAATGTTCCGCTAGTTCACACAAAGCAAACAAGAGTTTCTAATGTATTAGTTCAATTATGAGTAATTCCTCCCACACATGCAATAGTCCTCCTTATTGGTGAATTTTAATTCATTGTTCAGCTATGGGTACAACTCCTAACCATATCTACTCTGACCATGGTAGTAGACAATCTATACGCAAGCTACCCTCCTTAATTGGTCCGTAATAGCCCATACGCATGAAGAACTAGAGCTGTCGATATTGAGTGCTAACTCATACCGCAAACCCGCATAGATAGTTGTCGACACTGATCAGCATGTTCCTACGGTCCATCAAGATAATGTCCAAATTAACACTTCACTATTCATATTTCATGCTAAATTTACGAAGACATGCAAATAGTTGATCAGGCTACGAACATGTAAATTAAATCTATCGATCAACGTAGTTGGCGCCGATTATCCTGAATTAGTAATTTACTAGGTAGTCAGATCTAGCAATATAGACCGTCGCAGATCTGAAGAACGCAATCACTGTTCCATGATTTCTTCACCAACAATTTAGATCTATAACACATAGGGTAAAATAAACTAACTACTACATAATTAAACTAAATAAACAATTAGCACATACTAGTCGAATAGAACAACGACAGATCTACATCATGGAAAAGATAGAAAATCATACCCTCGAAGATGAGCGTAGATCTCCCTCGGATCTCTCACTAGGCGGCAACTCCGTCGTCTCTCCGAACCGAACTCATAAAATAATAAAATAAAGAACAAAGAACTTTTTTTGCATAACATGTCTTGAAAATTTGTGTACATTGAATTCTGAGGCGAAGCCTCTTATTTATAGCTACATAAACCAACTTAGAAACACCTAGTTCTACCCCTTGTCTAAGAAAATGCATTTCGGAAAGATCTGGAAACTCGGTAAGTCGGTGCCTATCCTCGGTAAACCGAGGGAAATTTTGTCCTATTTCTTCTTCCGACTTAGCTTGGAATGTTTTGGAATACCCTAGGCCGAATCCTTTCGTTCCTTCCACTCCAGATTCGTCCACAATGCTCAGCCTAATATTTCGTATCATGAAAATAATCAAATAATGCACGAAATAATATCGAAATAGGGAAAATAAACGCTACGTGCAGATTTCTCGACTTACGAACCCGACATATAATATTCTACTCAAATGGTTCATATTTATTAGTCGAAACAACTATTTTTAGCTCATAATGGATAGAATGTTGATGTCGTAGATCGATTATTTTTACCGTCATCATTTAGCACGCGCCAAAGCTTCCTGTATTGCATAATCTTGTTTTGTTCCCTTATTTGAGTATGTCTTATTGTCGAGTCTTATGTGGAATGTTGTAAAGTTAAATGTATGTATTCTAATGGTTTTGGCTCTACACCATGATTCACATGAGCATTGAAACATATTTCATTTGGCCTTACATGATGTTGACTTGATGATCAATGTCATACCTATTATGTGGCAAAGTTAAGTGTTCGATTTTGGTGGATTTGGCTCAGCAGCTTTTGAAGACCATCTGCGGGGAGATACTAAGGATCATTGGAACCTTACACTTTACCCTTGTGGATGTTGACTTAGATGTCAATATTTCCTTGCAATGTGCTAAGTAGTGTAAAGTAGAGTTGGTCTAAGGCATAGTAGTCGTTAAGGAGCCTTTTAAGTGCAATCGATAGGCGGTTAGTTAACAACACAAATGCACACTTGATATGATTACAAGCTAAAACACGTTAGTCCTTTGTGAATCATGTTTTTGTATCACTTCATGGAATCATTACCCACACGCAAGGGTTAAAATTCAAGATCTCGTGACATTATGAAAAGTTTAAATATTTATCTTTTGTAATAGAATAGACTTTTGAGCTTGAGAAGTTTTCTAATACTCTAGACTATTAATCTTTTGGCCTAATATTTTGATGGATTGTCCACAAACCTTTTTGATTTAATGTTGTAATGAACTAACATTAGATTTCATATTCTACCTCTAGAATTTATAACGCAAATCTCGAGCCGTTTTATCTTTTACAAACTATTTGTCAGTTTTGTGATTTGATCTCTAAAACTGGTGGAACTAATCTGAAAGTCAGCTTTGTGAAGTGAAACTGAGTTTTGGAGAAAACTTAGAAAACTGAGTTTTTGGTGGAAACTGGGTTTTGGTGGAAACTGAGTTTCCTGAGTTCTACATCTCAGTTGGTCGATTACAAGAGAAAAGTGAGTTTCTGGAAAAGTGAGTTTTTCATCTGGTGGAGTCAGTTTGAGCTGGGATCCACATCTTGGGCATTTATGACAATCCGACAGAGATCCTATAGCGGCTAGGGTTAGAGATTTGTGTCTATAAAGATCATCCTTTGTAATCAATGTTGTGTGTGTTTTTCAAGAGTGTGAATTTCTTGTAACCTTCGGTGCATAGTAAATTATCTTCTTTTCTGCCCGTGGATTTGTCGGCACAATGTTGGATACCACGTTAAATCACCTTGTTCTCTTTGTTTCTGTATTATCTTTGTTAGATTGCATCTGTTTTATCTTTCTTAAACTGCAAGTTTCTCGTATGTGTTTTAACAAACTGGTATCAAAGCGTATGGTTCAAGATTCAGAGAGATTTGCAGGTTGAACGGAGTTGATCTTCACCAAGACCGGTGACCTGTGCTAGGATATTGTGATCAAAGGTCTGTTCTTTAACAAGAAAGATGCTAGCAATTAACGTAAAGGTTGATAAATTTATAGGGAGAAAAAATTTAGTTTATGGCAAATCAAGATGCGGGCCTTGTTAAAACAACAAGGATTGTGGACTCCTTTATCCGGTAAAGAGGATGCCAGTGCAGCAGATTACACTAGTCTAGAGGAGAAATCACGTTCTAACGTCATGTTGTGCTTATCTGATGATGTTATCACAAAAGTTGCTGAGGAAGACACTGCTGCTAAGTTATGGTCAAAGCTTGAAACAGTGTAAATGACTAAGTCATTGACCAACAAGTTGCTGCTATAGCAGAGGCTGTTTAGCCTAAGGATGCATGAGGGGGCTCAGCTGAGAGATCATCTTGATCAGTTGAACACAATATTACTTGATCTCAGGAATATTGATGTGAAGATTGAGGATGAAGATGCAGCTCTAATTTTGTTGGTATTACTACCAACTTCTTATGAGAACTTTGTGTAGTCTTTCATACATGGGAAGGATACAGTTGCATTGAAAATGTACGGTCAGCTTTACATGCCTGGGAGCTGAGACATAAGGCAGCTGGGGCAGTCATTCAGGCTGTTGGACTAGTAGTCAGCAGTAGTAGTGGAAAAGGGCATGTGCAGTCCAAGAAGAAGAAATCTAAATAGACAGGGTCCAGAAGTCTTAAATCCACAGATGTCTACAATAACTATAAGGAGAAGGGACATTGGAAGTTCAACTGTCCAAAGAAAAAGAAACAATAGGAGAACAAGTTCTGAAACAGCTGTTGTTGCAGCTGAGTTTGGTTCAGAGGACGACATGGTTCTAGTCCCGAAGAATCAACATATCATACTGATGTGTAGATTCTGGACTCTGGAGCATCTTATCATATTTGTCCACACAATGAGTGGTTCTCAAGTTACCAAGAGATAGATGGTGGTCATATAGCTATGCAAACAGCAAGGTCTGCAAGATAGTTAGGATTGGCTTAGTTTAGTTGATGACAGGGGATGGTAAATTCTGTACGTTGAGTGAAGTTAGACATGTTACAACAGATGACCAAGAACTTGGTATCTCTCAGTCTTTTAGACAACAAGGGATTCAGTTTCAACGGTGAAGGTGGAAAACTGAGTGTCTACAAAAACTCAGTTTCAGTTCTCATGGGAGTCAAAAAAGGAACCTTGTATATTTTGCAAGGATCTGCTGTGTCTGGATCTGTTGTTGTAGCATATGCTGAGATTCATCAGTGACTGCTTACAAAACTGTGGCATATGAGACTGGGTCATAGGGGTGAAAAAAGGATGTAGATTATTTCTCAGAATAATCTTCTTGGAGGATGTAATTAAGGGCAAGAATCTAGAATTTTGTGAGCATTGTGTGTTTGGGAAGCTTCACAGAGGCAAGTTCTCTAAGGGAATACACAACAATAAGTCATCACTTGATTACATTCATTCTGATTGTTGAGGGCCTTCAAAGGTGGAGTCATTGGGTGGTCACAGATATTTTTTGTCATTCATAGATGACTATTCAAGGATGACTTGGGTGGTGGTGATGAAACACAAGAGATGCATTTAATAACTTCAAGTTGTGGAAAGCTCTAGTTGAAAATCAGTTAGGAAAGAGGCTTCGTACAGATAATGGTCTGGAATTCTGCTAGACTGAGTTTATATTTTGCAAAACTGAGGGTATTGTTAGACATCAGACTGTAAGGAATACACCTCAACAAAATGGTGTAGCTGAGAGAATGAATCAAACTCTTCCGGAGAGGGCAAGTTGTATGCTCTTTAATGCTGGTTTGTCAAGAAGATTTTGGGCAGAAGCTGTAAGCACATCTTGTTACTTAATCAACAGGAGTCCTCACACAGGGATCAGTTTCAAGACACCAGTTGAAATGTGGTCAGGAAAGTCTGTTGATTACTCAGTTCTAAGGGTATTGGAAGAACAGTTTACTATCATGTCAGTGAAGCGAAACTGGAACCAAGGGACAAGAAAGAAGTGTCTGTGGGTATGATGATGGAGTGAAAGGTTATAAAATCTGGTCATCAGCAGAGAACAGAGTTAATCTCAGCAGAGATGTTGTTTTCAATGAGAATTCTATGATTAGTTCATCAGTGAGGAGGATTGCTGAAACTGAAACCAGTGCCGAAACTTAGAAAAATGATAGTAAGGTGGAGCTTCAGGTGGAGTCAGCTGAGATGCAACACTCAGCTGAACAATGTCAGTTTTCATCTGATCTGGTTATCGAACCGTAACCGAATCCAATCCAAATACCGAACGGGGGTCGGTTGAGCGTCAAGTCGATATTGGTCGGCAAAAGTATAGGCATGCAGAGCTAGAAGATCCAATGTTGGGATACCTCCGAGAAGGTATGGGTTTGATGATTTGGCTGGATATGCACTTCAAGTTGCAGAAGAGGTGGATGGTTTTGAACCTTCTACATACAGGGAAGCAGTGACATGTTCTGAGTCATCCCAATGGCTTGCTGACATGGGAGATAAGATGGAGTCATTACTGAAGAATCAGACTTGGATCTAGTTAAACATTCAGATGATAGGAGAGTTGTTACATGCAAATGGATCTTCAAGAAAAAGGAAGGAATGACTGAGGCATAAGGTGTCAAGTATAAGGCACGTTTGGCTGCAATAGGGTCCAGTCAGAAAGAAGGGGTAGACTTTGATAAGATATTCTCACAAGTAGTCAGACATACTTCAATCAGACAATGGTGGCATAGCAAGACCTTGAACTTGATCAATTAGTTGTGAAGACATCTTTTCTACAAGGTGAGGTAGATAAAGAGATATACATGACTCAACCAGAGGGATTTCAATTTCCTGGTAAAGAAGCATTTGTTTGTAAGTTGAAGAAGTCGTTGTATGGAATGAAGCATGCTCCTAGACAGTTGTATAAAAGGTTTGACAGTTACATGATCCAGTTGGGATATAGTGGAAGTCCTTATGATTGCTATGTTTACAACAGACAGCTGAAAGATGGATCATACATCTATCTTGTTTTGTATGTGGATGATATGCTGATAGTTGCAAGAAAAAAGTCTGATATTCAGAATCTGAAAGACTTTCTTAGTTCTGAATTTGAAATGAAAGATTTGGGTGCAGCTAAGAAAATATTAGGGATGGAGATCTGGAGATATAGAAGTCAGAATAAACTGTTTTTATCTTAGCAGGGCTATATATAGAAGATATTGGCCATGTTTGGTATGTCTGCTGCAAATCCAATAGATACTCCTTTAGCATCAAATATTCATTTGTCAGTTTATGCTTCACAGTCAGTTGAGGAGAAGGAATATATGTCAAAAGTTCCCTATGCTAGTGCAGTTGGAAGTTTGATGTATGCCATGGTGTGCACTAGGCCTGATCTGGCTCAGGCAGTCAGTGTTGTCAGCAAGTTTACGGCTCAACCTGGAAATGAACACTAGAAAGCTGTGAAAAGAATGTTTAGGTACCTTAGGTGTACAACTGATGTTGGTCTCATTTATTGAGGTGATACTCAGAGTTTAGTATCCTGATGCTGATTATGCAGGTGATGTGGACAGTAGAAAATCAATGACTAGTTATGTTTTCACATCGGGGAATTAAGTTGTCAGCTGGAAAGCAACTTTGCAAGCATTAATAGCTTTATCAACTATTGAGGCAGAGTATATGGCTCTTACTGAAGCTGCCAAGGAAGCAATCTGGTTGAAAGGTCTAGTCAGTGATTTGGGGATACATCATGATTAGGCTGAGATTTATTGTGACAGTTTGAGTGCATTTTGGCTAGCTAAGGATCAGGTTCATCATGAGAGAACCAAGCATATTGATGTGAGATATCATTTTCTAAGGAATGAGAAAATGGTTGTAGTGAAGAAGATCAGTACCAAAGAAAATACTGCTGGTATGCTTACTAAACCAGTTCAACAAAGCAAGTTTCAGTTGTGTCTGGACTTGCTTAACATTCAAAGCTTATAAACAAGTTTTCTGGAAACTCAGTTGAGGGCAGGTCAGCTGAGTGGATTCTGTGGAGAAGTCTGATACAAGTACATCATGGCATTGATGAATGCATCCGGTATAGGTACATCTGAATTATGCAATCTAGTGATGTTGAATGAGAGTTCAAGTCAAGATGGAGATTCGTCAGTTTTGTGACTTGATCTCTAAAACTGGTGGAACTAATCCGAAAGTCAGTGTTGTGAAGTGAAACTGGGTTTTGGAGAAAACTGAGTTTTGGTGAAAACCGAGTTTGCTGAGTTGTACATCTGAGTTGGTTGATTACAAGAGAAAAGTGAGTTTCTGGAAAAGTGAGTTTTTCATCTGGTGGGGTCTGTTCGAGCTGGGATCCACTTCTAGAGCATTTATGACAATCCAACAGAGATCCTATCACGGCTAGGGTTTAGGGATTTGTGTCTATAGATATCATCCATTGTAAACAATGTTGTGTGTGTTTTTGAAGAGCGTGAAATTTTTGTAACATTCGGTGCATAATAAAAATATCTTCTTTTCTATCCGTGGATTAGTCGGCACAACGCCGGATACCACGTTTAATCACCATGTTCTCTTTGTTTCTGTGTTTTATCAACTTCCGCCTTATTTTTGTTAGATTGCAACTATTTTATCTTTCTTAAAACATAAGTTTCTCGTCTGTTTTAACACTATTCTCTGAAGAGATGCTTAAATCCGAATAAGGACATGATATAAAAAACGGGACGTTATAGTGACTAGTAAATATGAAAAGATATATGATATAATGACAATTCTTTTTTCAACAAACGAAACCTTTGAGTTATTTTGATTTTGATCTTTCTTGTTTTTTACCCAAAGGTGAAAGTTCTTGACTATATCGAGACATGGAGCAAAGTGAAATTTGCAAATCAAAGGTAATATTTAAAATACCAAAGGTGAAAGTTGAAACGGTGACTATATACAGGAAATACGCACCGACATTTGGAGTATCCTCCAAATTTTTCTCGTCTCCTTTTCTATTTTTCTCAACTCTTCAAGTTTATAATAACCAGCATGGTGACCCAAATCTTGAGGAGTAGGCCCTGTAGAAGAAACTCCAAGCTGTGAAAGATTCAAACGTTTCTCAACAATCCCATCTGGAAAATGATTATACAGTGGATTGATGTTCGCGCCGTGTTTCGGGAATAAATTGAGTTCTCTAATCAACTCTTCACTGTGTTTTTGGGGTAGTAGTACTTGTACTTTCTTGATGGTGATGATGGTTGCAGGTGTTTTTGACGATGGTTGTTTATATTTCTTGCTTGATGAGGAATATGTGTTTGATGTTCTTGTAAGGGTGTGGCCTGAGTATGGATGACTGTTTTTGACGATGGTTGTTTATAAAATTGGAGGAAACCGTCCAAATTGGACGGTGCGTCTCCATTAAACCGTCCAAATTGGACGAATTCAGTGTGTTGGGCCAAAATGGACGGCAACCGTCCAAAATGGACGGTTTTGACTCAATTTGGACGATGTTGTCCAAATTTGGACGATTTACCTAAAAACAAATGTCAGAAACTGACACACCTAAAAATAAATATTACATGCTACAGTTGCATGATTTGCAAATTTCACTCCATATGAGGAAGAAGAACTCATGCAAATAAATAATGGCACGTAATTTTATTTATTTATTTAAATTCTACTCAACCTTTTTTCCTGAGCTCCCACTCGTGCGGCCCCCTCTCTACTTTAGGTAGTACGATTTTTTGGGACCCCAATATCGAGTACTTTCCCAAATTACTGTGTACGCCAGTGATTCTGACTATCTTATTGTGTGATCATTGACTAAAATAAGAAAAACAAATTATGAAGATAATATTTTAAAAACTATCTATATCTATTTTTATGTGGCGTCGATCAGAGATTTATATAGAATGTTTTTTATTTTTCCGAAAGAAAAACCCATAACTTTATTAAATCACGTCCAAATAAAAATGACATTACAACCAGGGGCACATGCCCCCTTTAAACTTTTCCAAATTACTAAATTACCTTTGAATATTCTTTTTCCCTCGAAAAGAAATGATTTTATTATAAAAAAATATAGATTTTTGTCTAGAAGGACAAATTTATCAAAAAAATCGGGATAGAAGGAAACTGTAATTTAATCAGGACAAAAGTAACAATTATGAAGTAACAAATATGAAGAACAAATGTGGAATAAAGTAATTATGAAGAACAATTATGAAACACAAAATAACATTAACACGTGAAATAACAAATTTAAAGTAACAATTGTGATTTTTGTCCTTTATAATCATGAAAATGTTACTTTGTCCTTCTATTCCCATTTATTAATTTTTTTGTCTTTGTGTCTCTTCCCCCTAAAAAACAAACAAAAAAAAGTTACATCCGGAAAAACACCGGAAGCGGGAGAAACTCCATTTGGCATAGGAGCATCAGCTCTCTGAGAAACTCATTCCGATATTAGAGATACACCATATGCTATATGAACATGTGCTTCAAGAGAAGCACTTTCGGATATGCAGACACAACCTTATCTGATAAGACAACCACAAGAACGGATGTGTCCTTAGCAACTTTCATGTAACGCGTCGTTTTCGGATACCGATTCCTTACCCGAAAAATAACGTTCGGCACGGGTAACATTAAATAAATCTAACATTATACGTAAACCTCAACGTCGTTGTCTCGGATTTTATCTAAGCAAAATAAACAAGTAATAAAATAATCCGGTTTACCCAGGGAATCGAGATTGGTAGTTCTTAATTTTTCTAAAGGTTGTCACGGATCGTAGTATAGTAGTTACAACCGGAGTCGAATCACGAAAAAAAAGGGAATCGAGATTGGTCTAGTTCTTAATTTTTCTAAAGGTTGTCACGAGAAATAACTAAAAACGAAAACGAAGAAACAAAATAAACCATAAAATAGATAAAGTACATCAACAAAATGAGTAACGTTACAAAATTAATAGTTCAAAAAAATCAATCCAAAGCCGGAAATATGAAGTTGCGGACCTGAAACTGAATGAACGTTGATGGAAATATTACGTTACATTAGTGTAACATATTAATTGTAAGACATATTAATTGTATTGAATAAACAATTAATATGTCATAAAATAACTCTATTTTGTCTTATTAGGTAATAGTTTCTTTTAGACAAAAACCTATTGAATAAACAATTAATACTAGTCCGATCTCTAGCAATTAATACTAGCCGACTCTAAATTAATTGCTCTCTCCTAGCTTATACTCTACTAGGACCTTTCTCACTTACTTGTACCTATTTATACTCACTCTTTTATGATGAATAAACCAAGTTGAAGTTTACTCAAGTATAATTTACTTTCTCAAACTCTCTTCACGGTATCGGAGCGTTAAACTCCTGAATCCGCTGCAAACTCTCAGTACCCTGCTGAATCAAGAATGTCTTCATTATCTGAAGCTTCCTCACCCTCAGTTGAGTCCCAGCTGCCTCAGCAGACTGGGATCACTGACTCTTCATCTTACACTAATCATAGACTTGATGGCAACAACTACTTGCTGTGGTCAAGGTCTATGAAAATGTACATCTCTGGACAAGGTAAGATGGGATACCGTCCGGATCTAAACCCGCCCCCGCCGAAGATGACCCAGGATTTGAAGCATGGGATACTACTAATAATCAAGTCATGACCATTCTCACAAGATCAATGACAAAAGAGATTAGTGAGAACTTTATGATGTATGATACTGCAAAGGAGATCTGGGATAATGCCAGGGATCTTTACTCCAAGAAAGACAATACATCGTAGGTCTGGCGAGCTTGAAGCTCAAATTCAAAACTGAGACAAGGAGATATGTCCGTGACTCAATATTTCAACCAACTATCTAAGGCATGGCAACACCTAGATATGTTGGAAACTCACTCCCGGAATGATGTCAAGGATGTTTGCTCGTATAAAGACATCATAGAAAAGAAGAGAGTATTCAAGTTCCTCACTGGACTGAATCCTACTCTTGATGATGTTAGAGGTAGAATTCTGGCTACTAAACCTCTCCCAAATCTCAAATCCATGTTTGCTGAGGTCAAACATGAGGAAAGCAGGAGGAAAGTGATGCTACTGAACTCCCCTGCTGACAACCCTACTGAGAGTGCCACCCTGCTGACTTAGTGTAACATATTAATTGTAAGACATATTAATTGTATTGAATAAACAATTAATATGTCATAAAGTAACTCTATTTTGTCTTATTAGGTAATAGACATCTCTAGCAATTAATACTAGCCGACTCTAGTAATTAATTGCTCTCTCCTAGCTTATACTCTACTAGGACCTTTCTCACTTACTTGTACCTATTTATACTCACTCTTTTATGATGAATAAACCAAGTTGAAGTTTACTCAAGTATAATTTACTTTATCAAACTCTCTTCACTAACTAAATAAATCTATTCTATAACTAAAAAGAAAAATAAAATTCTAAAATAGCAACGAAGACAAGGCACAAAGATAATTTCAATTAATTTTAACGAAGAACAAGCATTGATCCACCTATCCCGCAACCCTCAATTTCTACTCTAGATCGTTTAGTGAAGATTTAATAAAGATGTGGTTCACCTATCAAAGGTATGAATTCCTACTCTCGTAGATAATTCGCCTATTAATCTTTCATCTCTCGATCTTAAAGATTAACGCTTCCATAACAAAGGTGTAAGATTTCTCAATCTAGCAACCTAGAAATTTAACCTAGCAACTCTCGTTATTTTTAGGTTAAAAATGTAATCTTTACTACGGCGATCTAAGTCTAACAACGATTCTCATCACATTAACCATCAACATGCAACAATCCATCGATATAAATTGCATAATCAATACAAAACATAATAAAGAAAAAACTTTAAATAAAAACTCACAAAACCATCCAAAGAGTTGAAATCAAAACGCTGCATGATTGGCTTCACACGCTTGTTCAAATCGCCTAGCCTCTATCCATCGTTCTACTAGTTGTAGAAATTATAAATAAAAGAAGTAGATGAAATTATGTTTATGGGGGCAGAAAAACGCAGCAAAAGCTTCCCCAAAGGGGCCTGGGGCGGCCAGGGATCGAATTGTGTGTATTATGGTTCAGAAAAACATGACTATTTATAAGTTTTGAAGTCGGTTTAGGCTGAGGCGGTGGCTGGACGCCCGTCCAAGGATGCTGGACGCCAGTCCAGATGCTTTGAAATCTTCGAGTCGGGCCGAGTCTTCTCAAACGCCCGTCCTATGCAATTCTGAACGCTCGTTCAGCAAAAATCTGAAAACCCTGAATCCAGACACTCCTCCTGGACGCCAGTTCAATCTTCTGGACGCCAGTCCACTGGACGGATGGAGCAAACGCACGTCCAGACTTCTAAATCTTCATTCCATCTTCGACTTGCATCCTCTTCCTTCCATTTAACCTTCTTTTAAACATCGTTTAAGCTCATTCCCTTCCATGCTCGGGTACCTACAAGATAATAGAAACGTGCAAAATGTAGAAACATATATATTGATGAAAAATCACTAATAAAATCACGTAATAAGCTCGAGTTTGCACTTTAACCGTTTCAATACGCATTCTTGCAATATTCCATTTAAACCCTCACTTTTCTATAAAAAGTAATAAAACACGAAGGAAATTGCTACGAAATAATATCATATATATCGTAAAAATCACCGTCAACAGTCGTCGTTTGAGTTAAGCAAAACGGAAACTAAAAAGACTCGGGAAAACATACAAGATACTAAGAATATAGCCATCCAAGTCTAAAGATAGAAAGGAAACACTTACAACAACAAAGTCTCAAATCTTACAAGTAGTCTTACAAACAAAAGCAAACTTATCTTACACATGTCTTATGTAACGCCCCGTTCCCGGACACCGAGTCCTTATCTGGAAATAGAACGTTCGGCACGTATAATATAAATAATTCAATAATATACGTAAACCTCTACTACGTCGCATCGAGTTTTTGCACAAACGGAAGCTAAAATACTCGGGTATATTTTTTTATAAAAGATAAGAATAGAAACACAACCATACTAAAGATAGAAAAGATATCTTACAACAACGAACGTCAAATCTCACAACCATACGATGTTCAAAGAAAAGAAAGAAATACAACAAGTATTTTACAAGAAAAATATCAAAGAAATACAACATGTCGTGAAATGAAATTACAACATAAGTCTTGAAGGGAAACGACATAGTCTAGTAATAATAAAATATGATAAGAGCATAGCATGACAAGAGCATCAAAGATCATCTTCAAAGTCCTCATCGAACTCCTGTTCAACCTGTTCATCTTCTCAACCCCAAACACAACAAACATGCATTTGAGGTAAGTACAAAGGTACTTAGCAAGAAACAAAAGTTATTGCATTAACTAGATTTCACAAAGAGGTAAGTACAAAGGTACTTAGCAAGAAACAAAAGTTATTGCATTAACTAGATTTCACAAAGAAGGACTTACATAGTTATTAAGTTATCTTTATTTGACCGACTCAATTCTAGGGTTCACTTCATGCTCATCAACACATTGTGACTAAACGTTTCTAACTTAACTCAAGTTTGTTACACCGACATTCAAAGGCACTACGCATGGTGCTAGCCACCAAGAGGTATCGTGTGCAACCTATTAGTGGATCACACCAATAGCCACAGGTTAAGACCCGATAGTGTACACGTTCGGCGAAGTCCCCATACCATTTAGCTGTTTATAGGCCAACAGAGTTATTCACTTTATCTGACCGCCCACACATCGCGATATAGACAAGTGCCTTACCAATAATGTTACGATGTTTAGTCTTTTACTACACACTTATGTAAATTATTAATCATTAACTAGCCACCTAAGTGTTTTCAAGGTAGGGGCTCACTTAACGACTTTACTCCCTCGCTTAGACTCTAAACATAACACCCAATGCACATACACATACATTGATAAATACTAATTCATCAAAGCACAAGCCATTCACACCCTCCGAAGGTCCTGAACTTCAACTCTACGGAAGAGTACGTCCGGTGCCAGAACTAATTAAACGCATCAGAAGCTTAATCGAGGCTTGTTCATGTTCATTTAAGTTATAAGATCAAGAAACAACATTTAAAACTAGACTCGGGGATCAAAACTGATCAAGCACAAAAAGGACACAGGCAGTGCGCCTGCACTGGCTTCTGGTGTGCCCGCACTGGATTCTGGTGCGCCCGCACTGGATTCTGGTGCGCTTGGACCAAGCCCCTGAATGTAAAATCGAACTTTCTGACTGTCCGGTGCACCCGCACTGGATCTGGTGCGTCTGCACCTGCTTCAATGGGCCCGCACTGGGTTCTGGTGCGCTTGCACCAAGCCTCTAAATGTAAAATTGGACCTCTTTCTCTTCCAGTGCGCCCGCACTGGCCTTGGTGCACCCGCATGCACCAGGCACAGTAAACTCCAAAAACTTAGTTTTCTGCACTTTATCGGATCCTGATGGAGGTCAAATTAAATTATTAACTCGAGACCTACTAACCTACTAGCAAGAGAACTAGGTTCAATTGTAGTATAGCTAGATAGAGTCGAGGTCGATCCCACGAGACTCGGCACAAACAAAACACAACTTACTTTATCGAACTAAATTGAAAGGGCGGTCTACGACCAACTAAATGCGTAAATAAAATAGTGACAACCACAAGACACAAAATATCACAAAGACAAATTAAAGACTACTAAAACACGGATAATACGGTTGATATTATCTAGACAAATAGTATTGATTACGCTAGTAGATCATAACTCCCCCATGTAAATTAGGTTGATAACGAGACAAAACAAACGTTAAAGATTAATTATTATGACTACGGGAGTCATCCCCTAAGGTAGATTTAGCTCCGAGTTAGGCCATCTAAATCATCGTGCCTCCATTACGTGACTTCGCTTTTTAATGCCTCCATCTCATATAACTTCTGACACAATTATTTCACTAGGGACGCCGGTATAAACCGTAACCTCATCTAAGCAACATTCCTATGGTGAGGCGTACTTCTTAGATGCCGATTCAATCTATATCCTAAGTAACAATCACTTTTTGAGTTTCATGTTAAATTATGATGACAAATAATTAAGTTGATCAGTTTAATTACTCGTTTTAATTCCAAATCGAGAATCGACGTAGTCGAAGCCGATCATAATATTGCCCTACACCTTACCACACTCGGTCGACCGAATGACAAAGCACTCGGGCGACCGAGTGACATGTCTAGGTCGACCGAACACGCTTCCGTGCCGGAACAAATCATGATTACTTCTTAACGTTTCTAACCTAAGCACATGGGTTCGTAAATAAATCTACATCACGCAATCAATACAAATAAAACTACTCCATAATAAAATATATCGCATCTACAAATAAAGATTGCATAATTGAATAGTCATACCCTCGAAGACGAGAGTGACTCCCACTCTTTAATGCGCTCCCTAATCGGAGAATCCGATGAATCCACAATGAATGAACATAAAGAAAATAAAACGAAATCTCAAAATCTAAAATTGTATGAATTGTTTTGTGTTGTAGTGGTGTGTGTTCTCAACATCGTGGTCGCCGTTTATATAGGAGTTGTAGCCGACATAGGGAGAATCCAGAAGATTGACGTGCATTTATCAAATTAGGCTCGGGTGACCGAACCTACACGCTCGGTCGACCGAATGGCATGGCTCGGTCGACCGAGCCTCCTTCTTCACGCGTTTTCACTTTGGTTCGTCCGACTTGTTTCCCACTCCACGCTTTTGAATTGATCTGATTGATCCTTTCTTCAATGCTCCGATTTTCTTCTCTTTTATCTTGAAATCTCCCTGATTGCATGATAATTATCTTCCCGATTTATCATGATCTGCAAAATTAGTATTTATCACACAATTTAATTGCTCTTTTATGATAAAAATAGCTAAATACCAATTATCATATTAATAATCACTTATTATTAAATAATAAATATAAACACGTGATTTAAATATGAAATATATAATTAACTCCGATTTAAGGTTAGAATTGATGACATCAATAGGTATATTTTAACTGTCATCAAAATGCCCCCCACTTAAACTTTGCTTCGTCCCGAACAAAGCATTAACAAGTTATTCCCCAAGACAACATTTTCCGTGGTCATCTCATACTTACACAAGAAACCCGAGTCAACTCATACCAGTCATGCTCATAAGATAAGCATTATTCACTACTCGCTATGAATCGAAGTGATTGTGTGCATGTGCGTTGGTTTTATATAAATGTAGCCAGATTTAGAGTTTATGCAGACTTCATATCTAAATCCACCAACATCAGCATTCATACCTCTTATGCCTCGCAATGGTTAAAGCACTAGAACAATAAGCAAGAGCGTATCTATAGGGTTTTTGGACTTGGAGACTGAGTACTACTCGAAGCCTCTGAAAATTCGAAAAATTTGTTTCAATTTTTTGCATATTTTTCGAATGCTACTAACCTCAAGGAAGAAAACTTTATAAGAGCATCCCCCTATCTTAGATTAAGCATAGCATCGAATATTACCACAAGCGCGGGGCTACTTTGGTAATGTTACTACAAGCCCAAAGTGTTTTAATACATTCAAAACACGGGTACGTCCCAAGCTTATTACTCCGCTTTTGTTGGCTAGAAGATCGAATACATCGGCCGACAAATGTCGACACCGGGTCCTCATAATCAATTATCTAAGCAATGTACACATACTTCTTTCAATTATTATAGCTCATGCGGTACTAAGCGATTCACATGTTGAGTAATTGAACAATTCCTAACTACTTGCAATTGTTGGCATGAATGTCCTTAAGTCTACTAACAATTTATCGCAAAAGTATAACATGACCACGTACTCACGCAACCTTGGTTCATTTCCTATCAATTCTAAGTATAAGAACTTCACAAGTTTAAGGGTACGAGTTAAACAACTTGGCATTTATCCATAAAATTTTTTAAATTTGGCTCAAAATTGTCTCAGTATTCCGTTTTCCTTGACTTCAACATATAGCACAATATATATAGCTAAGTCCCATGCCCCCCACTTAAACATGGCATTGTCCTCAATGACAAAAATAAATGAGAGGTCAGGAAGAAAGACTTAGCTCTGGAAACGGCTCCCAAGTAAAGGAACAATATCGGAGTAATCATCGGCACAGCGTGGAGAGACAGACACATCCTGTATAAACAAACAAGCTCCACGAAATCGTCAAACACCATGTCCATGGAAGTTATAAAATAATGTGGCAGTAATTAGATATAAATATCTAAAAACAATTTAAGCCACTATACTTTATACTGCCATGGACAAGACCAAAAGGGATCTAAACCTAAAAACTCTCATGACGGCTATCAAGGAAAAAAAACCTCGTTTATTCCGAACTTAGACTCGGAACATGGCGAGATGAAAAAAAACGTGATAGGCGCATGCTACTTTATTAAAACGAGAAACGAAAAAGATAGTGATAAGTAGTAGTTCTAAGTTTATAGTCGCTAGCTCGACTCAGCTCAAGATGGTTTATTCGTAGACAGGGTCATCAAGGTACAAAACCTCCTCCTCGCAGCAGGCGGAAGCCCGTGATAATGCTTTATACGATGTCCATTGACCACAAATCTGGACTCGTCTGTGAAATTGAATAGTTCCACCGCTCCAGAAGGAAAGACTCGTTGTACTTGAAATGGGCCACACCATCTTGATTTCAACTTACCTGGGAAGAGTCTTAAGCGCGAATTGTATAAGAGAACCAGATCACCCTCTTGAAAGGTCCTATCCAGAATCTTTTTGTCATGGAACTTCTTCGTGCGCTCCTTGAAAATCTTGGCATTCTCGTATGCCTCTAAACGAAACTCTTCCAGGCGAGTTAATTCTAACATCCTCTTTTCACCGGCCAACGTCTCATCAAAATTTAGCATCCTTGTTGCCCACATGGCCCGGTGTTCCAGTTCCACAGGTAGATGACATGCCTTTCCAAAAACAATCCTATATGGTGACATTCCAATCGAAGTTTTATATGCAAATTCTATATGCCCATAAAGCGTCGTCTAAACGTAACGACCAATCCTTCCTAGTTGTATTGACAGTTTTCTCCAGGATACGCTTTATCTCTCGATTGGTGACTTCTACCGTCCGCTAGTCTCGGGGGTGATACGCGATTGCTAGCTTATGTCGAACCCCATACTTAATCATCACCTTTCAAACGGTTTATTACAAAAATGACTACCATTGTCGCTTATTATTGCCCTCGGCGTCCCAAACCGTGTAAAAATGTTCTTCTTCAAGAATCTAACCACAACCCTAGCATCGTTAGTAGGTGAAGCAATGGCCTCAACCCATTTGGATACGTAATCAACAGCAACTAAGATGTATCGGTTAGATAATGATGAAGTGAAGGGTCCAACGAAATCTATTCCCCAAACGTCAAAAAGTTCCACTTCTAAGATGCTCTTGAGTGGCATCTCATTTCTCCTTGAAATATTACCTGTCATTTGACAGGCATGACATGCCTTTGCATATTGGTGTGCATCCTTAAACAATGTCGGCCAATAAAAACCGCATTGGAGGACTTTGGCCGCAGTTTTATCTCCCGTAGTAGTGTCCTCCAACTTCATAAGAATGACAATGCTTTAGGATATCATTATACTCTTCCTCCGGCACACATCTTCGAAAAACATTATCGGATCCTAGCTTAAACAAATAAGGCTCATCCCAATAATAGTGTCTAATATCTTTGAAGAATTTCTTCCTCTCTTGGACAGTGAGATTTGGTGGTAGATACTTCGCGGATAGATAATTAACAAATAAACTAAACCATGGTTGTTTCTTTTCCTTCACAACCTCTATTCGCGAAGAAACCGCAAAGACAATCACCTTGTCCCCCGATGGTGGTGATGGAGAAAAGTTGTTCATCAGGAAAATATTTTCCTATCTCAGGTAATTCCTCACCATCCTCTAATTGTAAACGCGATAGATGATCGGCCACCACGTTCTCACTTCCTTTCTTATCTCGGATTTCTACGTCAAATTCTTGCAACAGTAGAATCCATCTCAACGATCTCGGCTTTGAATCTTGCTTTGCTAGGAGATACTTAAGAGCTGCGTGGTCAGTCCACACAGTGACTTTAGATCCCACTAAGTAAGATCTAAACTTGTCAAAAGCAAAGATAACGGCCAAAAGCTCCTTCTCCGTTGTTGCATAGTTTCTTTGGGCAGCATTCAAAGTCCGGCTCGCATAATAGATAGGTCTGAAGATCTTATCTTTTCTTTGACCCAAAGCGGCGCCAACAGCAGCATCACTTGCATCACACATCAGTTCGAATGGCAGGTCCCAATCCGGTGCGACCAGAACGGGTGCAGTAATCAGTCTACTTTTTATTTCGTTGAAAGCTTTTATGCACTCATTAGAAAACACGAATGGTACGTCCTTGGCCAATAATTCGGTAAGAGGTCTAGAGATGAAGGAAAAGTCTTTGATAAACCTACGATAAAATCCGGCGTGGCCTAAAAAACCTCGCAAAGTTTTAAGATTAGTAGGTGGAGGTAGTTTCTCGATCACCTCGACTTTAGCTCTATCCACCTCTATACCGTTCTTGGATATGCGGTGACCTAGTACTATACCTTCCGTAACCATCAAATGACACTTCTCCCAGTTAAGCACAAGATTAGTCTCTTCACATCTCTTCAACACTCGTGCTAGATGTGTGAGACATGAATCGAAATCGTCTCCAAATACGGAGAAATCATCCATAAAGATTTCCAAGAAATCTTCCACCATGTCCGCAAACAAGTGACATCATACACCGTTGAAATGTCGCGGGGGCGTTGCACAATCCAAATGGCATTCGATTGTAAGCAAATGTCCCATATGGGCATGTAAATGTTGTTTTCTCACGATCCTCGGGTGAGATGTGGATTTGATAGTATCCCGAATACCCGTCAAGAAAACAATAGAAAGCATGCCCGCTCAGTCTCTCGAGCATTTGATCGATGAAGGGAAGAGGAAAGTGGTCCTTACGAGTTGCGTCATTTAGTTTCCTAAAGTCTATGCACACTCGATGACCGGTGATTAGCCTCACAGAATTAACTCATTCAACTCATTGGCTTGCACCGTCAATCCTCCCTTCTTGGGAACTACGTGGATAGGGCTTACCCATTCGCTATCGGCAATTGGAAATATAATTCCCATTTCTAGCATTTTTATAACCTCATCCCTAACCACTTCCTTTAATTGTGGGGTTAAACGCCTGCGAGGTTGTGCAACCGCTTTCTTTTCGGGATCCACGGAGATCTTGTGCATACATACGCTAGGACTAATGCCCTTAACGTCGGCTATGGTCCATCCAAATGCTCCGCGGTACTCTCTCGAACTCTCATTAGTTTCTCCTCTTGTAAGTCCGTCAAGGAAGAAGATATGATTAGCGGCAAAGTCTCATCTTGAAGAAATACATACTTCAAATTCGCGGGGAAGAGGTTTTAAAGTCAAATTTGTGGGAGGTTCTTCCAAAGAGGTTTTCAACTTTTGACCGGTGAGTTTAAGTTCGAAGTACTTATGCCACGTTGGTCTATGATAGAATCTTTCAATCTCTGCAAAGCACTTACTTCCTCTACCGGTCTTGGGGTCCCTCTACTACATCCGGGCCATATCATCTTTTCCTCCTCACTACTCACGTACTTGACTTCATCTTCTTCTTCTAAGACAAACATCTAGAAAATCCTTGATACTTTCATGTTGTTGAAATTCTTGAACGATCTGTCAATGGAATCTAACATGAAACATGCATCCTCTCCATCATCGGGTTGCTTCATCGTGTCAAAGACATTGAATGCAACTCTTTCTTCGTTCACTCTCAACACCAACTCGCCTTTGTAAACATCAATTAGTGTTCTACCTTGGTAGCCATGAAAGGTCTCCCTAATATCAATGGTACCTCGTAGTTAGCTTCCATATCTAGTACTACAAAGTCGACAGGGAATACAAACTTTTCAACTCTTACTAGCACATCCTCAACCACTCCACACGGTTCCTTAACAGAACGGTCAGCTAATTGCAATGTGATTGAGGTCTTCTTAAGATCTTTCATGCCTAGTTCCCGAAAAATAGATAGTGGCATCAGGTTCACACTTGCTCCTAGATCACACAAAGCTTTGTTCAGACATACGTTACCTATGGTGCAGGGAATGAGAAAACTTCCCGGATCTTTGCATTTTGGGGGTAACTTATGTTGAAGAATGGCTGAGCACTCCTCATTAAGGCATATGGTCTCTAAATCTAGAAGTTTCCTTTTAGTTGAGACGGCGTCTTTTAAAAATTTGGTATACTCGGGCATTTTCGGCTAGTGCTTCAACTAGGGGTATATTGATTTGTAACTTACTAAACATATCCACGAACTTCTTATACCTCTTATTATCAAACTTTGGCTTCGGCTTTGGTGGAGGATAAGGTAGAGTTGAAGGGTCGACATTAGTGAAAATTGGATACTTGTTATCGTAAAGTTCAACTCTAGGGCCAGCAGGTTCTTTATACGTTCTTTGCTCAGGCAAAGTCTCAGAAGTCTCATTGCTTGGCTCACTATCCTTACTCTTTGTGACTTTTTCTTTCTCTTGCAAGGACGGTGGAGTTACCTCCTTTCCACTTCTTGTCATGATCGCATTCAAATCCTTAGGGTTCTTCTCAGTGTTGCTTGGCAACCCTCCAGGAGGTCTTGTTGAGACTTGCTCAGCTAGTTGTCCTACCTGGTGCGTGAGATTTTGGACTAGAGCTTCCTGATTGGTTACCTTGGCATCAGTCTTCTGACAATATTGGCTAAAGTTAGTGGCTAACTCAGCCATAGATTTTGAAAGTTGTCCCATATTGTCGGTGACGACATTACTCGCTTTTTCTATCGCGGCTTCCCAACCAAAAGTTTTAGTCCGTCGTGGTACATAAGGGGTAGGCGGTTTAGGCCTTTCTCCTGCGTTAATGTCACTATATCGGAATCCGGGATGGTTATGATTAGGTCTATACCCTCCCCCGACATAATTGGCTTCTTCGGTACCAAGCATTCTCACCTTGAGGTGCTACCTCGATTCCACCCCTTTTTCTACTCTTGTCATCCTCTCTTGCATCCCATCTACCTTATTATTGATAACGAGAAAGTTGTTCTAAGATTTTGGTGGATGCACTATCATCAAATATATCGGCGGCCATCTTCACAAGTAGCTATGTCATTGCCTCCCCATTGGCTATTCATTG
Source organism: Gentiana straminea (assembly GCA_036785695.1). Classification (NCBI taxonomy): domain Eukaryota; kingdom Viridiplantae; phylum Streptophyta; class Magnoliopsida; order Gentianales; family Gentianaceae; genus Gentiana; species Gentiana straminea. The sequence goes on from JAVUPR010000100.1 coordinate 1,519,469, forward strand.
CTATTTGTTCCATCTTCCCTTGTGCCTCCTCGGAGATAAAAGAACAAACGCTCCATTCTTTGGAAGCGTCTACTCTAATTTTCTCGTCTCTCTCAACCCATGGTAAAAAGTTTGCATTAAAAGCCAAAGAGAGATGTCATGATGAGGACACTTCCTCATAGCTTCCTTGAAACGCTCCCAAGCTTGATCAAAACTCTCCCCAGGTTGTTGCTTAAATCCTAGGATATCTTGGCGTAACTTAAAAGTTTTTCCTAAGGGAAAATACTTATTCATGAATTTTTGCAACAACTGTTCCCAAGTTGTGATTGATCCAGCCTCTAAAGAGAGAAGCCACTGCTTAGCTTTATCTTTCAAAGTGAAAGGGAAAAGCTTAAGACGAATGTTACCCTCCGGGATTAATTTTGGTTTCACGGTACTAACGATTTCCAAGAAATTCGTCACGTGAACACCGGGATCCTCGTTTTGGACTCCATGAAAAGTAGAATAATTGGTCACCATTTGAATTACATTAGGCCTAGGGTGATAGACTTCCGCAAAGCATCTTGCGGTGCTACTATAGCGGGAATGAATTGTTCAATAGTGGGCGTTGCATAACTTTGCAAAGTGCGCCTCGCTCCTTGGACTAGGGCTTGGTTCTCATTATTAACATTTGCATTTACATTATTGGCATTATTGATAACTTGGATTAATAACGGGATTAGGTACCTGGTTTGGATTGACCGGATTTCCTTCCATTTCGTTTCGGATTCGGAATGCTCAGAATGATCGGTTGTATGTCCTCCTTCCACCCCTTGCTCGCTTTCCTCAAGATTTGGATCCTCTTCTCCTTGTTTAGCCAGTTCCCTAGCTAATTTCCTATTTCTTCTCGCAAATTTTTCTATCTCAGGATTATAAGGTTCAAGCGGTTCCTTCGATTTCCGAGTAGCGTACTATAAAATAGTAAACAACAGTAAAACAATTAATCACTAGTAAAGGCTAGGCCTTTAACTCACTAACTAAAACAGACTCGAAATAAGTTTGAGAAAAGAAAACGTAAATAAAACAGAAGCAGAATGTTTTAAAACTAAGACAGAATCAGAAACAGAAAAGAAAATAAATTCTCGGTCGACCGAGAGCGTGGTTCGGTCGACCGAACGTTTTTTTTTTTTTTTTTTTTTTTTTTTTTACGACACTGTTTTAATATACAGACTCTTATTCACGAATATTCACGAATCCGGTTCCAACAAAATAAGCTATATCTCAATTTAATGACTCGAGTCCCCGGCAACGGCGCCAAAAACTTGATGGAGGTCAAATTAAATTATTAACTCGAGACCTACTAACCTACTAGCAAGAGAACTAGGTTCAATTGTAGTATAGCTAGATAGAGTCGAGGTCGATCCCACGAGAGACTCGGCACAAACAAAACACAACTTACTTTATCGAACTAAATTGAAAGGGCGGTCTACGACCAACTAAATGCGATAAATAAAATAGTGACAACCACAAGACACAAAATATCACAAAGACAAATTAAAGACTACTAAAACACGGATAATACGGTTGATATTATCTAGACAAATAGTATTGATTACGCTAGTAGATCATAACTCCCCCATGTAAATTAGGTTGATAACGAGACAAAACAAACGTTAAAGATTAATTATTATGACTACGGGAGTCATCCCCTAAGGTAGATTTAGCTCCAGTTAGGCCATCTAAATCATCGTGCCTCCATTACGTGACTTCGATTTTTAATGCCTCCATCTCATATAACTTCTGACACAATTATTTCACTAGGGACGCCGGTATAAACCGTAACCTCATCTAAGCAACATTCCTATGGTGAGGCGTACTTCTTAGATGCCGATTCAATCTATATCCTAAGTAACAATCACTTTTTGAGTTTCATGTTAAATTATGATGACAAATAATTAAGTTGATCAGGTTTAATTACTCGTTTTAATTCCAAATCAAGAGAATCGACGTAGTCGAAGCCGATCATAATATTGCCCTACACCTTACCACACTCGGTCGACCGAATGACAGCACTCGGGCGACCGAGTGACATGTCTAGGTCGACCGAACACAGTTCTGTGCCGGAACAAATCATGATTACTTCTTAACGTTTCTAACCTAAGCACATGGGTTCGTAAATAAATCTACATCACGCAATCAATACAAATAAAACTACTCCATAATAAAATATATCAGATCTACAAATAAAGATTGCATAATTGAATAGTCATACCCTCGAAGACGAGAGTGACTCCCACTCTTTAATGCGCTCCCTAATCGGAGAATCCGATGAATCCACAATGAATGAACATAAAGAAAATAAAACGAAATCTCAAAATCTAAAATTGTATGAATTGTTTTGTGTTGTAGTGGTGTGTGTTCTCAACATCGTGGCTGCTGTTTATATAGGAGTTGTAGCCGACATAGGGAGAATCCAGAAGATTGACGTGCATTTATCAAATTAGGCTCGGGTGACCGAACCTACACGCTCGGTCGACCGAATGGCATGGCTCGGTCGACCGAGCCTCCTTCTTCACGCGTTTTCACTTTGGTTCGTCCGACTTGTTTCCCACTCCACGCTTTTGAATTGATCTGATTGATCCTTTCTTCAATGCTCCGATTTTCTTCTCTTTTATCTTGAAATCTCCCACGATTGCATGATAATTATCTTCCCGATTTATCATGATACGCAAAATTAGTATTTATCACACAATTTAATTGCTCTTTTATGATAAAAATAGCTAAATACCAATTATCATATTAATAATCACTTATTATTAAATAATAAATATAAACACGTGATTTAAATATGAAATATATAATTAACTCCGATTTAAGGTTAGAATTGATGACATCAATAGGTATATTTTAACTGTCATCGGATCCCTACCACTTCCAAACATGTTCTTCAACCATATACTCATCAAAACAGTAGAAAAGTGCCACTTCAACAACATATAACATCAAATACTAGAAAGGTAACACTTATACATGAAAATAACATCATATTACTTCCAACACCAAGTCTTAACTCTACCAACCCATAATCAAAGCAATAGAGACGATTTTCTTACTTGATCAAAGCACTAAACCAAAGCAACTTGCAGAAAATCTGCAGCAAGACCTTCAACTCCAACAAAACCTATTTAAATCCACAATCAATTCAAGAACTAGTTAGGATCAAGGTTTCTAACTATAAGGAACTACGAAAAAGGCAAGGACCAAGGTTTAGGGAAATCTTAGTATCAATACGATCCTTATATCAATACTAAGAACTAGTTAGGTCATATCGGATCAAGGTTTCAAGAACTAGTTAGGATCAAGGTTTCTAACTATTAGGATCACCTCAAAAACTTAGTTTTCTACACTATATCGGATCCGTACTGATCGCGTGTAAGTCACTTACGTTGATATTACTAGCAATAGTACTACGTCAATTGCAGTATAACAAGGCCGAATCAAGGTCGATCCCACAGAGACAATGCAACTCAAGTATAAACTATTCTAATCTAATTAAGAAGACACATATATGGTCTTTGACCAATAATGAACACAAAAGAAACGTGGTAGTCCTCCCCCTCATCCCACCGATACACTAACTTGGATTAGTTAATCCTTATGTTTACTTCCCCATATAACTTCCTTAAATCTAATCAATTGAGCTTTTAATTTATTTTTAAGCTACGGGTACAATCCCTAACCCTATCTACTCTGACAATGGTTGTAGATTATCTATACGCCAGCTACTTTCCTTAATTGGTCTGTAATAGCCCATACGCACAAAGAACTAGAATTGTCAGTATTCAGCGCTAACTTATACAGCTAACCCGCCTGGCAGCTATCGACACTGATTAGCACATTCCTAGGGTCCATCAAGACAATGTCCTAACTAACACTTCACTATCAGTACTTCATGTTAATTTACGAATTACGAATACTAGATTGTCAAGACCTATTACTCATTTTAATAATTTATGTCGATCAACGTAGCTGACGCTGAACCTCCAGATTAAGTTTTATAAATTTTGCCTCGGTAAACCGGTATAGACAGCCGGTTTACAGGGGGCGCCTTTTCCTATTTCTGGGTCTACATTGCTTAATTCAGATTAATCTAAGTAAATTATGGGGTCGTTAAACATGAAGATTAACTAAAACACGTACATACAAGCAGATCTACCATATTAAAGACATAAAGGAACGTTCAAAGCTTCATACCTTCAACAATGGAGATCTAGCTTGATGATCGGGGTCAATCAGGTTATAATATACTTGACCACCATAAACCAATACTAGCAAGAGGACTAGGCCCATCGTAGTATAGCTATAGTGAATCAAGGTCGATCCCACAGGGAACCAATTGTGGATCATCTTATATACAAACAATTAATTAAACATGTCAAGGACATAGAGGCGGTCTACGACCAACATAAGACAAGAAAGGTAAAGACACGACTCGACACAACGTAATTAACCTCCCCAATTATAGTCTTTATCGTTTGGACCTAGATAATTTATATAATAAACTGAACTTATTAACTGTCAATCCGTTTGTATCTATCTTAGATTGGCTACGGGAGTCATCCTCTTAAACTTGACTTAGCACCGGTAGGTCACTAGATCACTGTGATATTGTTACGTGACTTCGCCTTTTGGTGCCTCCATCTCATATAACTCACACGCTTACGACTCTAAGGATGCCGATATTAACCGTACACCTCGTCTAGGCAACATTCCTATGGTTAGGCGTACTTCCTAAACAATCGCATCAGTCTCTGTCCCATTAACAATTACCTGCACGGTTTCATGTTAATCTACGATTTACGTATAACTAGGTGAGCTCAATTCCCAAATACAAAACCTACCTAGATATCGCCGAAAGTCCCGGAAGATCATTCATGAGCCAACCTAGAGCCCTATATTGGTATTTCCTAATCATACGCTAATTAAAACAGACGAGCAACGTAGCCGTAGCCATACCTACCGAGATGATAAATTCTATTAAGTTAACCTAACCATAAAGACGTGGCTATCTAACGGATGAAAACGGGGCTCGGTCGACCGAATGGTCTTTTTCCCCTACATCTTAGAATATATCTCTCGGCGTTTCATCATACACACAATGATTAAACAAGAATTCGTAAAGCATTCATATAAACTAACATAGATACACATTAATTAAACAATGCGATTCATGGATAGAAACTAAGTAGATGACGTAGGTTATGGGATCCTCATAGACAAGGTATCGCCACCTTCCTAACATCATATCCTAGATCTACATCATCTAGCTATGATTAACTAATTCAAACGATAAAGCATAATTGGGAGGGATTAATTACTTAAAATAAAGAAACAGAAAATAAAGGCTTACATAATGCAGCCCTTAAATTGCTGGAAACACCCTCAATAAACTACATTGAATCAAGATAGAGTGATTTTATTGAATGATATTCTAAGGTATATGTTGGTGTCTATTACAATTCTCGTAGCTGCTTGCTTATATAGAGGTTTTTGCCGACTTAGGGTGGTTCTAGAAGATAAGCACGATATAAGCCGGAAACCAACCCAAACCTAAGGCTCGGTCAACCGAAGAGCTGCACTCGGTCGACCGAAGCTATAGGCTCGGTCGACCGAACCTAAGTTTGCATGTTTAACACGTTTTCTTCGTCTAGCTTGTTCCCCACTGCACGCTTTCGTGTTGATCTGATTAATCTTTCATTTAATGCTCCGATTTTCTTCCTCCATTATATTGAGATCCATTGATTGAATGACATTAATCCTCTCGATTTGTCTTGATCTACAAAATAAACATTTATAGCACAATAAATCGATCTTTTAATAATAAAAACAGCTAAATACCAAATATCATATTAATAATCACTTAACATTAAATAATAAATATAAATGAGTGATTTAATATGAAATATACATTATTAATCTCGATTTAAGGATAATGTTGATGACATTTCCGGGTATAATTTGGCCGTCATCAACTACCCCCCACTTAGACTTTGATCGTCCCGAACAAGCATCAATAAGTCATTCCCCAAGACAACATTTTCTATGGTCAAATCATACTTACACAAGAAACTCAAGTCAACTCATACTAGTCATGCTAATAAGATATCCATTATTCACTACTTACTATGAATCGAAGTGATGTGTGCATGTGCATTGGTTTTATATAAATGTGGCAAGATTAGAGTTTTTGCTAACTTCGCAATCTCAACCTACCAACCTCAGCATTCATACTTCTTATGCCTCGCAATGGTTAGAGCACTAGAGCAATAAGCAAGAGCGTATCTATAGGGTTTTTGGACTTGGAGACCGAGTACTACTCAAAGCCTCTTAAAGAGTTGAATATTCTTTTCATATCTTCATATTTTTCGGATACTATCAATCTCAAGAAGGAAAACTTTTTAGAGCATCCCTCTATCTTAGATCAAATATTAGCATCGAATATTACCACAAGCGCGAGGCTACTTTGGTAACTTACTACAAGCCCAGTGTCTAACATTTTGCTAAAACACAGGTACGTCTCAAGCTTATTACTCCGCTTTTGTTGGCAAGAATATCAGAATACATCAGCAGATAGATATTGACACTAAGTTTACATAACCAATCATTTATGCAATGTACACATAATTTCTTCAGTTATTATGATTTGCGCGGTATACTCGATTCACAGATTGAGTAATTGAATAATAAATAACTACTTGCAAAAACGGGCATGAATATCCTTAAATTTACTTAACATAAATATAAAATGATCACGTACTCATGAAACTTGGTTCCTTTCCTATCAATTCTTAGCTAGGAACTCACAATTCTAAGGGTACGAGATACATAATATGGTATTTATTCAAATTTTTCAATCATGTGCCGTTTCATTCAATTTTCAATTATAACATAACATGGCTAAGTCTCCTACCCCCCACTTACACATGGCATTCTCCTCAATGACAAAAATAAATGAGAATTTAAGAAAAAGACTTAGCTCTGGAAACGGCTTTCAAGTAAAGGAAAAAGATCGGAGTAAATTTCAGCACGTTGTGGAGAAGCAAGTGAAAACCTGTATAAGCAGACAAACTCCACGAAACCGTTAATAACACCATGTCTATGGAAGTTATAAAATAATGTGGCAGTAATTAGGTATAAATACCGAAAAACAGTTTAAGCCACTTTATTTTATACAACCAAAGACAAGAAAATACTAATTAGAAAGAAAAATAAACAAGCAACTAAAGATGGTGGTCTTCATCTAAAAATCGGGTGGATAAGACAAAGGTCAAAAAGCATAACCCCATGTGGGAAAACACGAGGTGGACTGGCTCACTATGTATTCATTCCAGTATAAAAGAGAAACTTGGTAAGGTATAACAGATGCAATGCGACCTAGAGGATAACGATAAAATCAAATACTTAGCGCAGACGCTTCTCGCTTGCATTGGATATCAACAACTTAGGAAGATGTAGCTACTCCTCGAAATTACTAATAACCCAATGTATCACGTAAAAGTCATAACCGTCATCAACAAGGTCGGATCGGTGTGATAGTTCAGAACAAAACTTATCATCTAGAAATGCCGGAATAGTCGGAAGAGTGTGAAATTTAAAACTTCCGGCAGAAAGATAAGTTGTACTTTGATCGAACCAAAAACCTTTAAAATCTAGCTAGGGTCAGAGCAACACTTCCCCGAACTAGGGTCATGAAAATCAAAATGATAAAAAATAATCATTAAAGCTTAGCAATATTTCAAATTCCGCAACACAAAGGTATTTTGTAAACAAAATGGAGGTTGAGAGTATGATGGGTTTAGAAAAAAATACACATAAGGATGGAAAGAAAAGATAAAGGGTGGGTAAGAAATTGTGTTTTTGGGATTAAGAATTGTTTAAAGGAATGGGATTGGGTGGGAGAGTGAACGGATGGAAGAAAGAGAGGCGATGAAAGAATGGTTAGAAATGTGAACTGTTGGGGCAGATTGGTGAGAGGATCGAAAAGTTTGAAGGTGAAAAAGTGTAAAGGGAAAGATAATGATAGTTGCAGAATGAATTGCACACCACTTTGTATTTTCACTTGGATCACCATTCTAAAAGGTTTTGGAAGTTGACCAAAATTATTCTTGTTCACACCAATCATTCTCTGTTACATTTTCCGTAATTCTCAAGCTCTCTTAATGCTTCCATCTTAAGGTGGATTGCTAAATTTCTTTTTCTTTAGCAATTTCTCGACTCTCCTACGGAACTCTATTTCACGTGGCCTATATTGAGTAAAAAAAGTTTTGCACATCCTTAGCCCAATGGCCATCGGAACACGGCAAAATAAAAAACCTCAACATATGTCACGTTACTCTTATTGGACTCAAAGAAAGAAAAACCTAAAAACTAACTAACTAAATTCTTTCAAAAAAAATCCAAAGGATTTTAAAGAAGTAGTTACGGGTTTAAAGTCCTCGGCTCGACTTTCCAAAGGTTATCCTTGTCAGTTATCATTCTCGGATCGCCAGACTTTGACCCTCTGAGCACTATTAGAGGTGGCTTGTCGCTTTTGCGGATTAATACCCTTCCCTTGGTTGTGAGACCTAGGAAACGACATTTATCCATACCATTTATCCAAAGCTCTTACCTCGGCTCTCGTTTTAGGAATTAGTGAATTTGGTTAAAATTACGGTTTTGGCCTTGACAATAAGAAACAATGAATCAAAGTACTCCGAATAAGGTCGGTTATGTAGGCAAGCCTACGCCGTCTTATTCGTTGGAACATATGTGACAGTTCAGGCCAATCCGTCAAGATTAAGCCCCGTTTAGCCCGAAGGCTTATCGGCTATGCTAAGTCTTGTGGAACTGCTGTAACGTACATCACACGTGGAGGGGATTCGATTGAGCCGAGGCTCGGTTAAACTCGCCCAGCCATGGTTAGACCATTTCCGAACCAATGTACTAAGAGTCTCCGATTTCTAAATTGTCACCCAAAGCGTAATCTCGTTTCTGTTTAAGGTGGGTTCACCAAGAAACCATCACCATAAAACTCAACGAAAGCAGAAGATGGTGTTCTCTCAAAACTCAACGTCTTCTTTAGATTGTGAATGCTTAAACTACACAATTTGTTGCTCCCCTGGCCAGTAGAAGCAATCTCATGCATAGGACAAAGAGATTTTAACAGAACTACGAGGAACTCTTTATTTACTGCTTCCTTTCAACGACTACATGTTTCCTTACAACCTCTAGATGAGACAGATTTGGGGGCCGAACCTTCCACACTAATAGAATTAATCTTACAAACCACTCCGGGCCAAGATTCATACCAAGGTTCATGTATAGGCTAACTTATGCTCAAAAAACCAAAAGGTAGTAAAACATAAGCAAAAAAGGTAGTACCTTGCCTTCAACATTGTACCACGAAGAATTTAAGCCTTTAAAAAAAAATTCCGGAGCCATTTTGGTGCTTTAAAGGTATTGCTTCCATTGCTTTTCCCCTCTTAGATTCGTAGCTCCACATGTTTGCTTGGTTATTTTCTCAGCGCCCGCGAAAAATTACTGACTTGGATTATTGCTTCCCTGGTTTCTGCAAACAGAAGAAAAACAAAACAGACCGTAGACTGATTTTAACATGGTTTCCCATGCTGCTATCAGACCTACGGATTAAACATACGGGGATAAACAGACACGCGAAATTCCAGACTCGAAAAACACAAATCAGAAACCGTGTAAACAGAACAAAACAAGAACAAAACAAAAAAAAATTATAAATTCTCGGTCGACCGAATGAGGTCTCTCGGTCGACCGAATAAATATATATATATATATATATATATATATATATATATATATATATATATATATATATATATATATATTTAGTTGAATCTGGAATTTTCAGACAGAGCAGACAACCAGAGGGACTCAAAAACATAAAAACAGACTCTAAAACAGAAAACTTGACATGAATAAGAAAATTATTTATATATAAAATTGACCGTTGGTTCCCCGGCAACGGCGCCAAAAACTTGATCGGGGTCAATCGGGTTATAATATACTTGACCACCATAAACCAATACTAGCAAGAGGACTAGGCCCATCGTAGTATAGCTATAGTGAATCAAGGTCGATCCCACGGGGAACCAATTGTGGATCATCTTATATACAAACAATTAATTAAACATGTCAAGGACATAGAGGCGGTCTACGACCAACATAAGACAAGAAAGGTAAAGACACGACTCGACACAACGTAATTAACCTCCCCAATTATAGTCTTTATCGTTTGAACCTAGATAATTTATATAATAAACTCGAACTTATTAAGCTGTCAATCCGTTTGTATCTATCTTAGATTGGCTACGGGAGTCATCCTCTTAAACTTGACTTAGCACCGGTAGGTCACTAGATCACTGTGATATTGTTACGTGACTTCGCCTTTTGGTGCCTCCATCTCATATAACTCACACGCTTACGACTCTAAGGATGCCGATATTAACCGTACACCTCGTCTAGGCAACATTCCTATGGTTAGGCGTACTTTCTAAACAATCGCATCAGTCTCTGTCCCTTTAACAATTACCTGCACGGTTTCATGTTAATCTACGATTTACGTATAACTAGGTGAGCTCAATTCCCAAATACAAAACCTACCTAGATCTCGCTGAAAGTCCCGGAAGATCATTCATGAGCCAACCTAGGAGCCCTATATTGGTATTTCCTAATCATACGCTAATTAAAACAGACGAGCAACGTAGCCGTAGCCATACCTACTGAGATGATAAATTCTATTAAGTTAACCTAACCATAAAGACGTGGCTATCTAACGGATGAAAACAGGGCTCGGTCGACCGAATGGTCTTTTTCCCCCAGATTACATCCCTGAACGTATCTCTCAGCGTTTCATCATACACAACAGATTAAACAGTAATTCGTAAAGCATTCATATAAACTAACATAGATACACATTAATTAAACAATGCAGATTCATGGATAGAAACTAAGTAGATGACGTAGGTTATGGGATCCTCATAGACAAGGTATCGCCACCTTCCTAACATCATAGCCTAGATCTACATCATCTAGCTATGATTAACTAATTCAAACGATAAAGCATAATTGGGAGGGATTAATTACTTAAAATAAAGAAACAGAAAATAAAGGCTTACATAATGCAGCCCTTAAATTGCTGGAAACACCCTCAATAAACTACATTGAATCAAGATAGAGTGATTTTATTGAATGATATTCTAAGGTATATGTTGGTGTCTATTACAATTCTCGTAGCTGCTTGCTTATATAGAGGTTTTTGCCGACTTAGGGTGGTTCTAGAAGATAAGCACGATATAAGCCGGAAACCGACCCAAACCTAAGGCTCGGTCAACCGAAGAGCTGCACTCGGTCGACCGAAGCTATAGGCTCGGTCGACCGAACCTAAGTTTGCATGTTTAACACGTTTTCTTCGTCTAGCTTGTTCCCCATTGCACGCTTTCGTGTTGATCTGATTAATCTTTCATTTAATGCTCCGATTTTCTTCCTCCATTATCTTGAGATCCATTGATTGAATGACATTAATCCTCTCGATTTGTCGTGATCTACAAAATAAACATTTATAGCACAATAAATCGATCTTTTAATAATAAAAACAGCTAAATACCAAATATCATATTAATAATCACTTAACATTAAATAATAAATATAAATGAGTGATTTAATATGAAATATACATTATTAATCTCGATTTAAGGATAATGTTGATGACATTTCCGGGTATAATTTGGCCGTCATCAACTACCCCCCACTTAGACTTTGATCGTCCCGAACAAAGCATCAATAAGTCATTCCCCAAGACAACATTTTCTATGGTCAAATCATACTTACACAAGAAACTCAAGTCAACTCATACTAGTCATGCTAATAAGATATCCATTATTCACTACTTACTATGAATCGAAGTGATGTGTGCATGTGCATTGGTTTTATATAAATGTGGCAAGATTAGAGTTTTTGCTAACTTCGCAATCTCAACCTACCAACCTCAGCATTCATACTTTTTATGCCTCGCAATGGTTAGAGCACTAGAGCAATAAACAAGAGCGTATCTATAGGGTTTTTGGACTTGGAGACCGAGTACTACTCAAAGCCTCCTAAAGAGTTGAATATTCTTTTCATATCTTCATATTTTTCGGATACTATCAATCTCAAGAAGGAAAAATTTTTAGAGCATCCCTCTATCTTAGATCAAATATTAGCATCGAATATTACCACAAGCGCGAGGCTACTTTGGTAACTTACTACAAGCCCAGTGTCTAACATTTTGCTAAAACACAGGTACGTCTCAAGCTTATTACTCCGCTTTTGTTGGAAAGAATATCAGAATACATCAGCAGATAGATATTGACACTAAGTTTACATAACCAATCATTTATGCAATGTACACATAATTTCTTCAGTTATTATGATTTGCGCGGTATACTCGATTCACAGATTGAGTAATTGAATAATAAATAACTACTTGCAAAAACGGGCATGAATATCCTTAAATTTACTTAACATAAATATAAAATGATCACATACTCATGAAACTTGGTTCCTTTCCTATCAATTCTTAGCTAGGAACTCACAATTCTAAGGGTACGAGATACATAATATGGTATTTATTCAAATTTTTCAATCATGTGCCGTTTCATTCAATTTTCAATTATAACATAACATGGCTAAGTCTCCTACCCCCCACTTACACATGGCATTGTCCTCAATGACAAAAATAAATGAGAATTTAAGAAAAAGACTTAGCTCTGGAAACGGCTTTCAAGTAAAGGAAAAAGATCGGAGTAAATTTCAGCACGTTGTGGAGAAGCAAGTGAAAACCTGTATAAGCAGACAAACTCCACGAAACCGTTAATAACACCATTTCTATGGAAGTTATAAAATAATGTGGCAGTAATTAGGTATAATTACCGAAAAACAGTTTAAGCCACTTTATTTTATACAACCAAAGACAAGAAAATACTAAATAGAAAGAAAAATAAACAAGCAACTAAAGATGGTGCTCTTCATCTAAAAACCGGGTGGATAAGACAAAGATCAAAAAGCATAACCCTATGTGGGAAAACACGAGGTGGACTGGCTCACTATGTATTCATTCCAGTATAAAAGAGAAACTTGATAAGGTATAACAAATGCAATGCGACCTAGAGGATAACGATAAAATCAAATACTTAGCGCATACGCTTCTCGCTTGCATTGGATATCAACAACTTAGGAAGATGTAGCTACTCCTCGAAATTACTAATAACCCAATGTATCACGTAAAAGTCATAACCGTCATCAACAAGGTCGGATCGGTGTGATAGTTCAAGAAAAAACTTATCATCTAGAAATGCCGGAATAGTCGAAAGAGTGTGAAATTTAAAACTTCCGGTAGAAAGATAAGTTGTACTTTGATCGAACCAAAAACCTTTAAAATCTAGCTAGGGTCAGAGCTACACTTCCCCGAACTAGGGTCATGAAAATCAAAATGATAAAAAAAATAATCATTAAAGCTTAGCAATATTTCAAATTCCGCAACACAAAGGTATTTTGTAAACAAAATGGAGGTTGAGAGTATGATGGGTTTAGAAAAAAATACACATAAGGATGGAAAGAAAAGATAAAGGGTGGGTAAGAAATTGTGTTTTTGGGATTAAGAATTGTTTAAAGGAATGGGATTGGGTGGGAGAGTGAACGGATGGAAGAAAGAGAGGCGATGAAAGAATGGTTAGAAATGTGAACTGTTGGGGCAGATTGGTGAGAGGATCGAAAAGTTTGAAGGTGAAAAAGTGTAAAGGGAAAGATAAGGATAGTTGCAGAATGAATTGCACACCACTTTGTATTTTCACTTGGATCACCATTCTAAAAGGTTTTGGAAGTTGACCAAAATTATTCTTGTTCGCACCAATCATTCTCTGTTACATTTTCCGTAATTCTCAAGCTCTCTTAATGCTTCCATCTTAAGGTGGATTGCTAAATTTCTTTTTCTTTAGCAATTTCTCGACTCTCCTACGGAACTCTATTTCACGTGGCCTATATTGAGTAAAAAAAGTTTTGCACATCCTTAGCCCAATGGCCATCGGAACACGGCAAAATAAAAAACCTCAACATATGTCACGTTACTCTTATTGGACTCAAAGAAAGAAAAACCTAAAAACTAACTAACTAAAAAAAATCCAAAGGATTTTAAAGAAGTAGTTCTGAGTTTAAAGTCCTCAGCTCGACTTTCCAAAGGTTGTCCTTGTCATTTATCATTCTCGGATCGCCAAACTTTGACCCTCTGAGCACTATTAGAGGTGGCTTGTCGCTTTTGCGGATTAATACCCTTCCCTTGGTTGTGAGACCTAGGAAACGACATTTATCCATACCATTTATCCAAAGCTCTTACCTCGGCTCTCGTTTTAGGAATTAGTGAATTTGGTTAAAATTACGGTTTTGGCCTTGACAATAAGAAACAATGAATCAAAGTACTCCGAATAAGGTCGGTTATGTAGGCAAGCCTGCCGTCTTATTCGTTGGAACATATGTGACGGTTCAGGCCAATCCGTCAAGATTAAGCCCCGTTTAGCCCGAAGGCTTATCGGCTATGCTAAGTCTTGTGGAACCGCCGTAACGTACATCACACGTGGAGGGGAGTCGATTGAGCCGAGGCTCGGTTAAACTCGCCCACCATGGTTAGACCATTTCCGAACCAATGTACTAAGAGTCTCCGATTTCTAAATTGTCACCCAAAGCGTAATCTCGTTTTCGTTTAAGGTGGGTTCACCGAGAAGCCATCACCATAAAACTCAACGAAAGCGAGAAGATGGTGTTCTCTCAAAACTCAACGTCTTCTTTAGATTGTGAATGCTTAAACTACACAATTTGTTGCTCCCCGGCGGTAGAAGCAATCTCATGCATAGGACAAAGAGATTTTAACAGAACTACGAGGAACTCTTTATTTACTGCTTCCTTTCAACGACTACATGTTTCCTTACACCCTCTAGATGAGACAGATTTGGGGGCAGAACCTTCCACACTAATAGAATTAATCTTACAAACCACTCCGGGCCAAGATTCATACCAAGGTTCATGTATAGGCTAACTTATGCTCAAAAAAACCAAAAGGTAGTAAAACATAAGCAAAAAAGGTAGTACCTTGCCTTCAACATTGTACCACGAAGAATTTAAGCCTTTAAAAAAATTTTTTTTCCGGAGCCATCTTGGTGCTTTAAAGGTATTGCTTCCATTGCTTTTCCCCTCTTAGATTCGTAGCTCCACATGTTTGCTTGGTTATTTTCTCAGCGCCCGCGAAAAATTACAGACTTGGATTATTGCTTCCCTGGTTTCTGCAAACAGAAGAAAAACAAAACGGACCGTAGATCGATTTTAACATGGTTTCCCATGTCGCTATCGGACCTACGGATTAAACATTCGGGGATAAACAGACACGTAAAATTCCAGACTCGAAAAACACAAATCAGAAACCGTGTAAACAGAACAAAACAAGAACAAAACAAAAAAAAAATTATAAATTCTCGGTCGACCGAATGAGGTCTCTCGGTCGACCGAATATATATATATATATATATATATATATATATATATATATATATATATATATATATATATATATATATATATATATATATTTTAGTTGAATCGGAATTTTCGGACGGAAGCAGACAACCAGAGGGACTCAAAAACATAAAAACAGACTCTAAAACAGAAAACTTGACATGAATAAGAAAATTATTTATATATAAAATTGACCGTTGGTTCCCCGGCAACGGCGCCAAAAACTTGATCGGGGTCAATCAGGTTATAATATACTTGACCACCATAAACCAATACTAGCAAGAGGACTAGGCCCATCGTAGTATAGCTATAGTGAATCAAGGTCGATCCACAGGGAACCAATTGTGGATCATCTTATATACAAACAATTAATTAAACATGTCAAGGACATAGAGGCGGTCTACGACCAACATAAGACAAGAAAGGTAAAGACACGACTCGACACAACGTAATTAACCTCCCCAATTATAGTCTTTATCGTTTGGACCTAGATAATTTATATAATAAACCGAACTTATTAACTCGTCAATCCGTTTGTATCTATCTTAGATTGGCTACGGGAGTCATCCTCTTAAACTTGACTTAGCACCGGTAGGTCACTAGATCACTGTGATATTGTTACGTGACTTCGCCTTTTGGTGCCTCCATCTCATATAACTCACACGCTTACGACTCTAACGATGCCGATATTAACCGTACACCTCGTCTAGGCAACATTCCTATGGTTAGGCGTACTTCCTAAACAATCGCATCAGTCTCTGTCCCATTAACAATTACCTGCACGGTTTCATGTTAATCTACGATTTACGTATAACTAGGTGAGCTCAATTCCCAAATACAAAACCTACCTAGATCTCGCTGAAAGTCCCGGAAGATCATTCATGAGCCAACCTAGGAGCCCTATATTGGTATTTCCTAATCATACGCTAATTAAAACAGACGAGCAACGTAGCCGTAGCCATACCTAATGAGATGATAAATTCTATTAAGTTAACCTAACCATAAAGACGTGGCTATCTAACGGATGAAAACAGGGCTCGGTCGACCGAATGGTCTTTTTCCCCAGATTACATCCCTGAACGTATCTCTCAGCGTTTCATCATACACAATGATTAAACAAGAATTCGTAAAGCATTCATATAAACTAACATAGATACACATTAATTAAACAATGCAGATTCATGGATAGAAACTAAGTAGATGACGTAGGTTATGGGATCCTCATAGACAAGGTATCGCCACCTTCCTAACATCATAGCCTAGATCTACATCATCTAGCTATGATTAACTAATTCAAACGATAAAGCATAATTGGGAGGGATTAATTACTTAAAATAAAGAAACAGAAAATAAAGGCTTACATAATGCAGCCCTTAAATTGCTGGAAACACCCTCAATAAACTACATTGAATCAAGATAGAGTGATTTTATTGAATGATATTCTAAGGTATATGTTGGTGTCTATTACAATTCTCGTAGCTGCTTTCTTATATAGAGGTTTTTGCCGACTTAGGGTGGTTCTAGAAGATAAGCACGATATAAGCCGGAAACCGACCCAAACCTAAGGCTCGGTCAACCGAAGAGCTGCACTCGGTCGACCGAAGCTATAGGCTCGGTCGACCGAACCTAAGTTTGCATGTTTAACACGTTTTCTTCGTCTAGCTTGTTCCCCACTGCACGCTTTCGTGTTGATCTGATTAATCTTTCATTTAATGCTCCGATTTTCTTCCTCCATTATCTTGAGATCCATTGATTGAATGACATTAATCCTCTCGAGTTGTCGTGATCTACAAAATAAACATTTATAGCACAATAAATCGATCTTTTAATAATAAAAACAGCTAAATACCAAATATCATATTAATAATCACTTAACATTAAATAATAAATATAAATGAGTGATTTAATATGAAATATACATTATTAATCTCGATTTAAGGATAATCTTGATGACATTTCCGGGTATAATTTGACCGTCATCACTTGATCCACTCAAGCTAGAGATGGCAATGAAGGGAAGGAAACCAAAAAATAAACTTCAAAAGCTTAGGAGAACTTTATTTCATCAAATTGTATAATGTAATTGAAGATTTTTATAAAAGGTATGTAAGATACTCAGGTCTGTGGCCTTATATAGATACTTTGGCCGACTTATGACTCATAGAAACCCTAACCGACCTAGTAGATACGGCAGAATTGATTTCTTGTTCCCCAAGAGCCGCAGTTTATCGGGCCTAGCCCAAGGTAAACTGAGCCTGACTTTCTTCTTTTCTTTCAGCAGATCTTTTCCAGGACTCACTTCAGTTAGCCCAATACTCCTTCCTCTACCAGCTCTGTCCTTAAATGCTCCGGATTTGATACATCCTGAAAATACATAGAACAATGCAAAACAGTACCAAATCTTCGGGATAATAATGTAGATGCAGAATTACCAACTTAGAAACATGCACTCAGTGTTTAACATATATTCCCTCACAATAATAGGCCTATCTACATTCTCTAGAGCTGAATTCAGGGTAAATAAATGTTAATTTAATGGTGCATTTAGAGTGTTATCACCTACCACTTCCAAACATGTTCTTCAACCATATACTCATCAAAACAGCAGAAAAGTGCCACTTCAACAACATATAGCATCAAATACTAGCAAGGTAACAGTTATACATGAAAATAACATCATATTACTTCCAACACAAGGAGTTAACTCTACCAAACCATAATCAAAGCAATAGAGAAGATTTTCTTACTTGATCAAAGCACAAAACCAAAGCAACTTGCAGAAAATCCGCAGCAAGACCTTCAACTCCAACAAAAACTATTTAAATCCACAACCAATTCAAGAACTAGTTAGGATCAAGGTTTCTAACTATAAGGAACTACGAATTACGCAACTTTCTTCAGCCAAACATGATCAAAACGTGATGAATCCAAGATTAGGGCTATTTTCATACCTTGATAAAATCTGGAAATCTTAGTATCAATACGATCCTTTCCTTCTCACGATATCGTTGCCCTACTTGAATCTGAAAACGGAGTAGTAACTTGTGAGAATTTAGGGAAAGCCTCCTATGGCTGTTTACTTTGCTCTCAAAAGTTTGTAGGAACTCTTTTCAAAAATCTGAAAACTTCTTCACATGGTGGAGGATTATTTCCTCTAAAATATCTCACATCTTTTAAATTATTTTTAACTCCCATAATTATCCTTAAATGCAAATCAGTCCACATTATATATATATATATATATATATATATATATATATATATATATATATATATATATATATATATGTGTGTGTGTGTGTGTGTGTGTGTGTGTGTGTGTGTGTGTATATTTCGAAAATATATACATATATTCTTATAATCATTTATAAACATTAAATCCATAAAAGAAATAAATATAATATTTCGTTCTCGTAAATTGACACGTCTGCCCTGTCCCGAGAATTGAAATATTACATTCCTCCCCCCCTTAAGAGGAGTTTCGTCCTCGAAACTTAAACATACCTGGTAGATTCAAAAAGTCAGGAAACTTAGTGATCATATCATCTTCCACTTCTCAAGTTGCTTCATTTGATGTATGGTTGCTCCATTGTACTAACAGCAATGGAATCATCCGCCTCATGATCATCTTTTCCTTTCTATCCAAGATCTTAACTAGCTTTTCATCATAGGCAAGGTTGTCTTCAAGTATTTCTGGATCAACTGTACCTTCGACATCCGACTTCGTCAAACACTTCTTCAACATTGTTACATGAAACACGTTGTGGACTCTTGACATTGAATTTGGAAACTTGTGCTTATATGCCAAAAGTCCAACTCTCTCAAGGATCTAAAAAGGTCCAACATACCTTGGACTTAACTTTCCCTTTTGTCAAAAACGTTTTACTCCTTTTATCGGTGAAGCTCGAAGGTATACTCTTTCACCAACATCAAATTCCAAAGGTCTTCTACGAACATCGGCCCAACTTTTCTGACGGTCTTGAGCTACCTTCAAGTTCTTCTTAACCAACAAAACTCTTTCCTTAGCTTGTTCAACCAATTCTAGCCCGGTAAGTTACTTCTCCCCAACTTGCATCCCAAAACAGCGGTGTTTGACATCTTCTTCCATGCAAAGCTTCAAACGGCGGCATACCCAAACTTGCATGATAACTGTTAGTGTAGGCAAACTCGGCTACGGGTAGGTAATCATCCCATGATCCACCTACTTCCAAAACACAAGCTCTTAACATATCTTCTAGTGTTTGGATTGTTCTTTCCGACTATCCGTATGTTTGAGGGTGAAAGGTCGTACTCAAGTCCAACTTCGTACCCAAGGCTTTCTGCAAACTCTTTCAAAACCGACTAATAAACCGGCTGTCACGATCCGATACAATTGAGATAGGCACTCCATGAGGTTCACAATATTGTCCAAATAAAGTGTAGTCATCTTCTTCAATGACATATCAACTTTTGTAGGTATGAAATGGGCTAACTTAGTTAATGTATCCACAATGACCCAAATCATATCATGCCCACTCTTTGTCCTTGGCAAACCGGTGATAAAATCCATTTCGATTTTATCCCATTTCCACTCGGGAATATCCAAAGGTTTAATCATACCTCCTGGTTTCCTATGCTCGGCCTTGACTTTCTGACATGTATCATATTCACCCAAAAACTTAGCTATTTCTAACTTCATTGAAGGCTACTAAAAAAGTTCCTTCAAATCTCTATACATCTTTGTAGCTCCTGGATGCACCGCAATGGCGATTCTGTGTGCTTCATCCATAACTCTCTGTCTTAGGTCACCTACATTAGGCACACATAACCAATCTTAGTACCAAAGATTTCCATTCTTATCTAGTACATACCCCACTATAGGCTTTTTCTCTTGCGACTCGTTTCAAATCTACCAAAGATGGGTCTTCATCTTGCTTACCCCGGATATCATCCATCAACTCTGACCTGGCCAACAACGGTGCCACAGACTGTCGATTCTCAAACTGATCGAAACTCTGGATTATCTAACCGCTCTGCCACATCTTCAACCCCTGAAACCGCATACACTGGCTTCCTACTCAATGCATCTGCAACCACATTCTCTTTTCCCGGATTGTACTGAATATCCAAGTCATAATCCTTCACGAACTCTAACCATCTTCACCGCCTCAGATTCAAATTCTGTTGAGTGAAAAAGTATTTTAAACTCTTGTGGTCCATGAAGATTCTTGCCTTGACTCTGTACAAGTATTGCCTCCAAGTCTTTAAGGCAAACACTACCGCTGCCAACTCTAAGTCATGTGTTGGGTAGTTCTTCTCGTGTACCTTTAACTGTCTAGATGCATACGCTATTACCTTGCCCCCTTGCATCAACTCACAACCTAAACCTTGTCCCGAAGCATCGGCGTACACATCATAATTATCAAAGATCTCCGGAACTGGCAAAACTGGTGTTGTATTCAATCTATCCTTCAAAGTCTGAAAAGTTGTCTCACACTCACTAGTCCATTCAAACTTCACATTCTTTTGTGTGAGTTTGGTGAGTTGTGTGGCTATCTTGGAAAAGTCTTGTACGAACTTCCATTAATATCCGGTTAACCCCAGAAAACTTCTTACTTCTGAAACTGTGTTAGGTCTTGACCAATTCTCAACTGCTTCTATCTTTACAGGGTATACTTGTATACCATCACCAGAATCACATGCCCCAGAAAACTGACTTGCTTTAACCAAAACTCACATTTCGAAAACTTAGCAAACAACTATTTTTCTTTCAAAGTCTTCAACACGGTTCTTAAGTGTTCTTCATGGTCGTTCTCATCCTTTGAGTAGATAAGGATATCATCTATGAATACTATCACAAACTTATCCAAATAAGGCATGAAAACACGTTATATCAAATCCATGAATGTTGAAGGAGCATTAGTGAGTCCGAAAGGCATAACCAAGAACTCGTAATGTCCATACCTTGTACTAAAAGATGTCTTAGGTATGTCTGCCACCTTAATTTTCAACTGATGATAACCGGACCTAAGATCAATCTTAGAAAACACCATATTTCCTTGCAACTGATTAAACAAGTCATCAATCCTTGGTTGTGGATACTTGTTCTTGATGGTGAGGTTGTTCAAGGCTCTATAATCTATACACATCATCATGCTACCGTCCTTCTTCTTTATGAACAACACAGGAGCTCCACACGGTGGAGTACTTGGCTGAATTATATTGCTTTCTAACATATCCTTTAACTGAGCTTTCAATTCCCTTAATTCAACCGGTGCCATCCTATATGGTGTTTTTTCCACTGGTGTTGCCCCCGGTACTAACTTGATTTCAAACTCAATCTCCCTATCCAGCATATTGCCTGGTAACTCATCCGGAAATACCTCGGGGTATTCTTTTGCTATAGGGGTTTCTTCCAACTTAGGTTTAACTTGCTCTACATCCATTGCATACAACAAGTAGCCTTCACATCCTTTATGACATGCTCTTATAGCCTTAACTGTTGAGATTATCGAATGACGCTTCTTACTCGGCTTATACACGTTACCTTGAAAGGTTGTAGAAGATTTTCCGGGCACCTTAAAGGTTACTCGCTTTTCTCTACAGTCCAAGTGTACATAGTTCTTGGACAACCAATCTATTCCCAAGATCACTTTCAAAGTCCGTAAAGTCCAACACTATAAGATCACTCTTACAACGGTAAGATCCTCTACTTGAGGTATCAACTTTGTCACTTTAGTAACTCTTCCTGATGGTGTAGTTATTTCCAATGTATTCCTTAAAGCTCCCATAGGTAAGTTAAGTTTCTTCACAATCTTAGAAGACGCAAAAGATCTAGACACCCATGTATCAAACAAAGCTTTAACTACTAGATTGTCTAAATTATCGTACCTAAAAATGTAAATTCATTTATTTAAATACAACTATAACATGATTTAACGTCCTATAATAGTACTCTAATAACATAAAGTGAACAAATTAAAAGTACCTGAGATAACATTGTCATTTGGCTCCACAATTCTAACTTCATAGCTAAAACTCGAACCGGTCGGCTTGAATTTCCTTTTCCGCTTGCTTGACCCTGATTTTATTTACCTCCCTTGGTTGGAAAATTTCTTGCAAAGTGTCCAGGATCTCCACAGTAAACAACTGCCCGTGCTAGCCTTGCAGTCACCCGAATGATGCCTCTTGCATTTCTGACAAAGGAATGCACTTGCTGAGGGTGTTGTTGATAAGGACGCTGAAGTCTTCTTCATATTTTGGTACGGTGCTGCCCTACTACGTCCTTGACTCGTCCCAAACTTTCTCTTTGCACCAACTATCACTGAAGGTCTGTTCTTAAAAGTTTACACTTCTATGGCCTTGTTCAACAATTCTGCCATATTCCTTGGCGTAGCTCCCATCATACCGGCTTGAATCTCACGAGATAATCCATTCTTATAAAGGGTCATTTTCTTCTCCTCAACTCTCATGATTTCAGGATAAAACCTTCCCAACTCGTTGAAACAGTTAGTATATTGAGACACGGTCATGTGTTGGCCTTGACTATGTCTCAAAAACAGACTTGCTTGATTTGCTTGAATAGCTGGTGGATAGTACTCATTATAGAAAAGTTCCTTGAATTCTTTCCAATCCATAATCTTACCTCGGCTGCTCTCTATTGCATCAAACCAACTCTCCGCCGTATTCAACAAAAAGCCCACAGCTAACTGAGCCATCTCCGCTTCAGGCACATTCACATTTCTACATGCCATTTCAAAGCTCCTGAACCACATCTCAGCCTAGATTGGTTCCACATTTCCATAAAATTCTTGCATACGGTTCCTTTTCAACCTAGTGTACCAATCAATGGGCGGTGCATGCTCATATGCTTGAGGTCTAACCAGAGGTTAAACAGGTGGGTAAACCGGTGGATAAGCGATGGGTACGCTGGTGGATAAACTGGTGGATAACCTGGGGGTGATTGTGGTGCTTGAGGTGGATAAAGTGGTGGATATGGCTGTTGAGGTTGTTGAGGTTGAGTCATAGGCGGTTCTTGTTGATAAGGATGATATCTTGGATGGTGTGGTGAAGTCTGGTTTGGTTGATGGAGTCCATAAGGTGGATATCCAAAGATGTATTGGTGGTCAAACCGTGGTGATGGAGGAATTGTAGGTTAAGGTGGGTGACTTGCGGGTGGAGGATAGAAGGTTTGTTGTTGTGGAGGGTAGGCTGTGGTTGGAGGGTAGCTTATAGGTGGTGGTGGAGGATAGACTTTTGTCACTGGTGGTACAAAACCTGCTGGAACATCACTTACTATGGTAAGATAAACTGATCCTCACACATGCCATTGTGGAGGATGCTCATGTTGAGCCAGCGGTGTCGGATTCCGTTGATGTGGAGCATTAGGTCTTACAACTCCACTTCCTACCACTGGTGTAGGACTTTTTGTCTCACGTCTGACCCCCAAACTTTCAGCCCCATGAACACCTCTCCTCGGTGTCACAATTCTGAAAGATCAAGAAGATCAGAAGGTTACTAGGTGATCTAAAGAAACTTATCTCAAGAAATGAAGCCTAAAGGACTCTTTTCTCTGATACCAACTGTAACGCTCCGTTACCGGACACCGAGTCATTATCTGGAAATAGAACGTTTGGCACGTATAATATTAAATAAATTCAATAATATACATAAGCCTCTACTACGTTGTATCGAGTTTTTGCACAAACGGAAGCTAAAAGACTCAGGTATATTTTTCTTTATAAAAGATAAGAATAGAAACACAACCATACTAAAGAAGAAAATATATCTTACAACAACGAACGTCAAACTCACAACCATACGATGTTCAAAAAAAAGAAACAAAAACAACAAGTATCTTAAAGAAAAATATCAAAGAAATACAATATGTCTTGAAATGAAATTACAACATAAGTCCTGAAGGGAAATGACATAGTCTAGTAATAATAAAATATGATAAGAGCATAGCATGACAAGAGCATCAAAGATCATCTTCAAAGTCCTCATCAAACTTTGTTCAACCAGTTCATCTTCTCAACCCCAAACACAACAAACATGCATTTGAGGTAAGTACAAAAGGAACTTAGCTAGAAACAAAAGCTATTGCATTAACTAGATTTCACAAAGAAGGACTTACATAGTTATTAAGTTATCTTTATTTGACCGACTCAATTCTAGGGTTCACTTCATACTCATCAACACGTTGTAACTAACTAACTTAACTCAAGTTTGTTACACTGCCATTCAAGGGCACTACGCATGGTGCTACCCACCACGAGGTATCGTTGGCAACCTATTAGTGGATCACACCAATAGCCATGGGTTAAGACCCGATAGTGTACACGTTCGGCGAAGTCCCCCTACCATTTAGCCGTTTGTAGGCCAGCAGAGTTATTCACTTTGTCTGACCAACCACACATCGTGATATAGTTCCTTACCAAGAATGTTACGATGTTTAGTCTTTTACTACACACTTATGTAAATTACTATTCATTAACTAGCCACTTAAGTGTTTTCAAGGTAGGATCTCACTTAACAACTTTACTCCCTCGCTTAGACTCTAGACATAACACCCTAGGCACATACACAGACATTGATGAATACTAATTCATCAAAGCACAAGCCATTCATACCCTTCCGATGGCCCCAAACTTTAACTCTATGGAAGAGTACGTCCGGTGCCGGAACTAAATGCATCGGAAGCTTAATCGAGGCTTGGTCATGTTCATATAATGTTATAAGGTCAAGAAACAACATTTAAAACTAGACCCGGGGCTCAAAATTGATCAAACTCAATAAGGACACAGGCAGTGTGCCTGCACTGGAATCATTACGCTTGCACTGGGTTCAGTGCGCCCGCACTGGATTCTGGTGCGCTTGCACCAAGCCTCTGAATGTAAAATCAAATTTTCTGACTGTCCGGTGCTCCTACACTGGCTTCAGTGCGGCCGCACTGGGATCTGGTGTGCCTGCACCAAGCCTCTGAATGTAAAATTGAACCTCCTGCTCTTCTAGTGCGGCCGCACTAGCCTTGCTATGCCCGCACCAAGCGCAGTAAACCTCAAAAACATAGTTTTCTACACTATATCGGATCCGTACTGATCGCGTGTAAGTCACTTACATCGATATTACTAGCAAGAGTACAAGGTCAATCGCAGTATAGCAAGGGCGAATCAAGGTCGATCCCACAGAGACAATGCAACTCAAGTATAAACTATTCTAATCTAATTAAGAAGACACATATATGGTCTATGACCAATAATAAACACAAAAGAAATGTGGTATTCCTCCCCCTCATCCCACCGATCCACTAACTTGGATTACTTGATCCTTATGTTTACTTCCCCACATAATTTCCTTAAATCTAATCAATTGAGCATTTAATTCAATTTTAAGCTACGGGTGCAATCCCTAACCCTATGTACTCCGACCACGGTAGTAGATAATCTATACGGGAGCTACGCTCCTTAATTGGCCTATAATAGCCCATACGTACAAAAAAACTAGAATTGCCAGTATTAAGCACTAACTCATACCGCTAACCCGCCTAGGCAGCTATCGACACTAATTAGCACATTCTTAGGGTCCATCAAGACAATGTCCTAACTAACACTTCACTATCAATACTTCATGTTAATTTACGAATTACGAATACTAGATTGGCAAGACCTATTACTTATTTTAATTATTTATGTCGATCAACGTAGCTGACGCTGAACCTCCCGATTAGGTTTTCTAAATTTTCCCTTGGTAAACCGGTATATACCGCCGGTTTACTAGGGGCGGCTTTTCCTATTTTTGGGTCTACATTGATCAATTCAAATTAATCTAAGTAAATTACGGGGTCGTTAAGCATACAGATTTACTAAAACACGTAAATACAAGCAGATCTACCATATTAAAGAAATAAAGGAATGTTCAAAGCTTCATACCTTCAACAATGGAGACATAGCATGATCCACTCAAGCTAGAGATGGAAAGGAAGGGAAGGAAACCAGAAAATAAAGTTCAAAAGCTTAGGAGAACTTTATTTCATCAAATTGTATAATGTAAAACCCTAACCAACCTAGTAGATTCGGCAGAATCAATTTCTTGTTCCCCAAGACCCTCGGTTTATCGGGCCTACCCACGGTAAACCGAGCCTGACATTCTTTTTTTTTCTTTCTGCAGATCTCTTCCTGGACTCACTTCACTTGGCCCAATATTCTTTCCTCCGGTCCAGCTCAGTCCTTAAACGCTCCGGATTTGATACATCATGAAAATGCATAGAACATTGCAAAACAGTACCAAATCTTCGGGATAATAACGTAGATGCAGAATTACGAACTTAGATATATGCACTAAGTGTTTAACATATATTCCCTCACAATAATAGGCCTATCTACATTCTCTAGAGTAGAATTCGGCGTAAATAAAGGATAACTTAGTGGTGCATTTAGAGTGTTATCAACTACCGCCCACTTTGCATTTGATCGTCCCGAGAAAAGAAAGCGAAAAGAAACGAAATCCCGACCGATATACATGTTATTCAAAAACAGCTATGCCTCACAAAGTCAAGATCAAGATCATGTCACTCACATCCATATGTAACGCATTAAACAATATTCATGTCATGAACCAATGTGTGTGTGCAATAACCCCTCGATTCCTAGCAATGCAGACAATCTCACATTACGTCAACCCGTAGTCGAACTAACCAGTCACGAACATGCTTTTCCCTTTACGCCATGTATTTTATTAATGGAATTTTTCTTTGATTGCTTTGAGTCAAGTCAAGCTGGGCAAGGCGGATCGAGAACGAGTATCACTCTAGGCTCGCGTTTATTGGTCTATTTGATATGAGAGTCGTGCGTCTTATGCTCCATCGAATTTATTTTGCCAAAGAGATATATATATATATATATATATATATATATATATATATATATATATATATATATATATATATATATATATATATATATATATATATATTGCAATTTATTCCTCTTTCTTGGCTGTGAACGCTCATAATTTTATCAATCCTCATGGCCCCACTCTTGATAAACTACCGAATCCGTAGCCCGTATAAGATCCACAGCTTGACTCGAATGACCATAGGTAGAACAAAATTCGAGATAAAGCGAGGGTCAACTCTAGTCAAAGTAATGCGCTATCGACTACATACCAGGGAAAGTGAATTATACCTGCTTAAGATGGTGTTCCATAACAAAATATGCGTTTAATACGCCACTACTTCAGAAGTGGGCACTACTTTTACTTATGCAAAGTGAAACAAAGATGTAATTAATTAACTCCAAAAGGTCAAAGATGTCATTTGTTTTCAAAATTTTGATGAAACGATCAAAGTCTACGTGGTGAAAAGTGCATCAAGAGAATCAAGATAATCTAATAATTGGGAATATAGTGTTAAAAAGCTATGTGACGTCCCTTACCCCCCCACTTAATCGAAACATTGTCCACAATGAGAAGATGATATGAAAAAAACAAAAATGAACTTAGCTTCGGTTAAGTGTGGAGCCAAGTAAGAAAGTAGATCGCCTTAATTGCAATGGGCTCATGTAAGAAGGCCGTGGAAAATCAGCGCTAAGTATCTCAAACAAACCATTAAAAATTGGGTGACAACAAACCGTATAATAATAGTGCGGCAGTAAAAAATAAATTCAATAACTCCAAACAAATTAAGCCAACAAAATCATTATATTATTAAAAATCTGCTACATTACTAGATAGGAAATAAAATAAAACAAGAAAATGGAAAATTACAACAATAAAAAGAAAGAAAACTAGTCCTCGTCATAATAATCCTCTCAGTCATCTCCAGGCTCAAAATCGGGAGGTGGTCTAGAACTTGAGGCAGCAGCGGCAGAAGAAGATGCTCCGTGACGTGGGGCAGTCCTAGGTGGTAGGGTCGAAGGAGGAACACCAAAAAAGTCTATAATACGATCCATTTTGCAATGCAGACTCGCAATCTCTCATGAATGCTCCTCTAACAAGGCTCTCTGGGATCGAGGCTCTCTTCTATGCTTGAGGGCCATCCCGATGATAACAGGTACTGATGATGACACTGAAACAGAAAAGGACCCTTGGTAAACCGGCCCCGCTTTACTGGAGCTGATTTTTCCCGGTTTCTTATGGGACTCTACTTCTGAAAATGGAAGATGATGAACTGCAGCAACAACGTGTTACAGTAGCACCACTCAGCAAAGGGAGATGGAAAGAATGGTGATTGGGTGTTGAAATGAAAGAAAAATGGATGCTTTTGGTGTTGATAGTGGCGGTGATGGTGGCCTAGATTTTGAAAAGGAAAAGAAATGGATAAATTTTGGTGATGAAGAAGAAGATAAGTGATGAAGATGATGAATAACGGTGGTGGAAGGGTGTTTATATAGGAGAAATGGGTAGAAGGTGGGAGGATTTGGCGGGATAGTGGGTAGATGAGTAATGAGGGTGAGGGATTTGAGGAGTTTGACTGATGGGATTGAGGTGTAGTTATGGTGGAGTGTGGAAAATGATGAAATGATATAAAAAGGGAAAATGGGGCGGTTTTGCTGACTAGTGGACTTGTTGATGCAACGTGTGTCCCTTACGCGTCACCAAAAAGTCTGCTTTTTAATTTAACACTCAGAAACTGAAAAAACCTAGCTCGGTAACCTGGAGGTAACTCCCGGTTTACTAAGGCTTATTTTTTCCCGATTTTACTGCCTTCCTGCTCTGCACACTTTATAATAACTTACTGCTCAATCCTGACCTCAAAAATCACTAGTTTCTACTTCTTTTGCTGCTACTTCCGACTCAATCCTAACCTACTTCACTAGAATCCATAACGAGTAAAAATAACCTTCCCAACAACCATCGGTTTCAAGCCTAAGGGTGCGGTAGGATGAAAAAAAGCTCATCATATCATCTGGCTACTTTTATTGACTCCTATCCTATCTAAGGGTTCAAGAGAATAGTTCTAAGTTTAAAGTCATTAGCTTGACTTACCTTCAGATCTACACGCAGTCAAAGGTTGGGGCTTTAACTCACCAAACTCGCATCTTCAAGGTTTCAACCGTCATGCACTTCCCTTCTCATCGGTCATTATCTTTTAGGAGTGATATTTCCCGGTTTTCCGTATCAACTTTTTGAGCTCTCTTCCTAGCACGTCTCTCTCTCTTTGCTTGTGTGCTAGGTCGTCTTCTACTTTGAGATTTAAGATTTATGCCCAAAGATTCCATATTTTTCACTTTAAGCTCTATTCTATCACTACGCAATACGGAAGGACTAGCCTCTGTGAGCGCTTTGATGTGGTCCTTCTCTTCGTGTTCTCTAAGCATTAATCTCATGAATTCATGCTCACAGGTTTTCCACTAGAACCTCTCGTTGCCTATGCCTTTCCTTCTCTATCTCAATGATTTTCACTTCCACCGAACCATAAGTCATCATACAACATTCCGGCCTATTATCTAGGGGCTCTAGGATCTTGATAGATACTGCATTATTATTAGTCCTTAGAGTTATCTCCCCATTATCAAAGTCCATGATCGCCCGGTTGGTCGCTAAGAATGGTCTACCCAACAGAACTGGGGCACTTGGATCCTCCGGTACGTCTATAACTGTGAAATCTATTGGAAAGGTTAATCCTCCTACCTAAATCTTCCAATCCTTTACCAGTCCGGTAGGCATATTGTTGGAAATAAAATTTATGTTTTGATGATTATTCATCACCTATTCAGTCATTGTTCTTAACCCCATTGATGAAGTGTCATAACTAGCTGTTATAGTGCAAAGCAAAAAGATGTCTAGATATCAATGTATAGGATTTAATAGAGTTGATATTTGTATAAGTTAAATTAGACAAGCATTGTAATATTTCTAGATTGTGAACTGAGATAACTAGAAACTGAGATAACAAGAAACTGGAATTTAGTCAAACTGACTCAGACTACACCAATATGAAACTGAAGAAGATAAGTTCGCTGAGGGACACAAACTCGGTTGGCTTATCTAGAAGATTGAAGAACTGAGGGTTCAAACTCAGTTGATGAAGAACTGAGGGTCACGGACTCGGTTATTGAAGGCGAAGAAGCGAGGGTTCAAACTCGGTTATGAAGACTACGTCGAGACTGTAAAGCTAGACTTCAGGCAAGATTGTGATGACCTGAACTAACTTTATAGATCTTGTATGGAGATCTAAGAATCATAAGGACAATGAATTCATAGAAGATAATTGTTTATGATGTACTCTGATTAAGTCAATTATAATCAGATGGAAGCTGGAGTACTGATTGTTGAAGAAGACTAAACACTCAGTTAAAGCTCTTACAAACTGAGAACTGATAATGATCTCAGTAAATCAATTTTGAAACTAAGGTTTAACCAAACTGAAGAAAAATCCAACCGTTGCAATTGAAGAATTAGGATTAGAGGATAATCTATCCGTTCTGACATAAACGTACGAGCAAGAAAGCGGGACCACTAACGGCTACAAGGATTTGAACTCAAAAGAACTTGACCGTTAGCTAAACCCCTATAAATAGACTACTTCTTTCAAAAAGAAACAAGGGGGAGAGCAGAAGGAATTAAAAGAATTAATCTTGTAATGTCCCACATAGGAAAAATAGTAGAATGATCACCCCCATATAAGTGTGAGTGATAAATGTCTTGTCAACTCGGGTTAGCCCTTTTAGACCAAGCGAGGACGGCGTTCTAAGACGTTGAGCGGATATTTATGACTCATTTAGCGCTACCAGGCCCGGGGTCTGGGGGCGTTACAAATCTAGTCAAGAAAGATCATATTAAGGGGCTAAAGCCAATTTAAAAGAATTCTACTAAATACTTAATTGCAAAATCAAGAAATTTCTTCAAGTGTTCTTTAGCATTCAAAGAAAGATCAAGATCACTCATTTGAAGAAATCCAGAGCTGTGCATAACTTATACATCTAGAAGAAAAGCTCAAATCACAATTGAATCATAGTTATTGATTCAAGTCTCAACTTTGATTCTATCAAAGGTTTAGACTGTGAA
Organism: Gentiana straminea; assembly: GCA_036785695.1. Lineage (NCBI taxonomy): Eukaryota > Viridiplantae > Streptophyta > Magnoliopsida > Gentianales > Gentianaceae > Gentiana > Gentiana straminea. Next base: position 1,551,023 of record JAVUPR010000100.1, read on the forward strand.
ACACCAAGAAGGTGTGAAGGACCGTTGAGTGTAGTCAGGAAGACTGTGGTTGTTATGAGCTGGTGAAGAGGCAATTCAACCCTCCAAGGACCAGTGTTTCAAACAATTGAAGAGCAGCAATTCTACCTGTTCTACAAGTGTTTAGATAGTGAAGCTAGGGATTAGTCAAGGACTATCAGTTTAGAACTTTTTGTAACCGGGCCATCTCAAAGAAGTTCTAGTGGAATTTTCCTCCGCATCATAGGGGAAGAGAGGACTGACAGGATTACATCACCTGGAACCTCTATAATTCTTGTTATTTACTTTACGCTTTTACTTACTTCATTACAGTCATAATTATTCAGTTCTTATTTACGGCAATTTCAAGAAACTGACTCAATAAATTAACTGATAATTTATATATCTTAAAGGCTAAATCAATCCGCTGCCAGTTAGCTAAACTAAGAATAAGTCAGTATTGACTTATACTCAGTTGAGTTAGCTTAACTCCACACAAGTTTTAACTGAACCTTAATTTGTTTTAAATCCAGTTTTAGGGACAAGTTTATTCACCCCCTCTCTAAACTTGTGTAAGCCTTTCCAAGGGACCAACAATTGGTATCGGAGCAGTTCTTCCGTTTGGAAGTGATCCAAAGATCTTACAAACCAGTAGTTGAAAACCCCTTTTTGTATCATTTGTAAAAGCATTTTATTGAAATTTAATGGATACATCTAGAATTAGAAGTTGGATGAATAACCCCCTGACTGACTATTTGCATAATGTTGTTTTTGAATTTCAGGATCAAGTATTTGAAAGATTCAGTACTACGAGTTCACATACAAATCCAGAACCTCATTTTAGTAATGATGTGGATATTGACTTTAACGCGTATGATGATGAATCCAGAGGATTTCCATCCCTAAGTGATCTCTCAGAAGAAGCAGAAAAGGAGTTGCTACGAGTAGCTGATTACATAGAAGGAAAACTGACTGAAGCCATCATTGAAGATTCACCCATCACAAAAGCCAAAGATATTGATAAGATTCTACCTATGAGCTATGGAGGTGAAGGTGATGAGGAAATCATACTGCTAGGAGCAGCACAGGCAAGTACCAATGATAAAGGCAAGCAAGTCTTAAATGATGATGATTCCTCAACAAGAAGCTTACCTATCAAACACCATGAGGTAATTGCATTTACATCCAGCACTCACACTGCCATGAACAATCATAGAAATAAAGGCTTCAATAAAACCTTGGACATACTCATGAAGGAATTAGAGGTAATTCAAAAGAATTATGAGGATGTCAAAAAGGAGAAAAAGTTATTGAAAGCTGAAGTTTCGAGATTGAATGCTGAGATCAATTTAATCAAAGCTAATAATGGAACCAAGGTAATTCGACCAACTGATGAACTGACAGAAGTAATAAACATCACAGAATCATCAGTTGATCCAATCTCCAGTGTTCATTTCAAACCTGGAAAGCCATTTGGAGACAGATCTGGTTTAGGGTTTGTTAATCAGTATAATTCTAAGTTCAGACCAAGTTCATTTGCAATGAAATTTGTGACTGCACAACAGTCAGGAACTCAGAAAACTGATAAAATTATTAGAACTGACAAAAACTCAGCACCGCCAAATGCACAAACTGACAAAACAAAAAAATCAGTTGGTAAAAAGCACCAAACCAACAGATTTTACAGGAAGGCACAGAAGGCTGAAAAAGGTAAAACTGATCAGAGATCAGTAAGAAAAATCTTCAAGTCTCATCCATCTAAGAATGAAGATTATTCATGGAATAATAAATTTAGAAGGAAAGGGAGACTATTTCCCACAGATGAAGACTGGAGTGAACCATCACATCAGTTCCACAAACTGAACAAACGAAAAACCATTAGGACAAAATAGCAAGAATTTGTGAAAACCAACTTTACTCAGTCAAAATATCAAGAGAGGTATAAAGTCAAAAATAAAATTATATCATCTAAAACTAATCAGTTAGGACCCAAACAGATATGGGTACCGAAAATCTCTCATTTTTCTTTGCAGGAGAATATCGCTAACTGAGAACTGAAGAGGCGGGATTCACAAAAATGAGTTATATTCACAACTGAGTTTTTGAATTCAGTATAAGTACAAGACTGAACGCGTACAGCTGGAAGTACACCGCATCAACACTACTTACTACTGATGTCAAGAAAAGACATAATCCTTGTCAATCTCAACCGTTCATCTTTTCCACTCATTTTCACAATCTCAAAATATTTATGACAAGACGTTTTGAGTCCCGCTCAATTCTTAACTACCCTTGCTACAAATTATAAATAACCCAGAATTTTCTTTTATAATTCTTCTCACTCAAATTTTGAATCTATTCTCTAAATCTCCGAATTTTCAAATTTTCAATCAAATCCAGAAAACAATGGCTTCTAATCATGTTGAACCTAGAATGATCATTCCTCTTGATCAGTTTATTGCAAAATATACTGATCAAACTCTAGCCAAAGTTATTGCAGAAAAAATATAGAAAATCAAAGGATTGGATGCTGTATTCAACATCAATCTGAAGAGTGTATGTCTGGAAAGCATCGGAGACTTCTATGAATTTGGAAGTACAGCTCTCATAGGAGAGGGCACACACACTTTTACCACAACTGTCAATGGTAAGCAGATCAAAGTTATCGAAGACCTAATTACAGAGATTTTTGGGTTCGATAAATCTGGAGGAACGGCAGCCATCAAATTGACTAAAGAACATAAGGAAAAATTATGGAAAGATATAGCAATTGATGCAGACTCCACAGTTTCACAGACCGGGAGCACAAGTTTACTCAAACCGGAATTCAATTTTCTCACCAAGATGTTAGCAAATTGCATAATTGGAAATGCAGGAAAATTTAGCAATCTCTCTGGAGCAAAATTGGATTTAATATATGTAATTTGGTTTGGAGAAAATTTCAATTGGCAAAGATATCTATTTGATCAATTAGTGGCACAATCAATTGACACACCCAAAAAGAAGACCGATGTCAAGAAAGGTCAATTTTATCACAAGAAGACTCTTGCACTGGTGGTCCAAAGAATACTCGATCATTTTGGAATCGCAAAGAGGAAAGAAACACCGATTGCCGATGGGAAGATTGTTATTAAAGAAGAAAAGTCTGGAAAAAGAAAAGCTGAAAGGTTCTGTAAGTGAACTTAAAAAGAAGAAAATCGGGAAGTTGAAGAAAGTTGTAACCGGAGATGAAGCATTGGGACATGTTGAAGAATTAAAGAAAAGAAGGAAAAAGTTAGAAGATTCAGTAAAAGACAAATCTGATCTTGTTTCACCAGCACAAGTCACTACTTCAGTTGCTGAAGGATCAGCACAAATAGTAAGAACTGAAGCTACACTTACCGAATCTTTTCCAACATCTGTAACTGAAGCTTAGCCAGTTACACATACACAAGAAATTGAAATGACAAAGGAAACTGAAGTTGTCAACAGAGAACATGATGTTGAAGTTGAATCACATAAGGAAGCTGACACTCAGGGGGAACAGACCCTGAGAGTTGAGCATGACGATGAAGGATCTGACAGTGAAGAAAGATTGATTGAAAAAGCAACTATGGACATGCTTTTGTTACTTTCAAAATCTAGATCCACACCTCAAAAATCTGCTTCCAGATTAGATTTTGAGGAATCAGTCAAAGAATTTTCAGCTTCTCACTCTGAAGATAAAGGAGCTGAAGAAGAATCAAGATCGACTAGAGTTATTCACCTGGATGAGCTGATTCATGAAGAAGAACTCACTGAATCCATAATGAAAGAAGTTCCAGTTACTGAATTGAAACTTGAGCATGTAGGAAAACATGTTGCTGAAGAACTTGTTAGTGATAAGAATTTGGAAACTGAGCCGATAATCTCAGTTTCACCCATTGAAAAAGGTACATCAGTCATCCCAGTCACCGTTGAGGGAGGAACCAGCAGAACTGACCCTATGCAAAATGATGACGTTATTCTGGAGAATGACCAGGAAATCACAAGAGAATCTGAGGAGATTGTCACTCAATCTAAGTCCTCAACCGATCATGGAGAACTAATGACAGCTGATTATGAGCGATTGCGCAATTATCAAATCTGGAAATTCAGTTCTATTGCCAATCGAAGGAGTCAGCTAGCAGAAATGGAAGTTACTAAAATATGGGTATTTGATCTCTATAACATTACAAATCTATTAGAAATGATCAATACCGATGAATTCTTGAATCAAGGATATGCACTGATCAGAAATAGTTATTGGAAGGAAGCCACAGCTGGTGGAAGTTCCAAAAAGGGTAATGACAATGATGATGATTCTCAGGAAGATCCCAATTTGCAGAAAGGGATTCTTGCCTCTTTAAAAGAAAAGAAGACTGAAACCGATCAGAAAACTGATGATGATTCTAGTAATTCTGAAGAAAGCAGTGAAAGTTCTACTTCTAGAACTGCATCTTATGAACAAGAAAAAGAAGAAGGAGGTTGTCAATCTCCTACTGATAAGTCTATGCTAGAAATAGCATGAACTGTAGCAAACATGGTTGAGGAAGAATCTGATGAAGAATTTAACGTACATTTATCACCTGTAAGAAATGTTCAAACAAATCTAGAAGAAATTAGAAAAAAATCTGAAGAGAGGAGAAGATCAGCAGAATACAAAGAAAAACTAAAGCAAGTTGTTCTCTCACCGCCGAAGCAAGCTAAATCAACTGAGGCTGAGACAAGCAAAGCCAATGAACAACAAGCTGGAAGCTCAAAAGACATACCAACTCAGGTTGATCTCATTAAATTTTATCATAATGAGATAATCAGAATTCAGAAGGACGATAACAATTTATTTGGAAAAGTTCTAAAGTCCTTAGAGGCTAGCAAAAATGAAAGCGAACTTGAAAAGAAGATGGATATCGTCACTGGTAATTGCCAAGACACTCTGATTGAGCTTCGAAAGACAACCATTGAAAACAATTCAAGAAGAGATGAAACCCAAGATAGATGGGAAGGTATTCTCAATAATCTGGTTGATAGAATGATTCTAATAGAACAAGGCTTGAAGGACTCAGTTGTAGCTCAAACCATTTTGGCATCAACTCAGCAGAATCTAAACAATTACAGCAAAAGTCTGATTGATAAAGATGATGTCAATAAGGGGGAAAGTTTGGACATCTTAAAATTCCATGCAACTGAGATGCCACAAGTCCTTGCAAACATTGATGATAAACTGACGAAGAAAGATAGAGGAGAATTCACTGATGAGGAAATGGAGCAGATTGCTAAATTCTCAGAGCCAACTGATAAAATAATTGCCTTGGATTCTCACCTCTACGGTTTATTCAAAAATCTACCAGCCAGAGAAGGAGAATCAAGAGAAGAATCTCTAGAAACATTCCTACATATGCAGAAGATTCTCATGCATTACTGGAACAAACTCAAGAAATGGGAAAAGAATGGTACTCTAGATAAAGAATCAGATAAGATCGAAAAGGCTGAACTTGAATTTGTTCAAAGTTTACTGAAAATAGCCACCACTGAAAGGCTGAGGACATATGTCTTTACTTTCGCTATTCTTTTCAAAAGCAAATTCTTCGGTAAGCATAATTTATTTGAATCATGGAACATATGGGAAAGCATCCATGGAATCGAAAGCACAACAACAAATGATGCTATGAGGAATGTTGCTGAAGCTTATGACAATCGATTGAGTTTAACTGTTAAGTAAAAAGAAGCAGCCCTTTTAGCTCCTTTTTATCATGTTGTATTTTATTACCTTACTTTGTAACTCTGTTATCAATAAATTCTCAGTTTCTCAGTTCAGTGTGTTATTTACTGTATCTTGTTTTATCTTTTTGCATTGCTTTTAAGGAGGGTATTGACATCATCAAAAGGGGGGAAATTGTTGGAAATAAAATTTATGTTTTGATGATGATTCATCACTTATTCAGTCATTGTTCTTAACCCCATTGATGAAGTGTCATAACTAGCTGTTATAGTGCAAAGAAAAAAGATGTCTAGATACAATGTATAGGATTTAATAGAGTCTGATATTTGTATAAGTTAAATCAGTCAAGCACTGTAATATTTCTAGATTGTGAACTGAGATAACTAGAAACTGAGATAACAAGAAACTGGAATTTAGTCAAACAAACTCAGACTACACCAATATGAAACTGAAGAAGATAAGTTCGCTGAGGGACACAAACTCGGTTGGCTTATCTAGAAGATTGAAGAACTGAGGGTTCAAACTCAGTTGATGAAGAACTGAGGGTCACAGACTCAGTTATTGAAGACCGAAGAACTGAGGGTTCAAACTCAGTTATGAAGACTACGTCGAGACTGTAAAGCTAGACTTCAGGAAAGATGGTGATGACATGAACTAACTTTATAGATCTTTTATGGAGATCTAAGAATCATAAGGACAATGAATTCGTAGAAGGTAATTGTTTATGATGTACTCTGATTAAGTCAATTATATTCAGATGAAAGCTGGAGTACTGATTGTTGAAGAAGAGTAAACACTCGGTTAAAGCTCTTACAAACTGAGAACTGATAATGATCTCAGCAAATCAATTTTGAAACTAAGGTTTAACCAAACTGAAGAAAAATCCAACCGTTTCAATTCAAGAATTATGATTGGAGGATAATCTATCCGTTCTGACATAAACGTACGAGCAAGAAAGAAGGACCACTAACGGATACTCAAAGGAACTTTACTGTTAGATAAACCCCTATAAATAGACTACTTCTTTCAAAAAGAAACAAGGAGGACAGCAGGAGGAATTAAAAGAATTAATCTAGTCAAGAAAGATCAAATTAAGGGGGAAAAGCCAATTTAAAATAATTCCTACTAAATACTTAATTGCAAAATCAAGAAATTTCTTCAAGTGTTCTTTAGCATTGAAAGAAATATCAAGATCACTCATTTGAAGAAATCCAGAGTTGTGCATAACTTATACATCTAGAAGAAAAGCTCAAATCACAATTGAATCATAGTTATTGATTCAAGTCTCAACTTTGATTCTATCAAAGGTTTAGATTGTGAAACACCAAGAAGGTGTGAAGGACAGTTGAGTGCAGTCAGGAAGACGGTGGTTGTGATGAGCTGGTGTAGAGGCAATTCAACCCTCCAAGGACCAGTGTTTTAAACAATTGAAGAGCAGCAATTCTACCTGTTCTACAAGTGTTTAGATAGTGAAGCTAGGGATTAGTCAAGGACTATCAGTTTAGAACTTTTTGTAACCGGGCCATCTCAAAGAAGTTCTAGTGGAATTTTCCTCCGCATCACAGGGGAAGAGAGGACTGGTAGGATTACATCACCTGGAACCTCTATAATTCTTGTTTATTTACTTTACGCTTTTACTTACTTCATTACAGTCATAATTATTCAGTTCTTATTTACGGCAATTTCAAGAAACTGACTCAATAAATTATATGATAATTTATATATCTTAAAGTCTAAATCAATCCGCTGACAGTTAGCTAAACTAAGAATAAGTCAGTATTGACTTATACTCAGTTGAGTTAGCTTAACTCCACACAAGTTTTAACTGAACCTTAATTAGTTTTAAATCCAGTTTTAGGGACAAGTTTATTCACCCCCCCCCCCCCTCTAAACTTGTGTTAGCCTTTCCAAAGGAACAACACATATCTCTGGTTCAAATGACAAAGGCCATGGACTGGGTTTGATCCATGACAACCAGAATCTTAATCTTCTGGCAGAGGGATAGAGGAAAAATGTTACAACTTGAACCAGAATCGCAAAGGCCTAAATCTACAGACATACCGTTGATACAGATCGGGAGTCGAAACGTCCCATGGTCTCCTAACTTTTCTACCATGTCAGAGTCCGGGTAATCCTCAAACTCTAAGAACATACTGTCCGGATCATCGGAGTCGTAACCGGAAGATATGTCAATTAGCTTGATAGGAAACGTACCTGTCCGATAAGTCTCATACTCTTTCAGGTTTTCCTTGGCTTCCTGTTTAAGCATTTCAGTCTCCTCCTCCACATGCTTCTGGTCTGCTTGATGTTCTTGGACTTTTGATCCAGGATACATAGAGATTGGCTTGATGTTCAACACGGTATGAGGCATTGCGTTTGACTCGTCTAGCCTTAATCGCTCTTGCTTGACTGAATTTCCGAAGTGTCCCGATATTCCTGAAAATGAGACAAAAAGAAAAGAAAGAAAAGGTTAGAAACTCCCGCTTCAGTTGGGGATGAACCCAACTGTTGCGGACCTACTAACTAAAAGCAACTGGGGTGTACACATAATAACAAAGGCTGTCAGAATTTGATTTTCTGGACCTCGGTAAATCGGCGGTAACCCACGGTAAACCGGGCCTAGAATTTCTAAGTCTGGCAGTTGAAGAGTGCATGGCTTAATCCAGGACGTCTCAAGACTCAAAAAGAAAATAAATTTAAACAAAAATGACTTCATAATTAGACGTAAAACGTTTATGCTTGAAATTGGCCATTGTCCCCAGCAATGGCCCAAAAAACTTGATCGCGTGTAAGTCACTTACGTCGATATTACTAGGAATAGTACTACGTCAATCGCAGTATAACAAGGCCGAATCAAGGTCGATCCCACAGAGGCAATGCAACTCAAGTATAAACTATTCTAATCTAATTAAGAAGACATATATATGGTCTTTGACCAATAATGAACACAAAAGAAACGTGGTAGTCCTCCCCCTCATTCCACCGATACACTAACTTGGATTAGTTAATCCTTATGTTTACTTCCCCACATAACTTCATTAAATCTAATAAACTGAGATTTTAATTCATTTTTAAGCTACGGGTGCAATCCTTAACCCTATCTACTCTGACAATGGTAGTAGATTATTTATACGCCAGCTACTTTCCTTAATTGGTCTGTAATAGCCCATATGCACAAAGAACTAGAATTGCCAGTATTGAGCACTAACTCATACCGCTAACCCGCCTAGGCAGCTATCGACACTGATTAGCACGTTCCTAGGGTCCATCAAGACAATGTGCTAACTAACACTTCACTATCAGTACTTCATGTTAATTTACGAATTACGAATACTAGATTGTCAAGACCTATTACTCGTTTTAATAATTTATGTCGATCAAAGTAGCTAACGTTGAACCTCCAGATTAAGTTTTCCAAATTTTTCCTCGGTAAACGGGTATAGATAGCCAGTTTACCGGGGGCGGCTTTTCCTATTTCTGGGTCTACATTGTTAATTCAGATTAATCTAAGTAAATTTTGGGGTCGTTAAACATGAAGATTAACTAAAACACGTACGTACAAGAAGATCTACCATATTAAAGACATAAAGGAACGCTCAAAATTGCATACCTTCAACAATGGAGATCTAGCTTGATCCACTCAAGCTAGAGATGGCAAGGAAGGGAAGGAAACCAGAAAATAAACTTCAAAAGCTTAGAGAACTTTATTTCATCAAATTGTATAATGTAATTGAAGATTTTTATAAAAGGTATGTAAGATACTCAGTTCTGCGGCCTTATATAGATACTTTGGCCGACTTATGACTCATAGAAACCCTAACCGACCTAGTAGATACGGCAGAATTGATTTCTTGTTCCCCAAGACCCTCAGTTTATCGGGCCTAGACCAAGGTAAACCGAGCCTGACTTTCTTCTTTTCTTTCAGCAGATCTTTTCCAGGACTCACTTTAGTTAGCCCAATACTCCTTCCTCTGGTCCAGCTCTGTCCTTAAATGCTCCGGATTTGATACATCTTGAAAATACATAGAACAATGCAAAACAATACCAAATCTTCGGGATAATAATGTAGATGCAGAATTACCAACTTAGAAACATACACTCAGTGTTTAACATATATTCCCTCACAATAATAGGCTTATCTACATTCTCTAGAGCTAAATTCGGGGTTAATAAAGGTTAATTTAATGGTGCATTTAGAGTGTTATCCCCTACCACTTCCAAACATGTTCTTCAACCATATACTCATCAAAACAGCAGAAAAATGCCACTTCAACAACATATAGCATCAAATGCTAGCAAGGTAACAGTTATAAATGAAAATAACATCATTTTACTTCCAACACCAGGAGTTAACTCTACCAAACCATAATCAAAGAAATAGAGAAGATTTTCTTACTTGATCAACTCACAAAACCAAAGCAACTTGCAGAAAATCCGCAACAAGACCTTCAACTCCAACAAAACCTATTTAAATCCACAACCAATTCAAGAACTAGTTAGGATCAAGGTTTCTAACTATAAGGAACTACGAATTACGCAACTTTCTTCAGCCAAACATGATCAAAACGTGATGAATCCAAGATTAGGGCTATTTTCATACCTTGATAAAATCTGGAAATCTTAGTATCAATACGGTCCTTGCCTTCTCACGATATCGTTTCCCTACTTGAATCTGAAAACGGAGTAGTAACTTGTGAGAATTTAGGGTAAGCCTCCTATGGATGTTTACTTTGCTCTTAAAAGTTTGCAGGAACTCTTTTCAAATATTTGAAAACTTCTTCACATGGTGGGGGGTTTATTTCCTCTAAAATAACTCCCATCTTTTAAACTCCTATAATTATCCTTAATTGCAAATTTCGTTCTCGCAAATTGACACGTATGCCTTTTCCCGAGAATCGGAATATTACATCTTAAAGGAAAGTACAACAAGTCTTGAAAGAAACGCATAGTATTAAGTTACGACATGATAATTAGATATAACAACTTCATAGTCAATCTAGGCATGGTATACCATCGTACAATCAAACATCATCCTCAAATTGATCCTCTACATCCAGTTCATCCTGCATATCTTCCCACACGAGAAAACATACAAACATGCAAAAGAGGCAAGTCTTGAACATCATTGATATTCAATCACTTAAAATCGTAATTAAAATCATATATCAACCCCAAATGCTCGATCGTTAGCACATTTACCTCAGAGGGGTTCCTTATCGAACGTGTTGCTTGCCAAACCTCCCGATTCCGTCTTTCGTTCCAGTATGGTAAAACTCATGATGAAATATGCACTTAATGAATAAGTCATTATACGGACAGCATGAGCCTCATACAAGCGTAGGAGCTGAGCTCTGCACTTCACTCTAATGACCGACCTCGTTGATTTGAATGGGTAACATTTATTTTGTGAAATGTTGATATGTCTAGTATGTTCACGTAAAATTATACCCAGTTCCTTTTTAATCCGTATTCTACTATTTTGGAGTCATTTCTACCCGATTTCGACACATTTCTACTAATTTCTACCTGATTTCTACCACAGTTCACTATCATTCCATTTATAGATTGAATTTCTATAGAAGCTAGGTCTAGAGAAAAGTTATTTTCATGTCGCAGATCAAAGGCTAAGCTCAAACATCAGGCGTTTTTCATACAGGGAATACCAAGTTACATCATTATAACTGGAAACCAAACGGATTTTATGGTTCAATTTTTTACAGTAAAAAACCTATTATAAAACTATAGTTTGTAATTTTTCAATCCGGTTTGATCCAGTTTAATCAGTTAATCCGGTTTTAAATTTCTATAATAATCATCCTTGAACCCAATAATTACTTTAAATAAACATTATTGATATTCAATCACTTAAAATCGCAATTAATATCATTTATCAACCCCAAAGGTTCAATCGTTAGCGCATTTACCTCGTAGGGATTCCTTATTGTACGTGTTTCTTGCAAAACCTCCCGATTCCGGCTTTCTTTCTAGTATAAAAACTCATGATGGAATATGCATTTAATGAATAAGTCATTATACGATCAGTATGAGCCTCATACAAGCGTAGAAGCGGAGCTCTGCTATTGGCTCTTATGATGCACCGACCTCGCTGATTTGAATGGATAACATTTATTTTGTGAAATGTTGATATGTCTAGTATGTTTACGTAAAATTATACCAAGTTCCTTTTTCTTCAATATTCTACTATTTTGGAGTAATTTTTACCCGATTTTGACCCATTTCTACTCATTTCTATCAGATTTCTACCACGGTTCACTATCATTCCATTTATAGATTGAATTTCTATAGGAGCTAGGTTTAGAGAAAAGTTATTTGCATGTCACAGATCAAAGGCTAAGCTCAACCATCAGATGTTTTTCATACGGGGAATACCAATTTACTTCATTGTAACCGGAAACAAAACGGATTTTACAGTTCGATTTTCTTACAATAAAAAACATATTATAAAACTGTAGTTTGTCATTTTTCAATCCGGTTTGATCCAGTTTAATAAGTCAATCCGGTTTTTCAATTTCTATAATAATCATCCTCGAACACTATAATTACTTTAAATAAACATCATTGATATTCAATCACATAAAATCGTAATTAAAATCATTTATCGACCCCAAATGCTCAATCGTTATCGCTTTTACCTCGTAGGGGTTCCTTATTGTATGTGTTTCTGGCCAAACCTCCTGATTCCGGCTTTCCTTCCAGTATAAAAACTCATGATGGAATATGCATTTAATGAAATAAGTCATTATATGGTCAGCATGATCAGCCTCATACAAGCGTAGAAGCGGAGCTCTGGTATTGGCTCTTATGACCGACCTCGTTGATTTGAATGGATCACATTTATTTTGTGAAATGTTGATATGTCTAGTAAGTTTACGTAAAATTCAAGTTCATTTTTAATCCATATTCTACTATTTTTGAGCAATTTCAACCCGATTTTGACCCATTTCTACTTATTTCTACGTGATTTCTACCACAATTCACTATCATTCCATTTATATATTGAATTTCTATAGGAGCTAGGTCTAAGAGAAAAGTTATTTACATGTCGCAGATCAAATCCTAAGCTCAACCATCATACATTTTTAACACGTGGAATACCAATTTACTTCACTATAACCGGAAACCAAACGGATTTTACGGTTTGATGTTTTTACAATAAAAAACCTATTATAAAACTGTATTTTGTCATTTTTCAATCCGGTTTGATCTAGTTTAATCAGTTAATCCAGTTTTTCAATTTCTATAATAATCATCCTTGAACACTGTAATTACTTTGAATAAAAACATTGATATTCAATCATTTAAAATCGTAATTAAAATCATTTATCAACCCAGAATGCTCGAACTTTAGCGCATTTACCTCGCGGGGTTCCTTATCGTACGTGTTGCTTGCCAAACCTCCCAATTCCGGAATTCCTTTCAATATGGTAAAACTCATGATGGAATTTGCATTTAATGAAACAAGTCATTATACGGTCAGCATGAGCCTCATACAAGCATAGAAGCAGAGCTCTGCAGTTGGCTCTAATGACCGACCTTGCTGATTTGAATGGATATAATTTATTTTGTGAAATGTTGATATGTCTATTATCTTTACGTAAAATTATACCAAGTTCCTTTTCAATCCATATTCTTCTAGTTTGGACTCATTTCTACATGATTTCGACCCATTTCTACCTGATTTCTACCACAGTTCACTATCATTCCATTTGTAGATTGAATTTCTATAGCAGCTAGATCTAGAGAAAAGTTATTTGCATGTCGCAGATCAAAGGCTAAGCTCAACCATCAGACGTTTTTCAAACATGGAATACCAATTTACTTCACTATAACCGGAAACCAAACAGATTTTACGGTTCGATGTTTTTACAATAAAAAAAATATTATAAAACATTAGTTTGTCATTTTTCAATCCGTTTTGATCCAGTATAATCAGTTAGTCTGGTTTTTCAATTTCTATAATAATCATCCTTGAACACTATAATTACTTTAAATAAACATCATTGATATTCAATCACTTAAAATCATAATTAAAATCATTTATCAACCCCAAATGCTCGATCGTTAGCACATTTACCTCGTAGGGGTTCCTTATCGTACGTGTTACTAGCCAATCCTCCCGAATCCGGTTTTCCATCCATTATGGTGAAACTAATGATGGAATATGGATTTTATAAAATAAGTCATTATACGGTCAGCATGAGCCCCATACAAGCGTAGAAGCGGAGCTCTGCAGTTGGCTCTAATGACCGACCTCGCTGATTTGAATGGATAAATTTATTTTGTGGAATGTTGATATGTCTAGTATGTTTACGTAAAATTATACCAAGTTTCTTTTTAATCCATATTTTACTATTTTGAACTCATATCTACTCCATTCGACCCTTTTCAACTCATTTCTAGCGGATTTCTACCACAGTTCACTATCATTCCATTTACAGATTGAATTTCTGTAGCAGCTAGGTCGAGAGAAAAGTTATTTGCGTGTCGCGGATCAAAGGCTAAGCTCAACCATCAGACGTTTTTAATACGGGGAATACCAATTTACTTCATTATAACCGGAAACCAAACGGATTCACGGTTTGCTTTTTTTACAATAAAAAACCTATTATAAAACTATAGTTTGTCATTTTTCAATCCGGTTTCATCCAGTTTAATCAGTTAAATCGGTTTTTCAATTTCTATAATAATCATCCTTGAACCCTATAATTACTTTAAGTAAATGTCATTGATATTCAATCACTTAAAATTGTAATTAAAATCATTTATCAACCCCAAATGCACGATCATTAGCGCAATTACCTCGTAGGGGTTCCTTATCGTACGTGTTGCTTGCCAAACCTCCCGATACTGGATTTCCTTCCAGTATTGTAAAACTCATGATGGAATATGCAATTAATTAAATAAGTCTTTATACGGTCAGCATGAGCCCATTACAAGCATAGAAGCGGAGGTCTGGAGTTGGCTCTAATTACCGACCTTGCTTATTTGAATTGATAACATTTATTTGTGAAATATTGATATGTCTAGTATGTTTATGTAAAATTATACCAAGTTCCTTTTTAATCTATATTCTACTATTTTGGATTCCTTTCAACCCGATTTCAACCCATTTCAGCTCATTTCTACCTGATTTCTACCGATGTTCACTATCATTCCATTTATAGATTCAATTTCTATATCGGCTAGGTCTAGAGAAAAGTTATTTGCATGTCGCAGATCAAAGGCTAAGCTCAACCATCAGATGGTTTTAATATGTGGAATACATATTTACTTCATTGTAACCGGAAACCAAACGGATTTTACGGTTCGATTTTCTTACAATAAAAAACCTATTATAAAACTGTAGTTTCTCATTTTTCAATCCGGTTTGATCCAGTTTAATAAGTTAAGCCGGTTTTTCAATTTCTTTAATAATCTTCCTTGAACACTATAATTACTTTAAATAAACGTCATTGATATTCAATCACTTAAAATGGTAATTAAAATCATTTATCAACCCCAAATGCTCGATCGTTAGCGCAATTACCATGCAAGGGTTACTTATCGTACGTGTTGCTTGCAAAACCCCCCGATTACGGCTTTCCTACCAGTATTGTAAAACTAATGATAGAATATGCAATTAATAAAATAAGTCATTAAACGGTCAGCTTGAGCGTCATATAAGCGTGGAAGCGGAGCTCTACAGTTGGCTCTAAAGACCGACCTCGCTGATTTGAATGGATAACATTTATTTTGTGAAATGTTATTACGTCTAGTATGTTTACGTAAAATTATATCAAGTTCCTTTTTAATCTATATTCTACTATTTGGCGTCATTTCTATCCAATTTCGACCCATTTCTTCTAATTTCTACCTGATTTCTACCACAGTTCAATATCATTCCATTTATAGATTGAATTCCTATTGCAGCTAGGTCTAGAGAAAAGTTATTTACATGTCGCAGATCAAAGGCTAAGCTCAACCATCAGACGTTTTTCATACGGAGAATACCAATTTACTTCATTATTACAAGAAACCATACGGATTTTACGGTTCAATTTTCTTACAATAAAAAACCTATTATAAAACTGTAGTTTGTCATTTTTCAATCCGGTTTGGTCCATTTTAATAAGTTAATCTGGTTTTTCAATATCTATAATAATCATCCTTGAACACTACAATTACTTTAAATAAACATCATTGATATTCAATCACTTAAAATCGTAATTAAAATCATTTATAAACCCTTAATGCTCGATCGTTAGCGCATTTACCT
Source organism: Gentiana straminea (assembly GCA_036785695.1). Lineage (NCBI taxonomy): Eukaryota > Viridiplantae > Streptophyta > Magnoliopsida > Gentianales > Gentianaceae > Gentiana > Gentiana straminea. The sequence goes on from JAVUPR010000100.1 coordinate 1,567,015, forward strand.
TGCAGGAGTTCTTATCAAACGTGTTGCTTGTCAAACCTCCTGATTCCGGCTTTCCTTCTAGTATGGTAAAACTCTTGATGAAATATGAATATAATGGAATAAGTCATTATACGTTCAGCATGAGCCTCATACAAGCGTAGATGCAGAGATTTGCAGCTGGCTAGAATGACCCACCTCGCTAATTTGAATGGATAACATTTATTTTCTGAAATGTTGATATGTCTAGTATGTTTATGTAAAAGTATACCAAGTTCCATTTTAATCCATATTCTACTATTTTGGACTCATTTCTACCCGATTTCAACCCATTTCTACTCATTTTTACCGGATTTCTACCACAGTTCACTATCATTCCATTTGTAGATTCAATTTATATAGCAGCTTGGTCTAGAGAAAATTTATTTACATGTCGCAGATCAAAGGCTAAGCTCAACCATCAGACCTTTTTTATACGGGGAGTACCAATTTACTTCATATAACCGGAAACCAAACGGATTATACAGTTTGATTTTTTTACAATATAAAACCTATTATGAAACTGTAGTTTGTCATTTTTCAATCCGGTTTGATCCAGTTTAATCAGTTAATCCGGTTTTTCAATTTCTATAATAATCATGCTTGAACACTATAATTACTTTAAATAAACATCATTGATATTCAATCACTGAAAATCGTAATTAAAATCATTTATCAACCCCAAATGCTCGATCGTTAGCGCTTTTACCTCGCAGGGGTTCCTTACCGTACGTGTTGCTTGCCAAACCGTCCGATTCCGGCATTCCTTCTAGTATGGTAAAACTCAAGATGGAATATGCATTTAATGAAATAAGTCATTTTTTGGTCATGATGGTCCTCATACAAGCGTAGAAGCGGTGCTCTGCAGTTGGCTCTAATGACCGTCCTCGCTGATTTGAAGAGATAACATTTATTTTTGAGAAATGTTGATATGTCTAGTAGGTTTACGTAAAATTATACCAATTTCCTTTTTAATCCATATTCTACTATTTTGGAGTCATTTTTACCCAATTTCGATACTTTTCTACTCATTTCTTGTGGATTTCTACCACAGTTCAATATCATTACATTTATAGATTGAATATCTATAGCGGCTAGTTCTAGAGAAATGCTATTTGCATATCGCAGATCAAAGGCTAAGCTCAACCATCAGATCAAAGACTAAGCTCAACCACTGATTGATCCAGTTTAATAAGTTAATCCGGTTTTTCAATATCTATAATAATCATCCTTGAACACATTAATTACTTTAAATAAACATCTGTTATATTCAATCACTTATAATCGTAATTGAAATCATTTATCAACCCTTAATGCTCGATCGTTAGTGCATTTACCTCGTAGGGGATCCTTATCGTACGTGTTGCTTGCACAAGCTCCCGATTCCGGCTTTCCATCCAGTATGGTAAAACTCATGGAATATTCATTTACTGAAATTAATCATTATACGGTCAGCATGAGTCTCATACAAGCTTAGAAGCGGAGCTCTGTAGTTGGCTCTAATGATCGACCACGCTGATTTGAATGGATATCATTTATTTTGCGAAATGTTGATATGTCTAGTATGTATATGTAAAATTATACCAAGTTCCTTTTATATCCATATTCTACTATTTTGGACTCATTTCTACCTGATTTCAACCCATTTCTACTCATTTCTACCTGATTTCCACAACAGTTCACTATCATTCCACTTATAGATTGAATATTTATAGCAGCTAGGTCTAGAGAAAAGTTATTTGCATGTCACAGATCAAAGGCTAAGCTCAAACATAAGAACCAATTTAACCAGGAAATACCAATTTACTTCATTGTAACTGTAGTTTGTCATTTTTCAATTTGGTATGATTCAGTTTAATAAGTTAATCCGGTTTTTCAATGTCTATAATAATAATACGTGAACACTATAATTACTCTAAATAAACATCATTGATATTAAATCACTTAAAATCGTAATTAAAATCATTTATCAACCCCAAATGATCTATCATTAGCGCATTTACATCGCAGGGGTTCCTTATCGTATGTGTTGCTTGTCAAACCTCCCGATTCCGGCTTTCCTTCCAGTATGGTAAAACTCATGATGGAATATGCATTTACTGAAATAAGTCATTTCTACACGATTTTGACACATTTTCACTCATTTCTCCCTGACATAGTTCACTACTATTCCATTTATAGATTGAATTTATATAGTTGCTAGGTCTAGAGAAATGTTATTTGCATGTCGCAGATCAAAGGCTAATTAATATCAACCATCAGACGTTTTTCATACGGGGACTACCAATTTACTTCATTGTAACCGGAAAATAAACGGATTTTACGGTTCGATTTTCTTACTATGAAAAACCTATTATAAAACTTTAGTTTGTCAATTTTCAATTCGATTTGATCTAGTTTAATCTGTTAGTCTGGTTTTTCAATTTCTATAATAATCATCCTTGAACACTATAATTACTTTAAATAAACATCATTGATATTCAATCACTTAAAATCGTAATTAAAATCATTTATCAACCCTAAATGCTCAATCGTTAGCACATTTACCTCGTAGGGGTTCCTTATCGTACGTGTTACTTGCCAAACCTCCCGATTCCAGCTTTCCGTCCATTATGGTAAAACTCATGAAGGAATATGAATTTTATAAAATAAGTCATTATACGGTAGCATGAGCTTCATACAATCGTAGAAGCGGAGATCTGCAGTTGGCTCTACTGATCAACCTCGCTGATTTGATTGGATAACATTTACTTTGCGAAATGTTGATATGTGTAGTATGTTTACGTAAAATTATACCAAGTCCCTTTTTAATCCATATTCTACTGTTTTGGACTCATTTCTACCCTATTTTGACCCATTCTACCTGATTTATACCACAGTTCACTATCTTCCATTTATAGATTGAATTTCTATAGCAGCTAGATCTAGAGAAAATTTATTTGCATGTCGCAGATCAAAGGCTAAGCTCAAACATAAGAACCAATTTAACCGGGGAATACCAATTTACTTCATTGTAACTGTAGTTTTTCATTTTTCAATCTGGTTTGATTCAGTTTAATAAGTTAATCCGGTTTTTCAATGTCTATAATAATAATCCTTGAACACTATAATTACTTTAAATAAACATCATTGATATTAAATCACTTAAAATCATAATTAAAATCATTTATCAACCCCAAATGATCTATCGTTAGCGCATTTACCTCACATGGGTTACTTATCGTACGTATTGCTTGTCAAACCTCCCGATTCCGGCTTTCCTTAAAGTATGGTAAAACTCATGATGGAATAAGCATTTACTGAAATAAGTCATTTCTAACCAATTTCGACACATTTCTACTCATTTCTCCCTGATTTCTACCACAGTTCACTACTATTCCATTTATAGCTAGAATTTCTATAGCTGCTAGGTCTAGAGAAATGTTATTTGCATGTCGCAGATCAAAGTCTAATTAAGATCAACCATCAGACGTTTTTCATATGAGGAATACCAATTTACTACTTTGTAACCGGAAACCACGGATTTTACGGTTCGATTTTCTTACTATAAAAAACCAATTATAAAAGTTTAGTTTGTCAATTTTCAATCTAGTTTGATCCAGTTTAATCAGTTAGTCTGGTTTTTCAATTTCTATAATAATCATCCTAGAACACTATAATTAATTTAAATAAACATCATTCATATTCAATTACTTAAAATCGTAATTAAAATCATTTATCAACCCTAAATGCTCGATCGTTAGCGCTTTTACCTCGCAGGGGTTCCTTACCGTACGTGTTGCTTGCCAATTCGCCCGATTCCGGCATTCCTTCCAGTATGGTAAAACTCAAAATGGAATATCCATTTGATGAAATAAGTCATTATTCGGTCAGCATGAGCCTCATAAAAGCGTAAAAGCAGAGCTCTGCAGTTGGCTCTAATGGCCAACCTCGCTGATTTCAAGGGATAACATTTATTTTTGTGAAATGTTGATATGTCTGGTATGATTGCGTAAAATTATACCAAGTTCCTTTTTAATCCATATTCTACTATTTTAGAGTCATTTCTACCCTATTTCGACGCATTTCCACTCATTTCTACCTGATTTCTACCATAATTCACTATCATTCCATTTATAGATTGAATTTCTATAGCGGCTAGGTCTTGAGAAATGTTATTTGCATGTCGCATATCAAAGGCTAAGCTCAACCATCAGACGTTTGTCATACGGGGAATACCAATTTACTCCATTGTAACCGGAAACCATACGGATTTTACGGTTTGATTTTGTTACAATAAAAAACCTATTATAAAACTGTAGTTTGTCATATTTCAATCCGGTTTGGTTCTAGTTTAATAAGTTAATCTGGTTTTTCAATATCTATAATAATCATCCTTGAACACTACAATTACTTTAAATAAACATCATAGATATTCAATCACTTAAAATCGTAATTGAAATCATTTATCAACCCTTAATGCTCGATCGTTAGCACATTTACCTCGCAGGAGTTCCTTATCGTGCGTGTTTCTTCTCAAAACTCCCGATTCCAGATTTCCTTCTAGTATGGTAAAACTCTCGATGGAATATGCATTAATGAAATAAGTTATTATATGGTTAGCATGAGCCTCATACAAGCGTAGAAGCGGAGATCTGCAGTTGCTAGAATGACCAACCTCGCTGATTTGAATGGATAACATTTATTTTGTGAAATGTTGATATGTCTAGTATGTTTATGTAAAATTATACCAAGTTCCTTGTTCATCCAGATTCTACTATTTTGGACTCATTTCTACCTGATTTCAACCCATTTCTACTCATTTTTATCTGCTTTCTACCACAGTTCACTGTCATTCCATTTATAGATTCAATTTCTATAGCAGCTTGGTCTAGAGAAAAAGTATTTGCATGTCGTAGATCAAAGGCTAAGCTCAACCATCAGACCTTTTTTATACGGGGAATAACAATTTACTTCATTATAACCGGAAACCAAATGGATTTTACGGTTTGTTTTTTTACATTAAAAAACATATTATGAAACTGAAGTTTGTCATTTTTCAATCCGGTTTGATCGAGTTTAATCAGTTAATCCGGTTTTTCAATTTCTATAATAATCATGCTTGAACACTATAATTACTTTAAATAAACATCATTGATATTCAATCACTGAAAATCGTAATTCAAATCATTTATCAACCCTTAATGCTCGATCGTTAGCGCATTTACCTCGCAGGAGTTCCTCATCGTACGTGTTGCTTGTCAAACCTCCCGATTCTGGCTTTCCTTCTAGTATGGTAAAACTCTTGATGGAATATGAATTTAATGGAATAAGTCATTATACGGACATCATGAGCCTCATACAAGCGTAGATGCGGAGATCTGCAGTTGGCTAGAATGACCCACCTCGCTAATTTGAATGGATAACATTTATTTTCTGAAATATTGATATGTCTAGTATGTTTATGTAACCACAGTTCACTATCATTCCATTTGAAGATTCAATTTCTGTAGCAGCTTGTTCTAGAGAAAATTTATTTGCATATCGCAGATCAAAGGCTAAGCTCAACCATCAGACCTTTTTAATATGGGGAATACCAATTTACTTCATATAACCGGAAACCAAACGGATTTTACGGTTTCATTTTTTTACAATAAAAAACCTATTATGAAACTGAAGTTTGTCATTTTTCAATCCGGTTTGATCAAGTTTAATCAGTTAATATGGTTTTTCAATTTATATAATAATCATGCTTGAACACTATAATTATTTTAAATAAACATCATTGATATTCAATCACTAAAAATCGTAATTAAAATCATTTATCAACCCCACATGCTCTATCGTTAGCGCTTTTACCTCGTAGGGGTTACTTACCGTACGTGTTGATTGCCAAACCGCCCGATTCTGGCATTCCTTCCAGTATGGTAAAACTCAAGATGGAATATGCATTTTTTTGAAATAAGTCATTTTTTGGTCAGCATGAGCCTCATACAAGCGTAGAAGCGGAGCTCTGCAGTTGGCTCTAATGACCGATTTTGCTGATTTGAAGGGATAATATTTATTTTTGTGAAATGTTGATATGTCTAGTATGTTTACGTAAAATTATACCAAGTTCCTTTTTAATGCATATTCTACCTTTTTGGAGTCATTTCTACCAAAATTCGATACTTTTCTACTCATTTCTACCTGATTTCTACCACAATTCAATATCATTACATTTATAGATTGAATATCTATAGCGGCTAGTTCTAGAGAAATGTTATTTGCATGTCGCAGATCAAAGGCTAAGCTCAACCATCAGACGTTTGTCATACGGGGAATACAAATTTACTTCATTGTAACAGGAAACCAAACGGATTTTACGGTTCAATTTTCTTACAATAAAAACCCTATTATAAAATTGTAGTTTATCATTTTTCAATCCGGTTTGATCCAGTTTAAAAAGTTAATCCGGTATTTCAATATCTATAACAATCATCCTTGAACACAATAATTACTTTAAATAAACATCAGTTATATTCAATCACTTAAAATCATAATTTAAATCATTTATCAACCCTTAATGCTCGATCGTTAACGCATTTACCTCGCAGGGGATCCTTATCGTACGTGTTGCTTGCCAAACCTCCCGATTCCGGCTTTCCATCCAGTATGGTAAAACTCATGGAATATGCATTTTGTGAAATAAATCATTATAAGGTTAGCATGAGTCTCGTACAAGCGTAGAAGCGGAGCTCTGTAGTTGCCTCTAATGATCGACCACGCTGATTTGAATGGATAACATTTATTTTGCGAAATGTTAATATGTCTAGTATGTTTATGTAGAATTATAACAAGTTCCTTTTCAATCCATATTCTACTATTTTGGACTCATTTCTACCCGATTTCAACCCATTTCTACTCATTTCTACCTGATTTCCACCACAATTCACTATCATTCCATTTATATAATGAATTTCTATAGCAGCTAGTTCTAGAGAAAAGTTATTTGCATGTCACAGATCCAAGGCTAAGCTCAAACATAAGAACCAATTTAACCGGGGAATACCAATTCACTTCATTGTAACTGTAGTTTGTCATTTTTCAATATGGTTTGATTCAGTTTAATAAGTTAATCCGGTTTTTCAATGTCTATAATAATAATCCTTGAATACTATAATTACTTTAAATAAACATCATTGATATTAAATCACTTAAAATCGTAATTAAAATCATTTATCAACCCCAAATGCTCTATCATTAGCGTATTTACATCGCAGGGGTTCCTTATCGTACGTGTTGCATGTCAAACCTCCCGATTCCGGCTTTCCTTCCAGTATGGTAAAACTCATGATGGAATATGCATTTACTGAAATAAGTCATTTCTACCCGATTTCGACACATTTTTACTCATTTCTCCCTGATTTCTACCACAGTTCACTACTATTCCAGTTCTAGATTGAATTTCTATAGCTGCTAGGTCTAGAGAAATGTTATTTGCATGTCACAGATCAAAGGCTAATTAAGATCAACCATCAGACATTTTTCATACGGGGAATACCAATTTACTTCATTGTAACCAGAAAATAAACGGATTTTATGGTTCGATTTTCTTACTATGAAAAACCTATTATAAAACTTTAGTTTGTCAATTTTCAATCCGGTTTGATCCAGCTTAATCAGTTAGTCTGGTTTTTCAATTTCTATAATAATAATCCTTGAACACTATAATTACTTTAAATAAACATCATTGATATTCAATCACTTAAAATCGTAATTAAAATCATTCAACCCCAAATGCTCGATCGTTAGCGCGTTTATTTCGCAGGGGTTCCTTATCATACGTGTTACTTGCCAAACCTCCTGATTCCGGATTTCCTTCCATTATGGTAAAACTAATGAAGGAATATGGATTTTATAAAATAAGTCATTATACGGTCAGCATGAGCTTCATACAAGCGTAGAAGCGGAGATTTGGAGTTGGCTCTACTGACCGACCTCGCTGATTTGAATGGATAACATTTATTTTGTGAAATGTTGATATGTTTAGTATGTTTACGTAAAATTATACCAAGTTCCTATTTAATCCATATTCTACTATTTTGGACTCATTTCTACCCTATTTCGACCCATTTCTACCTGATTTCTACCACATTTCACTATCATTCCATTTATAGATTGAATTTCTATAGCAGCTAGATCTAGAGAAAAGTTATTTGCATGTCGCAGATCAAAGGCTAAGCTCAAACATAAGAACCAATTTAACCGGTGCACTAGTAGCCCACGTGACATCTTCTAGTAAGCTCCATCTCGAGTATCTAAAACCATAGAAACAAAAACCAAGGCAAACACATGCACTAGAAAAGTCCACGTGCCAAAAGATGGTGATAGATACGAGATATATAAAAAAAAAAGCCATGCCACAAATAACGAGTCGAAGCATATCAAGCATACTGGACGGGAATCGCATTGGATGTAAAGATAATCAAAAGAAACACAGAGCATCCATGCATAAAATAAAGCCACAGAGGCTCACAAAAAAAAACATCCCCGTCTATGTACAAAAGCCAGAACCAAAAGGAAATTCTCACCCCAACCTCTCTTTTAAGCCAAACTCTCCTCTCTTGCACCCAAAGACCACTCCCAACACATTATTACTACCAAAAAGGTGGGTTGCCTCCCCCAAGCGCCTTTGTTTTACATCGTTGGCTCGACAAGATGACTTATACGGTGCCAATTGTTTCAAAGTTATACTATTGGCACAGGCGAGAAAAGGTAGAAATGCTTTGTTTAACGTCGTTAGCATCGACGTAGTGGCACTAAACGGACTCATACCTCAAAAGACTCAAAGCAACGACCCGAACCACAAAGCATCACAAAGCACCTTAACACATAGCATATCAATCATAAGTATATTCATGAGAGACGCCGCGAGGGGGTTTTAAAGGGGTGGAGTTAACATATGGGGTACCTCTTCTAGCTCGTGAAGTTACCTCTTGCCAAACACTCAATATTTTCTTTTCTGGTTGCCGCTCCGGTTTCTCTTTAAGGTGCCATTTGCTTGGGGTTCTTCTTTTCTTCACATTGCCTTTGAGTTCAATTCCCGGTTCTATGATGAGTGGCTTATGGTCCGGATGAGACAATGATGGTGAGACGGGCGATCCCGGTTTATCCTTGGTCTTGATCTTTACTCCATCAACGACCTTTTGTGCATCCACCGTGTCTTCTACAGTTAGCTCCTTTTCAACCTATGGGTTAGTGGTAGCAACAAAACAAGCAAAAGTAGATTTGACAGAATGACAAGCAAGAGATTTAGACTTATAAACATTCAATGTCACGCTCTCCTTACCCACATGAAAAGTAATATCACCACTCTTCACATCTATGCTAGCATCACTCGTAGTCAAGAAAGGACGACCAAGCAAAACCGAAGTTTTAGAATCCATCGCCATGTCTAAGACGACAAAATCTACGGGAAAGGTAAATTTATCTATTTGCACAAGAACATCCTCCGCTACCCCCATATGTGTCCTAACCGACCTATCCGCCATTTGTAAGGTCATCCCCGTGGCTTCTAGCTCACCCAACCCTAACTTTTCATACAAAGCCCTAGGCATTAAGCTCACGAAGCTCTAGGTCACACAACACATTTTCAATCACGGTATCGCCAATAGTAATAGGGATGGTGAACCCACCTCGATCTCTCATTTTTGGGGGTATCTTACTATCAAAAATCGCCGAACATTCTTCATTCAAACATACCAAACCTTCAATTTTACTCTTATCATTTAACAAGCCTTTTAAGACTTTACAATAAGCAGGCATGTTTGCAAGTGCTTCAAGTAAGGGAATGGTCAAGTCAATTTTACGCAAAATTTCAATGAAACGGTTCTGAGCTTGGTTCAAACGACTTTTTCTATGACCTTTAGGTGGATAAGGGAGAGTACTCAAATCAAAATCTTTAGGAGGAGGAGGGATCATACCTTTCTTACCTTTGGCGCGTGGGGAAGACGGCTCTTTCATTGGCTCTTTCCTTTCCATTGCTTTACTCGGTTCCCCATCTTCAATGTCAATTGCTGCAAATTCCTTCTCCTTGTCTGTCACTTTCTCTTTCTTTGCAATCGCCAACTCTTCCTTTACGGCTTCCAATTCTCTTCTCATTGCTTCCAACTCTGTCTCAATATTTCCTTTTTCCAAGTCTTCTTCCTCAACCGGCCTATAGAAATCATCATCTTCATCAATACCCCTTTCTCTCTTTGATAGATTTTGAGTCCTTCCTCCTCGAGCATTATCAACACCCACCTCTTTACCACTTCTCAAAAATAGGGCCTTCACATTTCGGGGATTATTTTCCATGTCGCTCGGTAAGCCTCATTTCAAGTTCACCATGGCATTATCGGTGATTTGCCCCATGTGTGTTTCGAGATTCCGAATGGCGGACCCATGTTTTAAGTTCATCTCAACCATGTCCTTTTTTATCTCCGCAAAGTTTTTGTTCATTTGCTCCAATATGACATCGGTTGCACTCTTTTGAGGAATGGGAGCAAGTGGTGGAGGAGTTGCTTGGTAAGTACCCCCTTGTTGTTGATGTTGAGATTGTTGAGGATAGTATTGGGCTTGTTGGTTAGGCTCTTGATAAAATGAACTTTGATTTTTCCTATAAGCTTGGTTCTGGCCTTGGTCAAAATACCGGTTCCAATTCTTCCCTTGATGGTTTTGATTCCAACCTTGATTATTATTTCTCCAAGATCCATCACTTTGTTGATCATAATTACCATCTTGACTTTGCCCCACATAATTCACCTCATAACATTGAGAATTATCCACAACCGGTTGCTCGTTTTGTTGGCCTTGTTCGGCGCTTTGAAATTGATTCATAACCGGATTGTAGCCCAAGTGCCCCGCACTCAGTTTCCCCATGGCATACATGTTCATCATTTTCTTGGCTAGATCGGTTGGACTATCTTGTGACAAAAAACTAGCTTGTCCTTGCATTGAGGATCGTGGATATGACATATTTTGAGATTTGTGTGTCATCCCACAATCCTTAGCCAAATGTTGGCCTCCACATATTTGGCAAAGCCTTGCCTTTTCATTTTCTCTTTCAAGGTTCTCCAACCTTTGCTCCATCGTTTGCATCTTAGCTTGACATTGCTCATTTGTTTCCACTTCCTTCACTTCAACCAATCCCGGCTTTTTAGTCCTTGGCCCTTTTCTACTTGAAGACACATATTGCTTTGAGGTCTCGGCAATTTTCTCGATTTGATTTATAGCCACCTCCGGTACCATCCTCATAATATCCCCATTACACGAAGCATGCAAGGTCCCTTGGTGCACCGGCTCCAACCCTCGGAAAAATGCATGAACTACCTCAAAAGGTCTCAATCCGTGCCCCGGGCACTCTCTTAATAACGCTTTAAATCTATCCCAGGACTCATACAATTTTTCTCCTTCATAGGCATTAAACAAGATAATAGCCTCTTTCATGTCCAATGTCTTTGATGGCGGGTAATACTTGAATAGAAATGTCATAACCACGTCCTCCCAAGTGTGCAAAGAATCATGAGCCAATGAGTCATACCATGTCTTGGCTTGTTCCTTCAAGGCGAAGGGAAATAGCATAAGTTTAAGCGCTTCGTCACCGACTCCATTTATCTTGGTAATGTGCACAATTTGTAGGAAATGATCAATGAACATATGAGGATTTTCCATGGCGGTTCCCTTGAATATAGCATTGTCTCCCAACAAATGTATGATATTTCTATTCAATTCCAAGTTATTGGCGGCCACTGATGAGCTAAAATTTACCCCTCAAAAATACATTTATAAAAACTCGTAACTGTGGGTAAACTAACTCTCTAACTGGCAGAGTACCAGGTCGATTGTTAGAATAGCTACAGGAGTACGAGGTCGATCCCAAGAGAAATGTGGTTGTGAGTACCAAAGCGAACGTAGAACTTAGTCTAGGCGATCAAAGTTTAGGTGGAGTGTTTATAACTAATGCAAAAAGTAAAGATTATTCTAACGAGATTAAAAAGCATAGCCGAGTTATGATCCAACAAAGTTATCTCCCCACGGGAAAAACTTGATAAGGAGTGTGTTTTATCGAGTTCAGTTTATATGATATTCACGGGTGTTAACTCTCTATTCTTGCGTTAAGATCTGAACAGCTCTCACTTAACCCCAATACTAGGTTTATTAACCCTCGCTTTAGAGAGCTAACTTGCCTAACATGGTTGACCGGAATAAAAAACCGCTGAAAAACCTCACAAAAACATAATTTTAATGTGTCACTTAGGTTGCCAATCTAACGATTAAGACTATGGTTTAGTGATTCTAAAACATGTTTCATTCATCTCGTAAAGATAAGAATCTCACATAGGCATAGTCCAGATCTGTCACTCAGGTTGTCAATCTGACAATCAAGACTATGATTAGTGATACTCAGATCCCACATCTCACCGCAAACATTTATAAGCTCGATATAACAATGAACAAGGTTGTCAATCTCGTTCAAGGTTATCAAAATGATCAAAACAAGTTTAAAACATGAGTTTATAATAAAAACGTTTAATTAAGCACAACACAACTCCCATATCGTCTCCCGAGGGTTGATTTCACCCGTTTTCACATAATTCGGCTATGTATATATTTAGCTACACATATAGTTAATATATATATATAAATATATATATCAATACATAAGTATATATATAGATATAGGTATATAGATCTATAAATATATATATAGATACATATATATATATATATATATATATATATATATATATATATATATATATATATATATATATATATATATATATATATATATATAAGTAGATAGATATATAAAAGAAACAAAAATGAAAGAAACAACAATGGAGAAAACGATAAATAAAAAAAAAAGCTTACTATTATAACGGCGATATCAAAAGCTTGATATTACAACTATTTCAGCAACACCGAACTTCTGATAATTCCCCGAGCATTACAACGATACTAATATTACTAAATTTATTTCGGCATAAGGCCTTATTACAACCTAAAAACTAAAGAAAATAAGAAGGATAGATATATATATATATATATATACGCTATGTATATATATAATGGTGCACCCGTTCTGCTCGCATCTGAAGCTTATTATATAGGTGAAATTCTCCCAGGCCGGACTGGGCCGGGTAAGGGCCGGACCAGGCCGGAATCATCATAACATTCATCCCCCCAAATTCCGGATAAAAATTTATATTTTGGAATAAAACTTTAAAAATTCATATCTTGAGTTCTGGATCTTCAAATGACATTATTCAAGAGGCATTGGAAAGCTCGTTGAAAAATATACAACTTTCATGAAGGACTCTTCTTCAGAAAATGTCTTTTTGATGGGCCATTCGCTCATCGAAGATATTTCTCGATTTCCACTAAATCGAATCGATTAGTCACTTGACCACTTGACTTAATGATACTTGAGTTGTAGAAGTCCGATTGACGTGATTCAAAATGCCGTTTGACTTAATGATACTTGAGTTGGAAAGCTCTCTTTCAAAGATCTACAATTTTCATTAAGGACACTTCTTCAGAAAATGCCGTTTTAATGAGTCATTTGTTCGTCGAAGATATAATTCGTTAGTAGTACCACTAACCACTGAGCCACTTGACCACTTAAGTTAGTGGCACACTCTTATATCCCTAAAAATACCTCTTTTAGGCCTCAAAACGTGTCATTACTCGGGATTTTGGTCAACCTATAATTCTGCAATAAACCACCAAAATACCAAACGTAAATCCGACACGACACTCCGGTTACTAAACCGGTACAAAAACTAATAAAAACACATAAAAACACGATATTTTATAAAATATTCATGACTTATATATTTTTATGAAATTTAGGAATTAAAGACTCGAAATGATACAAAAGTGCTCAAAATGATATCAGAAACGGGGTGAAAAGTTATAAAAATAACAGTGAATTTTTCCGTCATCACAACACCCCACTTAGCTTTTGGTCGTCCTCGAACAAAATAAGCGATAAAATAAAATGAATGAGGAAAAATTCATGAAGATAAGATATTAATGACAATCGATGATGCAACCATTCGAATCATAACTACACGTTAACCGCAATATAAATTTATAACGGAGTGTGTGTGAATAATCTCTCAAAAATTATTATCATGCAATTAATCATGAAATCATGCATACAAAACTTGTAGTTGCAAACCATAGGCTTAAGAATGATACCAATCTCCACTAATCGAGACATTTGGATTCAAGAAGTTAGATCGAGTAGGACTTGAAAGGTTATAACGTTAGGCCAGGGTAATTTCGGTTAATCGAAAAGGATATTTTGGGAACTGGAGAAAAAGAAGTACGAGTTAACCTAATCAACTTCAGGTACCACCTCAGTTTTACCATACAAACCATCCAAACTCCTTTTTGATTATTTTTAACATTTTTGGGAACCATAGGATACTAACGCACCCGAACTCATTGCCAAAATCGACTATGTTTCAAGCGTCATGAGGTGAGATCGAATACATTAGCACCTATCTCACTATCCCAACTCTAACATCAAAATAACTTTTGAACTCATCTCTTTAATTCCAACCCTTTATTTCTATATACATCCAAACTTTTATTCATTGGAAACTTCTCGAATTGTTTGAACTTTTTTTTTCTTTTTTTTTTTTTTTTTGTCCAAAACCGAACATCTGGTTCAACCGAGCGCCTTCTCTCCTCATAGCTCAAAACCAAGAAACCAACCGACTAAAAACATCCCCCCCCCCCCACTTCATACTTGTTTTAGCAAATGTGATCCAACAAAAGACTAAGTCCACTCGTAGGGTTAAAATGAAGGGAATGTGACCATAAATAAGGCTCAAAGGTAGGTTTCCGACTAAGTAACAAAACGGCTAAAACGAATGGTGGTCAGACCATTCTTTTAAGGCTTATTAGGGGCTACGAAGGTCAAATGTTTAGGTTTAGGCTTATTTGGCTTTAGTAGGGTCAAAGAGAATGCCATGACCGTCATCCCCAACTTTGATTCCAAACATCTTTCTATTTCGCCTCGAAAGGATATCAAGCCTAAGTTCTAGTTGCTATAAACGTATGCTTACATGATATCATAAAAAAGTTACATGTTAACAAAAGATTGAGATTATACGTTCATAAGGAATTCATGTTATACAAATACATGTGAGGTTAAAATGCACTTACGGTTCAAATTAGTTATACATATCAAATTGATCATTATATCTTCAAATCCATGAAATATATACCTTATACAATTCATTTTAATCAACTCATTTATGCTCGAAAAAGATCCAAAAACTAAGGGTTTAAACACTTACGCCATTTCTAAACCATCCGGACTCTACCCCCACTTACGATTTTGCATTATTCTCGAGTGTAAATGAGATAGAGAGGAAGACTTAGCTTATAAACCAGCGAGAAAGATGCTATCGAATCCCGTAACGCCATGAGAAAGCACGATCCGGATCCCTATACCAAAACAAAAACAACCAACACAAAGCAAACACGGGACATGGTCATCGTGCCAAAATATGCAATAGGGATATGGGAATAATAAGAAAATGGCCATGTCACGTCAGAAAATTCGATAAGCAATATATAGCACATCACATAATAGCTTTAGATGGAAAAATCACCTTCACAGGTTAAGCACAGAACATCTAAGCAACGAGCATAAAACATCAATTCATAGTCAGCTATTCCTAGATTCCTTTTATTACACACAGGAGGAAATACTCACCACTATACTACAACGACCAGAAATTTGAAATAGACTAGATCATAAAATGAAATGTATAAAAGAGTATTGAGTCTTTTATCCCCAGATCCTCAAGGGTTCAACAACCTAAGTCCAAGAAATGATGTATTTGAATGTTTTCTTTTTTCTCCATCGGGATTTTCGGATAACCACCTAATCATTCTCTATTAATGACATTCAAACACTCATCCTGAGACTTGGTTGTGCTTTGTGTTCATCTTTCATACAGATTCTACATTTCATTCAGACTAGGCTTATCCAAATTATTATTATTTAACGGGCTGCCTCCCGGTAGCGCTTTTGTTTAACGTCGTTTGCTCGACAGGTGACTCTAAACAGACTCAATCAACCAAAATCCGAACTCAAGAAGATCAATAGCTTAAGAAAAATTAACAATGCGAGAACCATCGAAATTAAATTGTCTAGAAACGTACCTCGTTTGGCCCTCGATGTTATCTCCTCCTATCCAGAGAATCTTCTTTTATCAGCCTGTCGAACCATCTTCTTTTGAAAATCACCATAAAGCTCATCCATTGGGGAGTATATGAACTGAATCGCAGAAAATTCATCCTCACAGAGTGGATGAATATAGTAATCCGGGACCGTCATATCAACTATTACCAACTTTCCCAGTGGCTTTACCGAAGATGGCCGATCAATCTCTTGCTCCTCTAACTCGAAATCTCATTATAGCAAACCGAATCCTCAACCTTTTTCTCGACACGAACTTCTTCGGTGATAACATCATCATCCTTAACCACCTCACATGTCTCTCGCCTCTTTCACATACCTCACTAATTCAATCAATTTCCCCACCTTGTCTTGAAGATTTCTTATGGTGGAGTCAGTACTTACCTTGAACTCATGCATGTCCAACAGTCGCTCTTGCAAGATCTGGTCCAATTGCTCTAGTTGCTCTATTTGATTGTCGGTGAAGTCTTCTTGTGGCATGGGGGAAAAGCGATCGTATTGACTTTGATTCATTGGAGGTGAGTAGTAGTCCTCTTGCCATTCCGGACAACGATCGGTGGTGAATCAGGTGAAGCTATCAACGTCGAGTATGAACACCATAATCCTGATAAGCACTAGGGTTCGGATAACCCTCATAATATTGTGGTTCATAACTCGAATAACCATAATTCTGATCCGGGTATGCACTAGGGCAATTATAGGACCAAGAACCTTGGTTATTCCGCTGTTGATACTGAGGCTCAGACACAAACTGTTGTTGATAAGGTTGGTAGGGGTATTGTTGTTCAGGTGAGTGGTATTGATTGAAAAATTCATCCATTTAAGCTCAAACTGAAAGATCTCAGAAAACAACAAGAAAACAATAAAATTTTTCTCTTTTTTTTCTTTTTTTTTCGTTTTTTTTTTTATAAATATGGTAGCCGAAGGTCCTAAGCCTCAGTTCTAGCTGGACTTACAAGATATCAACCTAATCTAACAACCCCGTAAAGAGATTGGGTTGAGTACCAAAGTCGTATTCAAACCGAGTTCAGGACAATATCACTTCAAACATCCCACTACTCTTATCGAAAGTAAAATAAAAATAAAAACCTAGGCCCAAGCCTTCGGTTCACTTACAAGATATCACAACAATATCACACATTTCCCCGGCAACGGCGCCAATTTTTGATGAGCTAAAATTTACCCCTCAAAAATACATTTATAAAAACTCGTAACTGTGGGTAAACTAACTCTCTAACTGGCAGAGTACCAGGTCGATTGTTAGAATAGCTACAGGAGTACGAGGTCGATCCCAAGAGAAATGTGGTTGTGAGTACCAAAGCGAACGTAGAACTTAGTCTAGGCGATCAAAGTTTAGGTGGAGTGTTTATAACTAATGCAAAAAGTAAAGATTATTCTAACGAGATTAAAAAGCATAGCCGAGTTATGATCCAACAGGTTATCTCCC
Source organism: Gentiana straminea (assembly GCA_036785695.1). NCBI lineage: Eukaryota > Viridiplantae > Streptophyta > Magnoliopsida > Gentianales > Gentianaceae > Gentiana > Gentiana straminea. The sequence continues at coordinate 1,584,705 of JAVUPR010000100.1, forward strand.
CATAGGAAAAACTTGATAAGGAGTGTGTTTTATCGAGTTCAGTTTATATGATATTCACGGGTGTTAACTCTCTATTCTTGCGTTAAGATCTGAACAGCTCTCACTTAACCCCCATACTAGGTTTATTAACCCTCCATTTAGAGAGCTAACTTGCCTAACATGGTTGACCGGAATAAAAAACCGCTGAAAAACCTCACAAAAACATAATTTTAATGTGTCACTTAGGTTGCCAATCTAACGATTAAGACTATGGTTTAGTGATTCTAAAACATGTTTCATTCATCTCGTAAAGATAAGAATCTCACATAGGCATAGTCCATATCTGTCACTCAGGTTGTCAATCTGACAATCAAGACTATGATTAGTGATACTCAGATCCCACATCTCACCGCAAAATACATTTATAAGCTCGATATAACAATGAACAAGGTTGTCAATCTCGTTCAAGGTTATCAAAATGATCAAAACAAGTTTAAAACATGAGTTTATAATAAAAACGTTTAATTAAGCACAACACAACTCCCATATCGTCTCCCGAGGGTTGATTTCACCCGTTTTCACATAATTCGGCTATGTATATATTTAGCTACACATATAGTTAATATGTATATAAATATATAAATATATATATATATAAATACATAAGTATATATATATATAGTATATATATATATATATATATATATATATATATATATATATATATATATATATATATATATATAAGTAGATAGATATATAAAAGAAACAACAATGAAGAAAACGATAAAAAAAAAAAAAGCTTACTATTATAACGGCGATATCAAAAGCTTGATATTACAACTATTTCAAAGAACACCGAACTTCGATAATTTCCCGAGCATTACAACGATACTAATATTACTAAATTTATTTCGGCATAAGGCCTTATTTACAACCTAAAAACTAAAGAAAATAAGAAGGATATATATATATATATATATATATATATATATATATATATATATATATATATATATATATATATATATATATATATATATATATACGCTATGTATATATATAATGGTGCACCCGTTCGCTCGCATCGAAGCTCATTATATAGGTGAAATTCTCCCAGGACGGACTGGGCCGGGTAAGGGCCGGACCAGGCCGGAATCATCATAACATTCATCCCCCCAAATTTCGGATAAAAATTTATATTTTTGGAATAAAACTTTAAAAATTCATATCTTGAGTTCTGGATCTCCAAATGACATGATTCAAGAGGCATTGGAAAGCTCGTTGAAAAATCTACAACTTTGATGAAGGACTCTTCTTCATAAAATGTCTTTTTGATGGGCCATTCGCTCGTCGAAGATATTTCTCGATTTCCACTAAATCGAATCGATTAGCCACTTGACCACTTGACTTAATGGTACTTGAGTTGTAGAAGTCCGATTGACGTGATTTAAAATGCGTTGGAAAGATCTTTCAAAGATCTACAACTTTCATTAAGGACACTTCTTCAGAAAATGCCGTTTTAATGAGCCATTTATTCGTCGAAGATACAATTCGTTAGTGGTACCACTAACCACTGAGCCACTTGACCACTTAAGTTAGGGGCACACTCTTATATCCCTAAAAATACCTCTTTTAGGCCTCAAAACGTGTCATTACTCGGGATTTTGGTCAACCTATAATTCTGCAATAAACCACCAAAATACCAAACGTAAATCCGACACGACACTCCGGTTACTAAACCAGTACAAAAACTAATAAAAACACATAAAAACACGATATTTTATAAAATATTCATGACTTATATATTTTTTATGAAATTTAGGAATTAAAGACTCGAAATGATACAAAAGTGCTCAAAATGATATCAGAAACGGGGTGAAAAGTTATAAAAATAACAGTGAATTTTTCCGTCATCAGCCACCGGTGGCATTCGAATTGGACTATGCCCCATGGTTGCCGTGGGAGCCATCACAAAGTCTCTACAAGTCAATCCGCCTTGATTTTGCTCTTGTTGACCGTTGAACCAATTAGGCATCGCATTTACACCTTGATTGTGAGCTTGATTTTGGTTCTGTAGAAATTGGTTCAACATCCATGCATTGAACTGTTGCATAAAAAGGGGATCCATTTGATTTCCTGGGGCCCCATGTTGACCATTATGTGGCATTTGCTCATTCACATTCCCGAAGTTATTTCCTTGTCCATTCCCACCTCCTTGTGCATTGTTGTTGACAAGCGGCGGGTTTTGATTCGGGACCCCATTATTGTCCCCCAAATTTCTTTCAAAGCCTTGTTCACCGTTTTGTGCCATACCGGATCCTTCTCCCAACTCACCCAAACTACTCTCTTCAAAGACCGGAATCGACTCCTCTACTTGATAACCTCTTCTTCTTTGACTATTTCTACGCCTTGCGTAAGCTTCAATCCCGTCTATGTATGGCTCGAGTGGTGTTTAAGATCTCCGGGTCATGCACTACAAAAAGCAAACAACAAGAAAACAATAAAATAAAACCTAGGCCCAAGCCTTCGGTTCACTTGCAAGATATCACAAATAGCACACAATTCCCCGGCAACGGCGCCATTTTGATTGAGCTAAAATCCACCCAACAAAAACAATTTATAAAGCTCGAAACTGTGGGTAAACTAACTCTCTAACCGGCAGTGTATCGGGTCGATTGCTAGAATAGCTACAGGAGTACGAGGTCGAACCCAAAGGAATCGTGTTTGCAAGTACCAAAGTGAACGTAATGCTTAGTCTAGGTGATCAAAGTTCTTAAGATTTTGTTTACTACAACGACACTAAGTGATTCTAACTAACGAGTCTAAAGATAAAAAGAAAGAAAGAAGATTAAACTACTAGGTTTTAAAGATAGTTAAAGAGACACAGCCGAACCATGATCAAAATAGCTAATTTCACCCCAAGGAAAGACAAAACCGGGAGTGTGCAATATGACAAAGAACTCTTGCATTCAATTTCACGGGTACGTACTCCTAGTCCCGGTGCTAAGGTCTGAACAAATCTTCCCCAACACCTTATGCCAAGTTAACTAACCTTCCCTAAGGAAGATTCACTCACAAGACATGTTATGCACGAGAGCCGTTTAAACGTTAAAACGAGTAACCTCGCACTACAATGCGATCCTAGAACCCTTTTCTCACACCCCTCTATCTGAACAACTCTCAAGATTGATGTGTGTGATTTTGACCTAGGTGATCAATCTAGCCCAAATCCGTTATAACGAGTTCTAAGACATGAAACATGCAAGATACAACAATAAAAAGCACCACCCACTCCCAATTTCATCACCCAAAGGGTGATTTCACCAAATTTCACATGATTCGACTATGTAGGTGTTTAGCTACACATTATACTAGTTAAAACATACACAAGACAAGTAAATAAGAGCCATAACAAGTAAAAGAAAGGAGAAAATTACCATTAGATTGCGAAATTCGAGATTAGATCCAAAAAGTACAAAATAGAGAAGTAATTAAAAGGTGGTCTCTTAGTGTTTGGAATGAAAATTTAAGCTAAGAAGTGGAAAGATTAGGCTAAGATGTTGTTGATTTACACTAAGAGAAAGTATTCCAAACTATTACAAAATTCGAGCAAGAAATGGGTAGAGTTTTGCTAAGAAATACTAGATATCAAGAAATGGTCTAAGGGGGGTATTTATAGTTGGGGGAAAAAATCTGCAGAAAAACGGTCCAAACGCACGTTTTGGAGCTGGAACGGGCGTTTGGAATCTTCAAACGCGCGTTTCGCATAGTTGAAACGCGCGTTACTCATCATTTCTGGGCAGGGACTTGATTGTTCTTCATCTGGAACGCGCGTTTGGGTGACTTGGAACGCGCGTTTAGAAGTTTCAAACGCGCGTTTAAGGTGATTTCAAACACGCGTTTGGAGGGCTTCAACTCTGAATCAAATCTGGACTTCTGAAACGCGCGTTTGGGGGGTTCAAACGCGCGTTTGAACCCCTGTTTCCCCAAATCTTCACTTTGCATCCTTTTTGGGGCCTCTTCTTGCCTCGATCATGCTTTTTCACCACAAATCATCACCTTCCGGGTCCTCGAGACACCAATACCCTTCAATATCATAAACAACCACAAACATCCAAACAATTCCGGAGGGTAAAAGTGCTCGGGAATGGGGTTAATATCAACAAAAAGGGTAAGAATCCATCAAAGCAACGGATTCACTCCCCGTGCCATAAGCTCACGATATCACCCCGAAAACGGTCTAATTCACCCAAAATTGTGCTGAAAGTGTGGTAAACGGGGGTAATTAATGCACTGAAGTCACGTAAAGTTGACTCCCATCAAATATGCATTTACTGAAATAAGTCATTTCTACCCGATTTCGACACATTTCTACTCATTTCTCCCGGATTTCTACCACAGTTCACTACTATTCTATTTATAGATTGAATTTCTATAGCTGCTTGGTCTAGAGAAATGTTATTTGCATGTCGCAGATCAAAGGCTAATTAAGATCAACCATTAGACGTTTTTCATACGGGGAATACCAATTTACTTCATTGTAACCGGAAACCAAACGGATTTTACGGTTCGATTTTCTTACTATAAAAAACCTATTAAAAAACTTTAGTTTGTCAATTTTCAATCCGGTTTGATACAGTTTAATTAGTTAGTCTGGTTTTTCAATTTCTATAATAATCATCCTTGAACACTATAATTACTTTAAATAAACAACATTGATATTCAATCACTTAAAATCGTAATTAATATCATTTATCAACCACAAATGCTCAATCATTAGCATATTTACCTCGCAGGGGTTCCTTATCATACGTGTTACTTGCCAAACCTCCTGATTCCGGCTTTCCTTCCATTATGGTAAAACTCATGATGGAATATGGATTTTATAAAATAAGTCATTATACGGTCAGCGTGAGCCTCATAGAAGCGTAGAAGCGGAGCTCTACAGTTGGCTCTAATGACCGACCTCGCTCATTTGAATGGATAAATTTATTTTGTGAAATGTTTATATGTCTAGTATGTTTACGTAAAATTATACCAAGTTCCATCTTAATCCATATTCTACTATTTTGGAATAATTTTTACCCGATTTTGACCCAGTTCACTATCAGACGTTTTTCTACCAAAATTATGCTCAAACATCAGACGTTTTTCATACGGAGAATACCAATTTACTTCATTATAACCGGAAACCAAACGGATTTTACGGTTTTCTTTTTTTACAATAACAAACCTATTAAAAAACTGTAGTTTGTCATTTTTCAATCCGGTTTCATCCAAAGTTTAATCAGTTTAATCGGGTTTTCAATTTCTATAATAATCATCCTTGAAAACTATAATTAGTTTAAATAAACATCATTGATATTCGATCACTTAAAATCATAATTAAAATCATTTATCAACCCCAAATGCTAGATCCGTTAGCGCATTTACCTCACAGGGGTCCATATCGTACTTGTTGCTTGCCAAAGCTCCCGATTCTGGCTTTCCTTCCAGTATGGCAAAACGCATAACGGAATATGCATTTAATGAAATAAGTCATAATACGGTCAGCATGAGCCCATTACACGCATAGTAGGGGAGCTGTGCAGTTGGCTCTAATGGCCAACCTCGCTGATTTTAATGGATAACATTTATTTCGTGAAATGTTGATATGTCTAGTATGTTTACGTAAAATTATACCATGTTCCTTTTTAATCCATATTCTACTATTTTGGACTCATTTCTACCCAATCTCGACCCATTTCTAATCAGTTCTACCTGATTTTTATCACAGTTCACTATCATTCCAATTATAGATTGAATTTCTATAGCAGCTAGGTCTACGGAAAAGTTAATTGCATGTTGCAAATCAAAGGCTAAGCTCAAATATCAGACGTTTTCATACGGGGAATACCAATTTACTTCATTGTATTCGGAAACCCAACGGATTTTACGGTTTGATTTTTTTACGATAAAAAACCTATTATAAAACTATAGTTGGTCATTTTTCAATCCGGTTTGATCCATTTTAATTAGTTAATGTGGTTTTTCAATTTCTATAATAATCATTGAACACTATAATTACTTTAAATAAACATCATTGATATTCAATCACTTACAATCGTAATTAAAATCATTTATTAACCCCAAATGCTTGATCTTTACCGCATTTACCTCGCAGGGGTTCCTTACGGTACGTGTTGCTTGCCAAACCTCCCGATTCCGGCTTTCCTTCTAGTATGGTAAAACTCATGATACGGTCATTATACGGTCAGAATGAGCCTCATACAAGCGTAGAAGCGGAACTCTACAGTTGGCTCTAATGACTGACCTTGCTGATTTGAATGGATACCATTTATTTTGTGAAAATTATACCAAGTTCCTTTTTAATCCATATTCAACTATTTTGGACTCATTTCTACCCGATCTCCACCCATTTCTACTCATTTCTACCTGATTTCTACCATAGTTCACTATCATTCCATTTATTGATTGAATTTCTATAGCAGCTAGGTCTGGAGAAAAGTTATTTTCATTCGCACATCAAAGGCTAAGCTCAAACATTTGACGTTTTTCATACGGGAAATACAAATTTAGTTCATTATAACCGGAAACCAAACGGATTTTACGGTTTTCTTTTCTACACTAACAAACCTATTATAAAACAGTAGTTTGTCATTTTTCAATCCAGTTTCATCAAGTTTAATCAGTTAAATCGGTTTCTCAATTTCAATACTTATCATCCTTCAACACTATAATTACATTAAATAAACGTCATTGATATTCAATCACTTAAAATCGTAATTAAAATCATTTATCATCCCCAAATGCTAGATCGTTAGCGCAATTACTTCGCAGGGGTTCCTTATCGTACGTGTTGCTTGCCAAACCTACCGATACCGGCTTTCCTTCCAATATGGTAAACCTCATGATGGAATATGCAATTAATGAAATAATTCATTATACGGTCAGCATGAGTCCATTACAAGCGTGGAAGTGGAGCTCTGCAGTTGGCTCTAATGACCAACCTCGCTTATGTCTAGTATGTTTACGTAAAATTATACCAAGATCCTTTTTAACCCATATTCTACTATTTTGGACTCATTTCAACACGATTTCGACCCATTTCTACTCATTTCTACCTGATTTCTACCATATTCTACTACTTTTTAATCCATATTCTACAATAAAGCTGTAGTTTGTCATTTTTCAATCCGGTTTCATCCAGTTTAATAAGTTAAAACGGTTTTTCAATTTCTATAATATTCATCCTTGAAAACTATAATTAGTTTAAATAAACGTCATTGATATTCGTTCACTTAAAATCGTAATTAAAATAATTTATCAACCCCAAATGCTCTATCATTAGCGCATTTACCTCACAGGGGTTCCTTATCGTACGTGTTGCTTGTCAAAGCTCCCGATTCCAGATTTCCTTCCAGTATGGTAAAACTCATGATGGAATATGCATTTAATGAAATAAGTCATTATGCGGTCAGCATGAGCCCATTACAAGCGTAGAAGCGGAGCTGTGCAGTTGGCTCTAATGACCAACCTCGCTGGTTTGAATGGATAACATTTATTTTGTGAAATGTTGATATGTCAAGTATGTTTACATGAAATTTTACCAAGGTCCTTTTTAATCTATATTCTACTATTTTGGAGTAATTTCTACCCGATTTTGATTCATTTCAACTCATTTCTACCTGATTTTAGCACAGTTTACTGTCATTCCATTTATAGATTGAATTTATATAGCAGCTATGATGTATACCTTGGACCCTTAACAATGAAATTGTCAAGAACCCTAAGTAATACAATGAATAACCACGTTTAGATCCCAAAATGAAAATAAAATAGAATAAGATGAAGGAAAAAGACTTGAGCAAAAGTAGTTTAACTCAAGGATGAGACTAGAAGAACCAATGGCTATGAAGAAGCCAAGACCCTTCTAATGATCCTTAACCAAAGACTACAATGAAACACTTTAAGCTATACTCACAAACTTAAAATACACTTAGAAAAAGTAGTAAAAACTCTAAGAGAAAATAACTCTCAATTTGATTATAATTCAAGGTGAGAAATACATATGGTGTGCCCCTCCTTTTATAGGCCCGGGAAGTTGGCATTTATTTTCTAGAAAATGAAAACAAAATAAGAAAATATAAAATAAAAATGAACCTATACAAATCCTAAGTCTAGATGAAATAAAGAAAAAGGTAATTCCAAAAATAAAAAAAGATCTTCAAATCACAAATTAGTAAATAATCTCACAATCGATTGATTGATTATCTACCAAAAATAAGATGAAGATTTGATTGAACCCTAAAACCTAATGGACACCTCATGCACGAAATTCCAAGTGTAGAGGGCCTTATTGGACTATTATAATATGATAAGAAATAATAAAATACAAATTACAAGCCCAAGAACTAGTAAAAGTAGGCTAAGTGGTGCCATACTCATATTATAGCCCATTGTGCTTGAAACTTGTGTTCTGTTCACTCCAGCTGCTCTAGCATAGCCCAATCATCATTTTGAACCTCTCGAGCTTGGATTATATTCACCAATAGTAGTTTGTCATTTTTTAATACGGTTTGATCCAGTTTAATCAGTTAATCCGGTTTTTCAATTTCTATAATAATCATCCTAGAACACTATAATTACTCTAAATAAACATCATTGCTATTCAATCATTTAAAATCGTAATTAAATCATTTATCAACCCCAAATGCTAGATCGTTAACGCATTTACCTCACAGGGATTCCTTATAGTACGTGTCGCTTGCCAAACTACCCGATTCCGATTTCCATACAAGTATGTTAAAACTCATGATGGATATGAATTTAATGAAATAAGTCATTACACGGTAAAAATGAGCCTCATACAAGAGCAAAAGCGGAGCTCTGCAGTTGGCTCTAATGACCGACCTCGCTGATTTGAATTGATAACATTTATTTTGTGAAAAGTTGATATGTCAAGTATGTTTACGTAAAATTATATCAAGTTCCTTTTTAATCCATATTCTACTATTTTTGACTCATTTCAACCCGATTTCGACCCATTACTACTCATTTCTATCTGATTTCTACCACAGTTCACTATCATTCCATTTATAGATTGAATTTCTATAGCAGCTAGGTCAAAAGAAAAGTTATTTGCATGTCGCAGATCAAAGGCTAATCTCAACCATCAGACGTTTTTCATTCGGGGAATACCAATATACTTCATTATAACCGGAAAGCAAACGGATTTTACGGTCCGATTTTTTTACAATAAAAAATCTATTATAAAACTGTAGTTTGTCATTTTATAATCCGGTTTGATCCAGTTTAATCAGTTAATCCGGATTTTCAATTTATATAAAAATTATCCTTGAACACTATAATTATTTTAAATAAACATCATTGAAATTCAATCACTTAAAATCGTAATTATAATCATTTATCAACCCCAAATGCTCGATCGTCAACGCATTTTCCTCGCAGGGGTTCCTTATCGTACACGTTGCTTGCCAAACCTCCCGATTTCGGATTTTCTTCCAGTATGGTAAAACTAATGATGGAATATGCATTTAATGAAATAAGTCATTATACGGTCAGCATGAGCCCATTACAAGCGTAGAAGAAGAGCTCTGCAGTTGGCTCTATGACCAACCTCGCTGATTTGAATGGATAACATTTATTTTGTGAAATGTTGATATGTCAAGTATGTTTTCGTAAAATTATACCAAGTTCATTTTTAACCCATATTCTACTATATTGGACTCATTTCTATTTGATTTCGACCCATTTCACTCATTTCTACCTGATTTCTACCACAGTTCACAATCATTCCATTTATAAATTGAATTTCTATAACAGCTAGATCTAGAGAAAAGTTATTTACATGTCATATATTAAAGGCTAAGCTCAACCATCGACGTTTATCATACGAGGAATACCAATTTACTTCATTATAACCGAAAACCCAACGGATTTTACGGTTTGATTTTTTTACAATAAAAAACCTATTATAAAACTGTAGTTTGTCATTTTTTAATCCGGTTTGATCCAGTTTAATCAGTAAATCCGGTTTTTCAATTTCTATAATAATCATCCTTGAACACTATAATTACTTTAAATAAACATCATTGAAATTCAATCACTTAAAATCGTAATTAAAATCATTTTTCAACACCAAATGCTGATCGTTAGTGCATTTACCTCACAAGGGTTCCTTATCGTACGTGTTGCTTGCCAAACCTGCCGATTCCGGATTTCCTTCCAGTAAGGTAAAAATCTTGATGAAATATGCATTTAATGAAACAAGTCATTATACGGTCAGAATGGGCCTCATACAAGCGTAGAAGCGGAGCTCTGCAGTTGGCTCTAATGACCGACCTCACTGATTTGAATGGATAACATTTATTTTGTGAAATGTTGATATGTCAAGTATGATTATGTAAATATACCAAGTTCCTTTTTAACCCATATCCTACTATTTTGGACTCATTTCTACCTGATTTCGACCATTTTCTACTCATTTATACCCGATTTCTACCACAGTTCACTATCATTCCATTTATAGATTGAATTTCTATTGCAGCTAGGTCTAGAGAAAAGTTATATGCATGTCACGGATCAAAGGCTAATCTCAACCATCATACGATTTTCATACAGGGAATACCAATTTACTTCATCGTAACGGGAAACCAAACGGATTTTACGGTTTGATTTTTTTACAATAAAAAACCTATTATAAAACTGTAGTTTGTCATTTTTTAATCCGGTTTGATCCAGTTATCCGGTTTTTCAATTTCTATAATAATCATCCTTGAACACTATAATTACTTTAAATAATCATCATTGAAATTCAATCACTGAAAATCGTAATTAAAATCATTTATCAACCCCAAATGCTCGATCGTTTGCGCATTTACCTTACAGGGGTTCCTTATCGTACGTGTTGCTTGCCAAACCTCCCGATTCCGGATTTACTGCCAATATGGTAAAACTCATGATGGAATATGCATTTAATGAAATTAGTCATTATACGGTCGAATGAGCCTCATACAAGCGTAAAAGCGGAGCTCTACGGTTGGCCCTAATGACCGACCTCACTAATTTGAATGGATAACATTTATTTTGTGAAACGTTGATATGTCAAGTATGTTTACGTAAAATTATACCAAGTTCATTTTTAACCCAAATTCTACTATTTTGGACTCATTTCTACCTGATTTCGACCATTTTCTACTCATTTATACCCGATTTCTACCACAGTTCACTATCATTCCATTTATAGATTGAATTTCTATTGCAGCTAGGTCTAGAGAAAAGTTATATGTATGTCGCAGATCAAAGGCTAATCTCAACCATCATACGATTTTCATACAGGGAATACCAATTTACTTCATTATAACGGGAAACCAAACGGATTTTACGGTTCGGTTTTTTTACAATAAAAAACCTATTATAGAACTGTAGTTTGTCATTTTTTAATCCGGTTTGATCCAGTTTAATCAGTTAATACAGTTTTTCAATTCTATAATAATCATCCTTGAACACTATAATTACTTTAAATAAACATCATTGAAATTCAATCACGGACTCAGAGTATCTTCATATCATGCTCCAAGTGATCAAGTCAAAAGAAACCGCCTCAACACACACATAAATCTCAGATGAGAACCTGGTCTTTGCTTCAAGCAATGAAACCACTACTATATCAACTATATAGAAAATGTGAAAGAACCGCACAAGATTCAGGAATGAACCTCTTAGATCCATGTAATGCTCCCGCTACGCCTCTAAGGCAATACTGTGTTTTGGCCCAGTTGTAGAAGCTAGAGCGATATCTAGCTAGGAACATTTCCAGCTCACTATATCACTTTATCAATGTGACTGCAAACTCAGACTGTAGCTCCCACTATCTTCATATGACTCGGGATATGCATTTGTATATCTACGTTTATTCGATTCCAAGTTTCAATAAACAAAGAACTCATCCATAACACCTTAAGGACATTCTCGACATGTACCGAATGACTTTCATGCGGCTCATGACTCCTTATGCAAGTATGAACATCCGATTTAACTCACAATACTTATGATGGACCCTATTGCAATAGCAAAAGGAACCTTCCATAAGTATCACTCGATATGGTCTATGCTAAACTACTTTAGCATCTCATCCTTTGTCATCTGTGGTAAACTGTGATAATAAAATAGTATATAAATCTATCACTATTTTGGAAAGATAGTTACATATCCTGTTTTATTTTCCATTATACAAGAATAGTTCTTGTCACACTGCAGATATGCAAGCATAACTAATGGTATTTCCCGAAATATCAAATTTCCATAATAGAATAAATGTATTAATAATGTTATAGTTCACTAGACTGTTATACCTCACCCCCGGGTCAGTATGGATAAGTTAGACTTAGATTCAGCGCAGTAAGCTCTTGAGAATCCCCAACATCAGACCCTGCTCCTAAGCTAAAATAGCAAGTACAATTTATACGCCGGAGTTAGTCAAGAAATCTTGTCTACAACCGTAAATAATTTCAAACCTCTTTCTGGGCACATATTGAAACCGTATCATTAGTCCAAACTTTTCAGTAAAACTATCAGTACAAATTTTAATACAGGTGCTCAGTTTCAATTTCAATATTTTATTCAGTATAGTTATCAAGATGTGCTATTACGGTATTTTATAACATTGTTTTTAGACTAACTTATGAGTAAACAATGGAATGTCATTGATTTTCTTTAGTTCTTTTATTTACGGTGGTAAAGGTATGATGAGACGAACGATTCATATTCAGGTAATCGGGTAAATTCAGAGTCGAATCGGGTCAAGTAGTCGGGTGAATGAGTGTGTGGTGTGCCGAGTGGTTACAAAATCACAGTGAGAAAGTGACAGTTCCAAACCCAAAGTGCCCACGCTGCTTTATAGCACCTGCAGTCTCCATGTTTTTATCTACACTTGGTGAAAAGTCTCAGCATACCGTTTCTCTTTACTAGTTTTTACCTCCCGACATTTCCATTTCTATACATTTTGGTAAATAAAACTAACTATATCAACTGAGTCAGATTTATATGTACTCTTGGTGCCATCAAAGTCAATCCTTTCTGCAGCACGCGTTACATGTATTTTAATTTTAAGCCTCACTAGTGAATTCAATACTGTAATTAATTTCTAAATATTTGTGCGGAAAGAATCTTCCTCCAGGTATGTAGTTTTTTTAACATTCTTGTAATATTGTTAAACAAATAGAGCCGTTAACGAATAAACTCGTGTTCGACTTTTTAGTATTTGTGATCGTTAGTTTGTTTAGAATCAAGTTTGAACATGATTATAAGCTCGTTTTTCTAGAGGAACGAACACAAGCAAACTCGCGAACGCTCGATTATATTCGTGAGCACTGGTTATATAGATAAACCAATATATACTAACTCTAACACATAAAATGATAAGCCGTGTATTAATCGATCGATATACTAGAGTAATTTTATAGAATATTTATTGAGTTTTCATGAAGTTGTTGCTATTATGATGTATGAATATTCTTTGTACTTTGTTATTTATTTATTTACTTGATTATTAATACATTAACGAACCAAACACGAGCTAGAAGATAAAAATACATGTAGTAAGCCAAACTCAAACACGAGCATAAACAAATTTTCTTTATATATGAATTGAGCTTGTACATAATTTTATATATGAGTTGAGCTTGAAGATAAGGATTTATGCATCAAAGATTTTTATCTTTTTATATGTTTAATGAATGGTTTTATGTATTCATGTTTGTGTTTCCTGAATTACATGCATATCTGAGTAAAAATATGTAGTTTTATCCGGCGGCATTATCTGGGTGGGGTCACGTGACCTCACTGAGATCCGGAGTTTTTTTTTAGTATTAAATCCATGGACGGAGCCACTATATGGGCTGAGGGGGGCTATGCCCACCCAGCCCTCGGGCTTAGCCCCCCACAGCCCTCGGGCCTTTTTTCTTGGCTCCGTCCTTGATTAAAACGATGTAGTTTTGGTGTTAAAAAAATGTCGTTTTGTTGGTAAAAATGTAGTTTTAGGCTCCGGTGACCCTACATTAACAAATTTTTGAATCAAAAAATTAGTTTTACGATCCGGTGACATTTGAAAAAACTTTTACGGATCCGCCATTTGGTTTTATCCGTCTTTGGACTAGTAAGATCCTCTACATGAACTTCAGTTCAGACCACCGGCTCAACAGAAGAATCCCTCCGGCTTAGTGCCAAGACTGAAGCATGTAGCCTCTACAACATGTTAATTGGTAATAAGGAAGTAGTAGAATGTCATTTCATGTAAGTGTTTGATTTATGTGTGTTTCAGTATGTATAATACTACCTCCGTCCCAAAATATAAGTCATTTTAGCTTTTTTGTTTTGTCCCATAATGTAAGTCCATTTAAATAACCAATGAAGTATTTATTACATTTTTCTATTTTTACCCCTCATTTATTATCTATTCACCCACTTTTTACTACTCTATATTAATAATAGTCAAAGGTTATTTTAGACTTTTCAATCAAAATTAATGACACATAACCAATTTAACCAACTTTCTTAATCTGTTTGAAATACCTTAAAAGGACTTACATTTTGAGACGGAGGTAGTATGTTATAAGCTGTTGTTTATTAATATTTTAGACGTAGAACAACCAGTAAATCTAGCCTTATAATCATGTAATATGGATTATGTGCATGTCATGTGTATTTGACGTTCAATGCTATTTATTTACATGTTGAAAAGAGGAATCATGGTTTTGACTGCTAAAAGATGACCTTTTTACCAATGTACGGTATGTGTAGAATGAAAGAAATCTGCAAATATATGACCATGTAAGTGATTTCATGTTGTAGAAATCATGTTTATAGGCGTTATGTTTGAATACCACATGTTTAGGGATTTAAGGAACCCAACAAATGCATATTCAGTGCCTTATTTTCAGTCTAATACGATAAATTTGTGTGATAGAAGTGATGGTTGTGTTCACTGCATGTACTCATGAAAGTATCTTGTAGAGTCCCTGTAAAAGTGAGTCTGTCGACTAGGCTTAGCGGGAGAAAGTATTTCTACAGACATCCTACAGCGTATTGTAATAAATATAACCAGAGGCGTTCATGTTCATTTAAGGGCCCTTCAATAATTTTTTAACAAGAAAAAAAATGTCAAATCAACTAAAAACATTATAAATGTTTTTTAATACTTCCTCCGTTTTTTTAGTAGTCATTTTTTTATATGGACACATAGATTAAAAAATGATTAATATATCTGAAATATAATATGAAATGATTGGATTGTCCTTCTTTAATCTTTTGAATATTTGTAATAATTAAATACACTATATATATTGAAAATGTAAATATTTATTAATAGTAGTATTATTGAATTTTCAAAATGATCTTTGGTGTTTTTTGTGCAATGGAAATGTATAATGTGAGGGTATAAGTGGAAAAAAAAATAATAAATGATGTATCGGTAATGTAAAATGATAAATATAAGTGAACAAAACAAATTCTCGAAAGTGACACTCAAAAAAAAGGGGGAAAAGTGCCAGAATGACAAAGAAGTTTACAAATCGAGATCAAAAGACAATTTCATTTTACGGCGATAAAAAAGAATCACATGCAATGAAAGAGAGAAGGAAAATGTTAAAGTACCAAAGTAATGGTTAATGGTTAATGGTTAATGGTTAAGTACTAGTAAACTTCAAAGACAAAGAAATGCTCATACATATCTTCTAGCTAGATTTTAAATATTTCATATTTGACAGTTGTAATTGTTTCACCCACTATATTAAGAGATGAAATCCCATCAACTCTTAACCTTAGGTTTTGAGGATGATGTCTCTCTTTTTATAAGGGTTTGAGCTTATATTTTCAACATGATAGCAAAGTCACTCATTTATTGTGCATGTAGTGAGTCTCTTTGTTGTGCATGTGTTGAGCCTTTTTGTTGCCCTTATAGTGTCTTTTATATACATTGTGTGCCATGTGAAAGATTCTTTATAGCCTCATACTTGAGGGGACAATTGTCTCGCATCGGTCCTTGTGGTTGTTTACACTCACTATTAACGATAAACTTTCCACACCCTACAACTTATGTTTTGACTTTCAAAATAAAAACATAGGTTTTGAGGATGAGAGCCTCCTCTTATATGAGTTTGAGTTTATATTTTCAACACTTGAGAAGATTTTCGTCTTGTTGGATGTGTGCAATGCCACTACCCTATATAACTCTTACTAACAAATAAAACGATTGATTTTTTTTTTGTACCCCTTATAAAAATTTAAGATCCCAAGGTGGTGTTATGCAATTTTTTTTAAAGAGGTTGTGATTAATAAAATCTTTTATACCCCTTAAAAATGTACTATAATATATATATATATATATATATATATAGAGAGAGAGAGAGAGAGAGAGAGAGAGAGAGAGAGAGAGAAATTTTACTAAATTACGTTGAAAAAAATGTTATTAAAAACAATGATTAAAATACGAACAACACTCATGATTAAAATACAAATTAACAATGATTAAAATACGAACAATGAATATCCTTTGTTGGAAGCGCAAGGGCTTAGGCAACCCAAGGCAGTTCCTAGTCTTAAAAGCCTAGTAAAAAACTCTTCTCATTTTCTTCTTTTTCTCTCTCGAAACAAAACTCTCTCGATCTTTGCTATGAATTACGTTAGAATTAGACTTGGGTTTGCCTCTAGTTACCATGTTAGTAGTGAGGAAACTAGGGGGAGGGCTCTCTTTGTTATGGAATGACTCCTTTTCAGTCCAAATTTTGACCAGTTCTCTTGGTCACATTGACTCTATTGTTACTTTCAATAATAAAATTTTCAGATTTACAGGGTTTTATGGGCATCCCTATCATGCTATGAGACACTATTCTTGGGATCTTCTTAAAAGGCTAGCCACTATGTCTAGTATGCCTTGGCTTTGTGCAGGTGATTTCAATGAAGTTTTGCACACTTATGAGAAAACTGGAGTTGTATTAGACCTAGACACCTTATTGAGAATTTCAGGAATGCTTTGAATGCTTGTGATCTTCAAGATTTGGGCTATTCTGGTGCAAAATTTACTTGGGATAATGGAAGACCTAGGGGCAATGTGAAGGCCAGATTAGATAGAGCAGTGGCTGATGGCTCTTGGATCGAGTTTGTTTCCCGAACTTTTCTATGACTCACCTCTCTTCTTCCGGGAGTGATCACATTCCCATTCTTATATCCGATGGGCCTTTCACCGGGGGAAACAGACACACTAAAAGACCGGTTAAGAGATTTGATCTTTTTGGCTACAGGATGCGAGTGCTTAGAGATTACTAAGGAAGTATGGCATCAATCTCCTCACAATTTGGATGCTAATATTTCTAAAGGCATAAGGAAGGTAAGAGACTCTCTTAACTCTTGGAGCTCTTACAAATATGGAAAGTTGGGGAAAGATATCAGTCTTTTGCAGGAGAAACTTCACAATCTTCAACAACAAGATAACTTTGATGTAATTGAGGAAAGATCCATCATGAAATAGCTCGATCTTCTGCTAAATATGGAAGAGGATTTTGGAAGCAAAGGGCGAGTGCAGGCGGGCGGCATCAGGGATAGAAATACCTCATTCTTTCACATGAAGGCCACTTTAGAAGATACACCAAGAACAAGATTGAATCTCTAATAAGCGAGGATGGCCTCGTTAATGATGATCGGGATGGAATCATGAATTATGCTATGGACTACTATGCAAAGCTTTTCACTTCGGTGCGGGTACACGGGACGAAGCTTCTTGAAAACTACTCTACGAATTTACCTTTTAACAAGATCAACGACGGGCATAGCAAGCTCTTGCAAGAACCCTTCACGGAGGATGAGGTAGTCAAAGCACTAAAACACATGCCGGGCGGGGAAAAGCCCAGGACCGGATGGAATGCGGGCCATATTCTTACATAAGCATAGGCACATCTATGGGGATCGATATTCTTCCTTTTATTTTGAATGTCCTTAACAATAACCTGGATTTTTCAGCAATTAATGACACTTATATTGCTCTGATTCCTAAAGTCTCACAGGCTTCTACACTTAGAGATTTCAGACCAATAAGTCTGAGCAACACAGTTTACAAGATCATCTCCAAGGTTTTGGCCAACAGACTCAAGTTGACCTTGGAGGATGTTATTGATCCATCTCAAAGTGCCTTTCAAAAAGGAAGGATGATAACTGACAATGCTATTGCTGCTTTTGAGGCTTTTCATACTCTAAGTGGGAAAGGGATTCATGGCAAGCACCAAATGGCCATAAAGTTAGATATGATGAAAGCTTTTGATAGAGTCGAATGGGACTATCTCGAACTTGTTCTCAAGGAAATGAATTATCCCGTGCCTTTTATAGATTTGATTATGAGGTGTGTTTCCAGTGCCTCTTTTCAGGTTCTTGTCAATGGTCGACTACCGGGAGGTTACGGCCATCTAGAGGCATTAAACAAGGTGACCTCTTATCCCCTTTTACGTTCATTATTTGCTCGAAGGGTTCTCGGCACTAATTAAGCAATCCATTCTCTTTGGTTCTCTCACCCCTTCAGATTTGGAAGAGGAGGTCCTTGTTTGTCTCACTTGCTATTTGCGATGACGCATTCTTTTTGCCAAAGCCGATCCGGAAAATGCCAGTACTTTATTGAATATCTTGAAGACTTATGAGCTCCTTTCTGGGCAAAAAGTAAATCTCACTAAATCTAATGTTTATTTTAACACGAATCTGGAGGAGGATGTCAAGATGCTCATCATTAAAGCCTTGGGGGTCCCTATTGGTAATGCTAAAGGTAAATATCTAGGCCTCCCTTTCATGATTGGGAAAACTAGATATGAAGTCTTCAAGTACTTAAAAGATAAGATCTGGAAAAAAACCTAATGGATGGAGAGCAATGTACCTATCTACAGCTGGAAAAGAGGTTCTGATTAAGGCTGTCTTACAAGCAATACATGTGTATGTTATGCAATGTTTTATATTGCCAAAAAATCTGCTAAATGAGATCCTTGCTTTGATAAGGAAATTCTGATGGGGAAAGAATACCAATGATGGAAGCTCTATTGCTTGGTTGTCTTGGGAAAAGCTCTGCAAACCCAAATCTCAAGGAGGATTGGGTTTTAAGGATTTAGGGCTTTTTAATCAAGCCTTGCTGGCAAAGCAAAGCTGGAGGATAGTAAGCAACCCTCGCTCTATTGTGAGTCAGATTCTATGCTTCAAATACTACAGGAAAACCTCCTTCCTTTCGGCTAAGCCTG
This sequence comes from Gentiana straminea, assembly GCA_036785695.1. NCBI lineage: Eukaryota > Viridiplantae > Streptophyta > Magnoliopsida > Gentianales > Gentianaceae > Gentiana > Gentiana straminea. The sequence goes on from JAVUPR010000100.1 coordinate 1,603,976, forward strand.
GGTCAAGACCCTCCTATCTTTGGAGAAGTTTGCTAGAAGGAAGAGACCTACTCTCTAATGGTATTAGGTGGTCGGTTGGGGATGGCAAGTCCATTAACATATGGAGTCAACCTTGGGTGCCTTTGGAACCACATTTTCGGATAACTACCTTTGGAGCACATAATCACCTTCAGACAGTTGATCAACTAATAGAGCATGGGAGTTGGAATCTTAATTTACTCATTCAAAACTTTCTACCTCATGAAATTGATGCAATCAAAGCTATCCCTATCAGCCAGCAATTTAACACCGACAAAGTCATTTGGCACTATGAAAGGAAAGGCATATACACAGTCAAATACTGGGTATAAGATTGCACAGGCAATTCAGAATCAAATTGTAAGCAATGGGGAGGGAACATCATCAAATGCAAATTCAAGATCCTGGAGTTACCTCTGGACACTTAGAATTCTGCCCAAAGTTAAAGCCTTTGTTTGGAGAATAGCAACTGACTCTCTGCCTGTTGGTTCCAACCTAGCAAGAAGAAGAATCTCGGATGGTCTTTGCCTTATATGCAAGTCAGAAGTTGAATCGTGGCGTCACTGCTTATTTGAATGCAAATGGATCAAAGGAATGTGGAATTCATACCCTGATTTTAAAGCGATTGCGAGTACTAACCATGTCAGCTTCTTGGACCTGTGATATTCCTTGGTCACTCACCCCATCCCCAATGCAGACCTGCTTTGTATGATGCTTTGGTTTGTTTGGCTTGGCCGGAACAGTGTCGTGTTCAAGGATGCCTCACCTATGCCGTATCGGATTCCTTATCAGGCTAAGATCTTTTCGGAAGAATTTCACAGGGCCTCTTCAATCGACCTTTTTTCTGGCTGCCATGGATCTTTCCCATTGAAATGGACTAAACCCACTGTTGGGTTCTTGAAAGTAAATGTTGATGCGGGAGTTCGTGACGGACAGGGTGCAATCGGTGTGGTGATTCGAGATCATAATGGAGGCCTTGTTCTTGCTTTATCCATGAATCTCGGATTAGTTGCTTCAGTGGAATTTGCAGAATTGTCGGCAATTCTCATTGGTACAAAAGAAGCTGCTAGGATTTGGAGTGGCAATTTGACTGTTGAATCGGACTCAGCTATGAGTGTTGCAAGAATCAATTCGGATGAAGATGACTTCTCAACTTTGGGATCAATGGTCTTGCAAATTCGAAATACGAGGAGACTTTTCAATTCCTGTGCCTTTAATTTAATTAGAAGAAATTTTAACAACTCAACTGATTTGCTTGCTAAATTAGGGTATAGTATCCCTAATTGTTTATCTGAATATTGTAATTGGTGGATATTGTAATTGGGATACCCAACCCCCTCCTATTATACTTTCTGCTCTGTCAGAAGATCTTTAATATAACTTAACTTTAAAATAAAATAAAAAACAAAAATATACGAACAACACCTCCACTAAGAAAAAAAACAATAGAAAATTAATGCCGTAAAACTCTTCTTCCACGGAGTCCATCCTGAAACATGCCCTAGAACTAGAATCATCTGCAAATTGTCGAACCCCTTCACCTTGCTTATCGGGGAAATCTTTTGGTTGGCGATATCTTCTTCAAATTCAACGAAATGGGAGCTGGCTTCGCCGCTGGTGCTGTCGGAATTATCATCCTCTTCTACGCTGCCTACTCCACTATTCAGTGTAATTCCCACTATTTGTCTCAATTGATTCCTGATATTCGCACACCGATGATTTAGCCTAACTCCTGTCTTCCTTTTTCAGAAATTACTTCAATTTTTCTTTGTTATTTTTCAGACAGGGCCTTGCTCAAGATCACGGAGGAAGAGTTTTCTGGGGCCCCCATGAACGTAGATATTCTTTTCCTATTCTTATTTTATTTGCATGATTGGATGCTCTTTTTGGGGTTTCCTATTGTGAATTTCGATTTTGGAACTGCAGGTGTTGTTAGAATTGTTAGTGGGATTGGTATTTTGCCTTTGGGCTGCTTTGACTACCCCTGGAGATTTCCTATCGATACTGCCCCATTCTGACCAGAACAGGTATGATCACCTAGTACAAGTCTTTGGCTTTTCTCCTGAATGGCTATTCTCAAAATCAGATGAATGTTTGTGTAACTTTGTTGATGTAGCTTAGCATTGGTAAATATGTTCGATTTAGACCTTTAAAGAGCATAAGTGGTAATAAAACCTTGAGAAAATAAGCTTGTACCAAAATCACATGAATGTAGGTAGATAATGAACTAAGAGCAGTCACTGACTGAAGGTGAGCTAAGCTAAAGCTAAATCGCTCCTGTCTTCGTAAGTGTTCATGATGTTTTTGGGTTCGGCTTCCTGTAGTTTCAGCTTTCATTGGTAGGGTGTATTTCCTATTTTGCGAGAGAGTGTTGACTAGTTTGTTTAGTAATGATAAGATTTTTAATGAAGATCTATTGCTGATATAGAATTGGAATGCTCTGAGGGAATTATTTGAGGAGCGATAGTCATCATGGTGGTTAGGTGGAAAAACCAAAGATTTTACGTCTACCTTCACACGAAGTCACAAAAACTGACAGAAAAGAGGGGAACTTATGGACTAAGAACTGCTTGTTATATCTACATTTTAGTTGCAAAGATTGTGGTACATAAACTTACTAAAATTTAGTTGCAAAGATTGTGGCAAAGAATTGAACATAGTCAAATGACAGCATTCATTGTAAATAGAGTTTCTCTTAAACTCATGTCACAAATTCGACGGAACCTAAACACATGTAAAAACCAAGTTTGTTCTGGCATGATAGGGAGAAGGGTAAACCACACTTTCTGTGTTTCACATTTGCAGAAGTTTCGATTTCTTTCTCATGTATAAAGCACCAGGCAAAGCTTAGTTGCCTGGTCGTCTACGTGGGGCTTAGGCAAGTGCCTGGCATCCTAGGTGAGAGACACCTAAAAAGGCAAAAGACCATACTACGGAGGAATGAATCACTAAGAATCTGCCTTTTGGATTAACATAAATCATAAAATACTCGTGTTAACATGAATGATGCAATCAACACTCTACATGATAAAACAAAAGAAATAAGAAAATTAAATCTTCATTTATGGTAGATAAAAAAACACAAACAAAAAAAGATAAGAGAATAGAAGGAAGGGATGAGATAATATCATTACAAGAAAAATACATGAATAAGTCATAAACATAAACTGGAAAGGGAAAAAAATCATGTCTATGTTTATGAATGAAATAAAAAAAAAGAAAGAGAAGAACTTGTGAAGAGAGGATGATAAGATCATAAAAAGAGGTACAGCCACTGTGAGTGTGAGAAGCCGAGGGTGATGTTCCTGATGAGTTGCTCTTACCTGCTAGCCTTTGAACCTTGGGGAAGTCCAGAGAAAGTCGAAGAACAGAGGAGGGAGAGTCAGCCTTTTTGCCCGGCAGAAGAATGTTTAGAATGGTTTGATGTCAATGATTTATGTATATCGTATAAGATATGTATTGATTTAGTGGAGAAATTACAAATATATCCTTACCAGCTGAAGTTTAAACACAATCTTGAAAAAGCGACCGCCTTGTGAAAAGTGGTCGCTTAATTGCTCGCTTTGCCTCAGTCCAAGGCGGCTATACCTCGTCTACCGCCTAGTCAATGCCTAGGCGTTGCTATAAGAATTATGGTATTCACAAAGTTAGATCCTAATCCTATCACTTCCAATTAATGTCAATTTGTGGTACTTAATTTATTTTGCTGCAATTCTTAATTTCCTCTCCAAGATGGGTATGATTAGGTATGAAGTCTAAACCATAATTCGTATTTAGGCATGTTTGAAAGCCATATAAGAAATGGCTGATGTAGAGCTAATATTAGAATAAAAGTGACTTCCATTTTCCCTGATGTAATTGCCTAAAAAAATAGTGGTGTCATTTATGTAAATGGGAAATCTTAATAAGAGCATGATGATGCTGGCAAATACTTTGCATTATAGAGTCATTTTGCTTTTATGGGTCTTTATGATAGATGTAGGTGAGCAGAGTTATACTACCTCAATGAAACAATAGAATGTTTAGATCAGGAGTACTGTGGAATGCCTAGATGAAGAATGACAACATTGCCAAGAAATAAATATGGAAAATAGTGGGGCTCTAAATTGCGATTTAAATTCATAAACTTGAAACATATCAACATTTATAAGCGCAATTTTTTTGATTCTACTATGAATACCAAGTATGAATCAGTTTAAAAGGGCATCATAAGCGCCCCACTTGAGGCCCCACATGTCTTTGCCGATTCATACATGGAATTCATATTAAAACTGCTCAAATGTGTCAAATTTGAGAATTCGTCGTAATGTAAGGCCATGAAAACTTTCCCTTCTTTTAAGTTCCCAGAGCATTCTCCATTGCTCATTGGGATCAATTATTGTATCTTCAATCATTAGATCTAAACTCTCTTGTTAGGTATAACTCTTTCCACCCTGATGATCCTCATACCATCAAACATGGCACCACAGCCCGGACCATTTACCGACCCCTTCGTGTTTTTATCAAAGTTTTTCATTTGCAAATAGGAGTTAACAGTGTGGTGGATTTATCAGGAATAACTTGAGACTTCGGTAGATGTGAACCATGGAAAAACTAATTTAGTTAGGTAGATGCAGTTTTTTTCTTTCTTTTTTTTTTTTTTTTTTTTTTTTTTTTTAAATTTAATTTTTAAAAACTTTTGAAGCTTCCATTGCTGTCATTTATAAATGTCTAATATGAAACTGGATTTTTATCGCGTCAAGTTTCCCTCATTATCTGCATGCTTTTGTGACTTCATGTGCTGTAGACTTGTAGGTGCATGTGTCAACCAGTGAGTTGTCACTTCTATAGCTCCTAAAATAGAAAGAACGTCACTTTTACAATGCTTCATCTGTATATTCTTGTGATTGTGTAATTTGTACCGTTAGTTCTTAGGTTCCTCTATTACTCCCTTTTTATGTTCCTCCAACAGAACCGTTCCATTTCAGTAGGAGTAGTTTGATAACGTCAGGTGCTTTAAGTCTTTCTTGTTATATTATTCATGTCTCGTTGTCCTTGTGATGTGCTGCAGGGTGGTTGCTTTACCAGGGAACTTGGACTTTATGATCTTTAACCACCGTGGAAGAGCTTTCGCTACAGAGGTTAACGCGAAGTTGAAGTTATGAATGAGAATTTCTGTCTAATTGTTTCAGTCAAATAATATTGAGATATCTTCCGTTACGTTGTGTTTTGTTTATTTATCGACTCCAATTCACATGAAACTGGACTTGCAAAAACAAAGACAGGACATGGTTTTCATGGATTCAGAGGAACGCCGTTTGTACTTGATTGATTGTTCCAGTATCTTTTATTAGAGCCTACTTTTTTTCAAAATTGTTGGAGTATGGGTAGAGCTTTGGACATCCAAAAGCAATACCATGCTTTGCACTTTGTTCAATGTCTGATTTATTTTCCTCCCCTGTTCAGTGGTTTTCTTTCTTTTGCTTTCTTTTTTTTTTTTTCTCCCCTTTTCAGTGGTTTTCTTTCTTTTGTTTTTTTTTAATTTTTTTTTTTTTAATTTATTACTTATGCAATGAGCTTTTTCTTAGGGTGGGTTGGTTGGTGGGATTAGAATATCATTTGCTGAACTTAGGCTGTGCCTGTTTCATGGGAAGTTCTTCATTGTAATATTAAAGGTCCTGGAGCTTGTTATCACTTGAGATGATAGTTTCAGTCGAAATCATCAAGATGTATTGCAACCACCATCCATTACTACACACCACAACACCCTCATCACCACCCACTCCAAGATTCGGACATTATTTCCTTATAATTTATCTAACAAATTTATTAAACAATTTTTGTGACGCTTTTGTCATCTGAAACTATTGATCAGTGTCTTGTTCAGTGTGATCAATAAATGAAGACGACGTCGATCAGTGTTTTGTTCAGTGTGATCAATAAATAAAGACGTGTTTTGTTCAATGTGATCAATAAATGAAGACGAGGTGACCGGTGTGATCTATAATTAAAGACGCCAAGAGTGTCAAAAAGAGGTTGTGTATCTATTGCTTTGTGGTTATGTTAAGCGTGTAATGTAAGCCACTCTCCTATGATGATATGTGGATTCATTTGGCAGAGAAACAAGCATTTTATGTAGGTGGCAGCGGCATGTGGTGGTGTGTGGTGGGAGTGGGAGTGGGAGTGGGAGATGAGGTAGTTATGTGTTATAGTAACTCATTAATACCATTCCATAAAATTTTGTTTTTGAAAGAATGAAAATAGTCAGACTTCATTCCCGGTGAATGAAAATTTATTTCATTCCTTGGCATCTAAATACGTCAAAATGATGGAATGGACGAAAAGAAGAGAAATCCAAACACAGGGTTTAGGGCAAGGGGAAGAGCAACACTTTGTTGAACTATAGTCGGTTATTCTGAAATGACCAGACATCCCGTATAATGATAACTACATATGCAGAGAAAGTAAACAAAAAGGGAAGGGAATTCATTCCTCAATAGTAAAACTCCTTATTGAGCACGTTCTTTCATCAACAAACAGGGAGATTCAAGACACAACATTACAGTAAAATTCATTTAGCCCACCAAGAGGAAACTAACAGAATGCCAGAAAGAACTGGTAAATAATAAAACTCTTTTAAGAAAGTTGTAGGCATCATACCTCTGCTCCGTTTTCACAAGGCGGTCTTCATTGCCCTGCCATCTCGGCTCGTTACAAACATGGAAAATCCTCATATAGCCTTCAAATCTTGTATTCAACAAGTTCTCAATACAAAGATTGGTTCATAATACCCTAAATTTGTGATGCATTTTGGGAATGATAATCAAAATACAAGCCATAATAACTGGATTCTGATATATAGATGCAAGTAATCCCAAATTCCACCTAGTTTAGACCATTTTTGTCAGCAGAATGTTCACATGTCACGAATTCAATCGAGCTAAAAAAATGATTTCAGCACCAAAACACGAATAAAATATGCAGGGGAACTCAACAGCAAACTTTTAATGTATGCAAATATTTTCAAATGTAAAGCAAAAGAATATGAAAGCTTTTAAACAATAACGCTACAGCAGGAAAGACTTGGCACAAAACTGTATAAGTATTCGCAGTTTGATCCGATCACGGGTTTGAACCGTGCAAAGAGCTCTCATATAAAATGAAATAAAAGGTAAGACTGCACACAATAGGCATGTCGTTTTCTGGACTACGCATAGGCTGCAATGTTAACATGCCCCGGCCTAATCCTATATTGTACTGCAGCTAGAGAAACAATAATGAACCTAAACAAATGCCTATTAAAACATCTTCAGATCATTAGATACTATCATCATATAGGCACTACACATGACCATCTACACTATGCCTTTGACTCTGAACTAATTCAAATTGCTGTCTTCTAAAAAGGGTCAAGCTTTAGAAGTTCTCACAGAGCAAAAAGGTATCTGATAGCTAATTTACAGCTGAGTGAGCTCTGCTTGATTTTCCATAGACTGCCTCAGTATAAACTCAGCCCTCCTGTTCTTGTCATTTTTCTCGCCATCACGTCCAAACCAGGGAGCAGTTTTTCCTGGGGCCTTTTTCATAAGCCTTAAATCCAGAGGTTCACTGATAAATTTTTTCCCATATTTAACTTCCAAGCAAACAGCTGGTCTCTTGTCAGGAAGATTTCTCTGCATATCATTTTCAATTTCCAAATTCCCATCCTTCATAGCCTCGATAGCTGGAGCAAATGTGTCCAACAAAGACACATGATCTTTTGCAGAGACCTTATCTTTAGGCTTATCAGGAACAACAATAGCAGGCACATTTTCCTCCCCAGCCTGTAAAGGCTTTGCATGAAATGGATTCTCAACTCCATTACAGTTAATCTGCTCATTAATATGATGATTTTGCATCGAAGAAGAGGTTGATGGTGCATCATCTTTGTTAGACAACAGCCGCTGCTGCAAGCTCAACAGCGATCTCTCCGCCTTCCTCCTTTGCCTAGCTAAGTCAATCTTATCTTCACGAGGATCAGTTACGCGTTCATTCCAAACTGGGGTATGTACATAGGTGTGCTTATCGGGAAATGCAGGTAACCAATCTGGTATATTCTTGTATTCTGGTACCTCACCCATCTGCAAGAAACTTGGTATGGGTTTCCTCTCTGTTGTCACAGGAAATTGGGGCACTGGCTGAGCGAACGGTATCTCCTCAGCAGATTCTACGTAGTCAATCATTTCCCTCACGAGAGCAGTGTCTACAACACAATGACCGACGTCAGAGGCACCAAAGTATCCGGTGGACGAAGATAACTCTTCTAAGCTGCGCATTACATCGAACACATTGCATTCAGTCCTTCCAGATAAATTAGCATGAGAAGTTGCACTTTTTCCCAGGTCTCGAAGATACCGAATCACTATAGCAGCCAAGGATTCAAGTGCAGAATCTTTAAAACCCTCAAATCCTACGCTTTGGCAAATCTGTGCAACTGCAATTTTCGAGATCGCTCGGCCAAATTCATCAGCGCCGGCTCTTCCAGGAGGAGGATAATTCACAACTCCATCCACTCTCTTTGGTACTCGCCCCTTATCCTCCATTGTTCATATTCAAATTCTTGTAATTTTAGCGCGATTCACAAAACCAAATCAAGATTTCTATTGACGAAATCTATACAATTAAAGAAGCTAAAAACAGATTGTTCGATAAAGAATTTAGTAGGTATTCCTGGAGGGTTTAAGGCTGGGTTATGGCGTAAAGGGTTTAGAATTTGGTGGGGATGACCAGCTGGGAAGAAGACGGAGAGAACAGAGACGTTGGAGGAGCGCAGAGAATAAACTGGGGTGAAGCGGTGGCTATTGAGCTGTAATTATAGACACCGTTTGGCTTTTTCGGTAAAACGACTTCGTTAAGGCTAGGTTCACCGACCAAACACTCCCGAAACATTACCGAAACCAAATCACTAGCCTTCATTTCTTTTTCTTTTTTTAATTTTTAATCATGTCTTGCTTTTAAGTCAATGAAAGACTATGATTTACTTTCGGTGTTTCTTTTCTCGAAGATATTCGGGTGATATAGCCTTTTCTGAAAATATTGAGGATTTAGTGCCATTGTTGAAATGCAAACCACCGAAAAAAGTTTACGCCCACGTAACCACCGAAAAGAGGGTTTAGTATTTAACTTTTCTTTTACATATTTTTTTCACATTCACATTCATGAAATTAAAGTTAAATTTAGGGGAAAGCACTCAAAAGTATAAAAAAAACAAAGGGCATCGTTAATGGCGCTTTTTTGATCAATATATTTAAGCACCACATCTCATATAAATTTCGACTTTACTGAGAGGTTGAAATTTGTTTTCAACATACAGAGTCGAATTTTGTGCATAAATTCGACTCGGGAGGTTGAAAACGGATTTTGACCTCGTAAAAGTCAAAATTTTCACGAGATGCATGTGGTGCCCGGGTAAATCGCGTGTGTTGTCATTAACAATGCCCTCGCATACCAGTCATTCAGTAAAGCCAGGATTGTGGGGTCAAGACCAGAAAGGTTACTCTGACGAGCAGCAAAGTATTACGAATAGGGGTCGGTACTCCGTATGACAGGGCCGTGGGAAGTCCCCAGACTTGTCTCCGCATGCACAAAACTTACGTTTAGGACATGTGATACGTGATTTAAAAATAATCGATAAGAGTGCCGTGTGTCATGGTGTAACATTTAGAATCACCCGAGTCACGCACACCCCTAACGGATAGGTTTGCTTGAGCAAGCAAATGAGGCGTCACATTACTACTACGCTTGAAAAACATAAAGGAACAAAGATCAAAACTATATGCCAACTCCAAACAATCACGAACCAAACATCCAAAGAAGATAATCTATTTCTAGAATTCCGATGGCTTTGCATGCATATGAGAGCATCGCTCTCCACCACAAGTGCCAAATGTCTCTTCTAAACCACCAATAGGAGTCCACGGGAAATATCTTTCATCTCGAGAGTATCAACAAAAAAAGAGCCATCAATGATTCAGAGAAAGCATATAACACTCTGTCATCATGGTCGTGGAAGATCAATCTCATCGCTTGTTGATCATCAAGAATTGATGATTTGAATATAAATGACCACGACTAATAATTTGAAAAGTTGTTTTCAAAATTGAAAGATTTAAATAACTTTACACTAAAAAAAGAAGATTTAAGTATCGATTTAATTCTTTAATCAATGATTAAAAGTTAATCAAATGGTTCATGTTTTGAAGATTGAATGTTTATACTATTTAATAAACTTTGAATTCTCTTTATGAAAGAAAATTAAAGATTTAGCTTTTGTGGTTTTTCTTAAGTCTTATGAAGCGTAAACTAAGAAAAATCCACAAGTGTTTAAAGGATTAAAATGCTAGAATCATAGGGCGTGTGTTTAAAAGGAGAAAACTTATCGAAGTCTCTATTTTAAGCAACAGAGATTGAGAATGATATCATACTAAACGAGATTGATTAAATTAGAAAGATAAATTATAGAATATTCTAATATATAGAAAATGAAGCAAATGTTGCAACATTAGCCATACCATATTCTAAATCTAAGTAAACCGATAATGGGCCCAAATAAATGTTATTGTATCTGGGATTCTCATGAGAACATCTTTTGGTTATCCTTTAGGATTTTATAAACAACTCAATTAAGGAATACAATTTTGATGATGTCTCATTCATGTGATTATAAATCATGAGTCGGAAGCGTGTCGCTCGTATGTCATGTCGAAAATATGTCTGACACGACGCACGACAGACATCCAAATTGAAATCTCGGTGCTTTTCATAAGGTATGATATAAACTTATTATTTCAAGCTCTTTTTTTTTTTTTTTTTTTTGAGGGAGCTATAATGATGCTATGTTGGCATCCTATCCAGCAGAGAAACTAAACACAACGGCCTTTGCTGTTTAGCGGTATTTCAATGGATATTCTCGTTTCTTCTTTCTCACTACCGACTAGATTGAACTTCTCCTCAGCATTTCTAATTTCCAGAAACCACCGTTGCCAAAGCAAACTGCCATTGCCACCGGCACATAAGCTCTCGATCGATGTCAAAAAGACAACACAGTGTCTTTTGTCCGAAAGGGAAGCTGATTTCCAGTTCAAGCCTTGGAATTTCATTATCTCTGGCTCTTTAGCTCTTGCACTATCTCTCACAGGCCAGTTTGCTTCTTTTATATTTAATTTATTGAGTAAATAATTGGCTATATTATGTTTATGTACTATTCTGTTTAAAAAAAAAAACAAGAGGGATTTTTGAACGGAGAATACTCTTTAGTAACGAACTTCATCTTCTGAGTGTAATGTAATTGGCTAATTGCTCTCTGCTGGAACACAATTCCATTTATGTTTTTTCTACTGGTTGGGACTTGGGAGATGTTCATTCGGATTTATCACATTTCTAGTTTAATTCGTGCATTACAAGCACAATTTAGGTGTGGGCAACAACAATGCTTCAACATCAGGTTAACAGAAGAATGCCCTCTTTTGAATTTGTGATATTATGTTGAACAAAGATAAGAAACTCCTTATAGAAATACAAGGTAACATTGAATACCCAAATGGCCCTGCACTTTTCTTGTACCCTGTCTAATTTGGATGCTTTCATACTCTCAATCACACAAGTTGAACCATAAAAGATGATGCTGACTGGGCAAAACCTAAGTTCAGGATCTCAAGGAGAGATTCCTTTTGCCCGGAGACTGCCCAGCTGTGATCTAATCGCTAGAAAACGGGTCAATCATAGCATACATAGTAAGCAGGATCGATCCTAAGGGACGTAGGGTTATCCTTAGAAGGTAGCCGGTTTGATCGCTGGTTCACTACCCATTTTCACCATTCCCTTCCCCTTTTGGCTTACTCGGGTCCAGGTGTTTGATTGTGTTGAGGGATCATGACTTCCTCAACAAACATTAAGCTGAAGTAGTGGAAACAAAGATATGCAAAGGCTAAAACTGAAGAACGAACTTTCCATAATGTAGAGGGTATGTACTGCGTTTCTCACACAACCTAAACTAGAATTGAAATTACCTTCCCATAGAGCAGCCATTGACTACGGAATCCATTCTATAGGTTGAAAAGGAGTTACGAATTGAATAGTGTAATATGGAACAAAGAAAAGAGAACTCTTCATATATTCGCTAAAACCACAATCCAAAAATTACATCCATCCTTTGAAAGATAATTCATTTCATTTCGAGTCTTGCTTTCAGTAGAAGAAAAACTTCCTACTTTGGTTACATTACTTTCTTCCCTACTTGGGGTCACAAAACATGTTTCTATCCTAACAATCTTGAGCCGAAGCTCCCCTTCCTCCTCCTTTCTCTTCTCCTTCTGGAAATCTTTTAAATGGGCAAGTTTAAATTTTGAATTTTCCAATTGACCGCGCACAAAGTCTTCTATGGAACGCTTCTGAAATCAAAATCGTCAAAAGGTGAAGTACGCTTTCAGCTGGGCTGATCATGCATAGTATGGATGGATCCAAGGAAAGCGACATGTCGTCTCTTCGTGTGAAAATATCTTGCTTTTGAAATTCGAACATCCCTTCATGCATTCTCTGCGGTAGCTGGAAAGTTCCTCGAGCAAATTCTGCGAGGACAAAGACAAAACTACCCCACGTGATTCTGAAAATGCAAATTTAGTCTAAAAACGACTTATTATGGCTGAAAGAGGTTACCAACGTAAATTTGGATTAAATCATAAGAAAATTAGCACAAAAAGCTGAAGAACGGTTGAAACAGGGTAAAAACTCATGACGGAAGGAGAGAGAGAGAGAGACTTTAGGTGTTTTTGTTTATTTATATTTTGTTTTCCTTCTTTGATATAGATGAAAACTGAGGGTAGGGAGAAAGAAGGGAAAAAATGGAAATATTTAATTACCATTGCCATAGAAGATAACAGAAACCATCCTTAGCCGATATCTACATCAAACATATCATGGAGGGGTGAATTCATGCTGCAATAAACATACCAACAATTTACTCCAAATTCCAATATTTGATTGAGCTTTGCCATGGATATGTAGAGTAAAACATAATTTGGTATTAGCACGAAAGCAATTAACTAGTGCAAAACAATGAACAGGATATACAAAGGAAGGAAACCTAATCTCGCCTGATTTACGATTTCAAACTATAGTGTACGAATTACACAAGCAATTTTGGGGTGTCTTGTATATAGAAAATGTCATATGTTCATTTAGGCCTTCTAAATATGACAGGAGTGGAAGCTGCTGTGGCAAAGGCAGGGGTTAACAAGCCAGAACTGCTTCCCTCAGGCTTCACTCCAGTTATTGATGTTGCTGGATTCCTTTCGGATGGCCAGGTGTGTTTTATGGTGTATTACAACTCTTTCTTCTCTATCTTCATCTTACCTGTCACTATACATTTCTGGTTTTTGCTACTGCCAATTCTACAAATAGGTATTTAGTTTACAGACTGGTGATACGATGAAATCCCTTTCCGGAGAATCGATTCTTGGTTGTTGGATTACACTTGTTCACCAAATTTTGCTAAAGATTCAATATCCAATTCGTGTATTCGAGTGTAACGTTCTCTTCGGATTTAAACTTGCTTTCTCTTCTGCCCTGGATGCACTATTTGTGAGCTAAGTTCTTCTCACGTGAACACGGTTTTAACCAAGAGTCCCTCTACTGCACAATTCTATCCTGATTTGGTTGTTTTTTTGCTTATGTAGAAAAAGGGATCACTTACAACTTGACCTTAACCACAAATTTCTTGTTGCCCTAATTGAGGCATAATTTGTCTTTGTTCTTTCAATAGATAGCAAATTATGGAGAGTTTTCTTATTTCCTTCGGTGGATGTGTGTGTGAGGATCATACGAAAGTATCTGTAATGCTGCCAAAACATTTGCAGGAGAGACGGATTGCGGAAGAGATTGCTAGCATTGAAAAGGAAACAGGATTCAAGTTGAGGGTGTTGGCACAAAATTACCCAGATACCCCTGGAAAGACTTGATCTCTATTTTAATTTTAGATTGTGCTTCTTATTACAGATGATAATTAGAAATTTGTTTTCAAAACTTTCAGGCTTAGCCATCAAGGACTTCTGGAAAGTGGATGATCAAACCATAGTTTTTGTTGCTGATCCTACCTTTGGTAAAAGGACTAAACCCCTTTTCTTCAGTATCGATTTCTTACTGTTGAATTATCATCTCTCCCAAAAAAAAGCTTAAGTTGTTGGAAAGGTGATCAAAGGTCATACAAAGCAAATACGGAGGCCCGACACTGTGCATATAAGTATATAACCCATGATTTGCTGCTCTCCTGAAAGCTTATAGTTTAAGTTGTTGGGAAGCTGGCCCCAGTTCACACATTTGAACACAACACACATCTACACTTGCATCACTCAGGATTCAAATATTTCTCTTCTCAGGTAACATACTCAACTTTAATGTTGGGGCTACAGTAGATCTAGACATACCGCGTAGTTTCTGGAGCCGTTTAGCTGGAAAATATGGCAACATGTTCTATTGGAAAGAGAAGGTAATAATTGATGCATTAGTTATGCAACTTAAGTCTCCCATTGTAGATGGTCCTGGTATATATAATATTGTTATCATATCCGAAACCTGAAACAGGGGGAAGACGCGTCTATTGAAGCTGCTGTAATGGCTATATCTAACTGCTTAAAAGAACCAGTTGGCCCAAATAATTGTGCAGAGGTAAAATAGCATCCGGTTGATTAATAATCGGAGGACTGTCACGGAACTGCCCATTTTGAGAAGGTACACACGGTATATACGGAACTTTGACTGTTAGAACCCTCAGATTTGGTTTTCTCATCTTTTCATTGGTGCTTCTTGAAACTAAGATTGTATTGTTACCCTGAATGGGATAATCTGTAATCAGATCGAATATACATACGCAAAATTAGCTGAGAAGAGAAATACATTTTAGTGTGTGTATCTTATGGTGTTTACTTCGATGTGATTAAATCTTATGGTGTAAAGAAACATGATTTGCCTTCATACTCACCCAAACTTACAAAAAGATACAAAAGTTCTTTGTACTTCACCAAGGTGAAATTCTTTTTAACAAGAAAAGGCGGTTTTGAACCCATGCTACAATGACCAAGTTTCAAAATGGCATCGGGAATTATCGCCACGCCTTTATGTCGATTACATTAGCCTTAGTCCGGGGGCTTATTCATATACAGGCATCATCAGATTATTTTCATGGCAATAACTACATAAATAAGAGTCCTACTGCTAAAAGTTAAGTTTAAGTAGCAGCAGAAATACAGTTGGTTCCAAGCTTAGCTTAGGCATTTGATCAAACAGTTCGCCTGCGTTCAAACCCAGACCCTGGATCCTCATTAGAAGGGGAAGCTTCGAAACCCGTCACAATCGCCGCTGGTGGGCCGCTCCTACACCTCTGCTGCATCTCTTGCACCTTATCGGCAGGACCAGAAAACAAGGCCTCCACAGAACCATCTTTCCTGTTCCGAACCCAACCAGCTAACCCCAATTCAGTGGCATTCTGCACTGACCAGTCCCTGTAAAAGACTCCCTGCACTCTCCCTTTAATCACCACCCTATACTGCCGGAAAAACAAAAGGAAAAACCCGATTTCCATCAGCACACACACACACCAAAAAAAAAAAAAAAAAAAAAAAAAAAAACTCAAAAATTTAATATTTATAAGCATGAATAATATTTACAGATTGAATTCAATTCCTACTGAATAGAGTTAACAGATGACACTTACAGTAACTGAATTGGCGTCGGCGCTGGAAGAATAACTGGAATGTGGTGTAGAATTAGGGGTTAAGGAGGACATAGGAGATGAGAGAGGAGATGAACAAGGTCGGAACACAGGGCAAAAAGCAGGACAAGGAAGAAAAGTATGATGGCGAAACGGAAGAGAATGAGAATGAAGATTAAGATTAAGAGGGAGTAGAAGAAAAGTAAGATGGGTGATTCTGATTCGCCTGCAGCGGTAGTGAACTACTATCATGTTCTAGAAGCCTCCGCGGCTGCCATAAAAATAGCTTCTCCAAATTGTTCCGATTTAGAAGTGTATGGTCGATTTGCACCAAAACGAGAAGGGGAATAGTTGAAGTTGCCCCATTCATTCAAATTGCCTTACTTTCAATTGAGGACGATTCTCTCGATTTGGCACGTGGAGGAGTGCGGTTAGGATGGTAGAACACATTCACACCCCCCACAACACAACCCCACACCACCACCACCACCACCAACAACAATGATTTATCACTATACCTACCTACCGTCCGATCGATCTTTCTGGAAGTCGATCTAAAGAAAAAGAAAAAAAAAAAAAAAGCTAATTCTACATTCAAATTTATGAAAGTCTGGTCTTTGCTTTAGAATAATCTTTCTTCGCAGCTAGTTGAGCTTATAGCGAAATATTGCTGTTTCATGATGCAGCCAAAGTGCGTTGGTACGAAATTGGATGATATGCACGAATAATAGCCCATTTTAGGTAGAAACTTGAAAATATTAATACTTTCGAAAACATGATATTGTGTAATGCTTTAAAATATACGCTGCATATGTGATCATGTTAATTATTAGATATAAAAATACGTGATGTAATTCCACATAGATGCTTTTTTGTGTAAAACAAATGTGACATGTCGTGTCTTTATGAACTCGATATCGCATGAGATAATACTCGATTATAAGCTTCAGCGTGGATATGCATACTTATTTGACCAGGTAAATCAATCAAGGTATGAAAAAGTAAATATTTGAATCGTCAAAATTGTCATCGTTTCGGTCATTTTACTTGAGAGTGTAAAAATAAAGTACATGAAACAAAACAATTTTTCCAGAGAGCAACAAAGATGAATAGAAGTTTAGACCCCATTATGCTTTTTCGTGATTCAAAGCTAATGACTGTTGAAGAAGTTGTACTAATTCGGTATCTTGACACGATGGTGCAAGTTCTGTCATCATTTATGGCAACGTAATTTTTTTATTTGTGGAGCTTGATGAATCCATTAATTGTGGATATAACACTTCAGGTGATGCCTCGAAGCGTTCAAGTGAAAGGAAAATGTATGACTTTAATTAAAATGAAAGATGGAGGCCATCAGTTTATTTTGAGTGTATGTTATGTTCCAAATAAGAAAAGTCATTGGCTAAGGTAAAAAATATGACATAGACTTGAAAGATAAAAGAAGATTACTGTTTGTCAAAGTTGTCCTATAACGAAGCGAAAAATAAAATGTTCTTGTTGAACATTCAAAAGTGATTCTCCTATCATGTTTAAAGTGTTGTTGTTTAAAGCATTCATCATTGGCTATGGCATATTGCGGCTAGACACTTGTGAATTTCGATGGTATGAAATTAATTGAGCTAAGAAAATATTGGTGGAAAATCGTTGCCTTTTATGAGTAAATCCAAGATCAATTGTGTGAGGAACGTTCTTTTTTGGAAAACAAAGAAAGAAAGAGTTTTTTTGAAGGAGTCTTTTACAAGATGCCAAACAACCATTGAACTTGGTTCACTCGGATGTAAGCAGGTACCTATCAAGCCATCTTTTTCTTGGTGGAGAATTCACATCAAATCGATTCAAAGATTTTTGTGAGTTGAATGACATTATGCGTTGCCCTATGACAAATCCATACTCACCACAACAAAATGGATGTATCGGAAAGAACTGAGCTATTCTTGAACATGGCAAGCGAGTATGTTGAAGTGCAAAAAATATGCCAAAAGAATATTGGGTACCTAAGTCGTTTCTTAAAGTGTTGTTTATGCATACGAATCGACATTGCTATACAATGAAAGTGTCAATGGCGTAACACCTCAAGAAGCATGGAGTGGCCACAAGCCGAAGGCGTGTCTCATTTCGATGAGGTTTTGGATGCATAGCCTACCTATGCACACGCCTGCGATGAACATAGAACAAAACTTGATGACAAAGAGGTGTAAGATATGTATTAATCGATATGATCAAGAGTTCTAAAGGCTATAAATTGTACAAAAATCCGAACAAAGTGGAAAATTTGTAATTAGTAGAGATGTTGAGTTTGGATGAGCTAAGGTGTTTGGGAATGGAGCACTAAAAAACGAAGACCGTGAATATATTTCATTCCACTAATGACGAGATGGAAGACACAACACAAAGTCAATACTCCTCCAGTCAACACTGCTCACCTTACATAACACACAAGTCGATGATGCAAGTTCCTAACGTCTGCGACAATAATGTCCTAAACCCAATCTAACGTTGACTGAGATCCCGATTCGGGTAGGATCATTTCTACTATTACTTATATATATATATATATATATATATATATATATATATATATATATATATATATATATATATATATATATATATCTATTAAATGGCTTTATGTTATTATATAGTTGTTCGTTTAACCGACCAATTACAATAATGTTATATGATAACGTCCCTGATGTCGAGATACACATGACAGTTAGAAATCATAATGGTGATTATGGTTGATGACAGGATCTCGACTCACTCTTTAAAGGGTTTGACGCTTCAAGGTACTTCTGGCTTGTATGTCTTTGTCCAAACGGGAGACATTGATAGTATGATTAAACTAAGCGCGTATTGGAGGGCTTCTATCTTATTGACGGTAGATGTAGATCTTACTATCAGAAGGGGTAAAGGACACTCGGGACCGTACGTGGACGTGTACAGAGAATACGTACGTTGACTAACCCACTTCCTTTATTAAGTGTCGCACAATGTGGTGGTCGTGTAATTATCTTTGAGACCTTAGGCTCATGACACATGTGGATTGTCATACTGGACACTATCGAGGTTTCCTTTAGCCAATGGGCGATCACAAAGGTATGTTGATTGGGCGTGATACCGGCTATCGCGTATGATTTACGTTGCTCTGTCCGGAAATAAGATATCCTAAGTGAATTCTAGTAAATATCCGAAACGGCCTTCTTATTAGAATGTCTTACTCTCATTAATCTTGCAAAAAAGTGGAAGTAAATGAGTTACTTTATAGAGAATGATATCCATATTATAAGATACGGTCGTTGATGTTTACACTCCACGACAACCGATTGCTGACATTATTACAAACGATGTGATTCTATTTACATGGTAATCTGTTTCCACATGAAAGGCAGAGGTTACGATCGACTCTTCCGATGATTCGGGGTTACGGCGCTATTGCTAGACGCTTATTCCATGATCGTTAGTGTGTGAAGTGGTATTTTAGTAAATGCACTTTTACGCTTACGGCCAACATATTCTAGTTCTTTATCGCCACACACACACAAGAACATCTAATCGGATTAAAATGCCAAGTATATGATAACCAAATAAGGAAAGTTTATCTCGAATATAAATACATATAATGATAAATTAATACTATATTATTTATCGTATTATTTAATAAATATAACGTAAAGATATTAACATGCGGATTAGTTATATATATATATATATATATATATATGTATATATATATATATATATGTATATATATATATATATGTATATATATATATATATGTATATATATATATATATATATATATATATATATATATATATATATATATATATATACGGGCGCATAAATGAGTGTATATCGATACACATGAATTTTTGCAAATTAATTAATCATGGTATTATATTATCTAGTATATATTAATATTATATATATATATATATGTATATATATATATATATATATATAGAGAGAGAGAGAGAGAGAGAGTGAGGGATTTAACCCAATTACCCGCTTTGATTCGTTTCTATACCCGACTCCAAACCCGTAAATATTAAGAAGAAAAAAACTACCGTAGAATTAGAAGAAAACGGCTACCTTAATTAGGCACCAATTAAAATTTAAATTCCCTAATAAATACCTAATATTTCCCCGATCTTCATGAAGCTCACAATCATCTCATTTCAATTAAAATTCTGATTTCCCAATCTTTCCCAAGCTCACATTCATCCCATTCATATTAGAAAATTCGGCCTAAGAACATTGTAAGAATTAAAAATTGATTCAATCATTCCAGTGGCAACTCACTTCATTCAACTATTGTAAGGTATGATTTCCCAATCTCATTTCAATAACAAAAATCAATTAAATTTGATTTAACCATTCCATTGGCATCTCACTCCATTCATCTCATTTCATATTTTTGTTATTTGTTTTAGTGTTTAAGCTTAAAATCATAACCATTCCAATCGACATCTCACTTCATTCAACTATTTGCAAGGTAATTTAATTTTTTTTATTTAAGTGCTTTAATTTTATTTGTACATTTTTTGGTTATTTTTTTGAGTAGCTGAACAAAAATCATATTCATATGGTTCGTGCTAATTTTTGGCTATTTTTTCAAATAAAAAAATCACATTCATCTCATTCCATATTAGAAAATTTGGCATCTCACTTCATTCAACCATTCCACGACATCTCGCTTCATTCAACCATTCCATGGACATTCTGGCTTAAAAAACATGGCGGAGTTTTTTTTAATTTTGTTTCCATTCCATTGGCATTCTCGCCAAATAAACATGGCGGAAATTTTTAAATTTTTTTCTTTTGTCATTCTTTAAACGTATTTGATTTGCATATCTACTGCACATACGCCGTACTAATTTTCAGATTTCCATGCTTTAATTTTATTTATACATATTTTTGTTAATTTTTTAGGATTTAAAACTAAAAATCATATCGTTTATAGTTTAGGCTAATTTTTTTGTTATTTTTTCAAAAAAAAAATGTCGGATTTTTTTAAAAATATTTCTTTTCTTTTGTCATTCTTCTTATATAGTTGATTTATATAGACATCTAAATCCTTCTCAACAGAAGAATTTTTTAATTTCCATGCTTTTTTAATTTTATTTGTAAATATATATATTTTTTTAAAGGTTTAAGCTTCTAAAATCATTTTTAGGGTTTAGGCTATTTTTTTTGTTATTTTATCAAATAAAAAATAATGATTTGTTTTAATATTTTTTCTCTACAAATTTTGAATTTGTGTTTTAGTAATTTTTTTAGGGTGGTTTAAGTTGAAAACTATATTGTTGTGGCTTAGGTTAATTTAACGAAAAATTGGAATAATTTGAAAATACGGCATTCAATTACGCCATTTAATACAAAATATTCTCATATTAAATACATCCTTATAATTTAGTCATCCTAATTAATATCAAATATATTTAAATTAAGTGCCATTTAATGCGAAATATCACATTAAGTTTTTTTGAATGTCACATTACAGTTATAATATTAACTGGAATGATAAATTTTAATTTTTATATAAATCAACTATAAAATTTTTCTATCGATTAAATAACATTTTGATAAATATATAAACTCAAATATGTCATTTACATTACAATATTGAGACATTAAATACATCCTCCTTTTATAAATTATTGATCCCAAAATAATGTCAAATATTCTTAAATTTATTTAATAATTTAATGCGAAATATTTTTCATTAAAAAAAAGTATAATATTTAAAAAAGATAATATACAAAATTTGGATTTTCTACTAAATATCATCTCACTCCAATCACACTACTTACACTTCACAATAATTATAAATTTTGACTTTAAATTTTGATTTTCCTAATAAATAATCTATCTCTCCAAAGATACTATTTAATGACACTATTTACGTTCGCACTTATTACAAAATTTGAATTTATCAAAATTGATTTTTCTAATAAATAATACCTCTCTCCAATCACACTAATTACACGTCACACTAACTAAAAAATTCAAATTTTTATAATTTGATTTTAGTAATAAATAACCTCTCTCCAATCATACTAATTATGGTTTACACGAATTAAAAATTTTGACTTTCTAAAATTTAATTTTCTAACTATATAGAACCATTAATAGATAAATATAAATATAATGATATTTATAGTATACAATAGTTGATTGAAATCGAATGAATCATAATTAACGAGAAAAATTCAAAAACATGAAATATCAAAAAAATTCAATTCATTAAGTTATAATATTTACCAAATGATAAATTTAATTTTAACAATCAATGAAAAATATTCCTAACATTAAATAACATTTTGATAAATACATATAAAATCAAATATGTCATTTAATACAAAATATTGAGACATTAAATACATCCCTTTTAAATTATTCATCCCAAATAATATCAAATATTCTTAAATTTAGGTCACTTAATGCAAAATATTTTTTCACTAAAGTATAATATTTAAAAAGAAATATACGAAATTTGATTTTCCACTAAATATTCTCTCACTCTAATCACACTACTTACACTTCACAATAATTATAAAATTTGACTTTTTAAAATTTGATTTTCCTAATAAGTAACATATCTCTCCAATGACACTATTTAATGTCATTATTTACGATTCACACTTATTACAAAATTTGACTTTATCCAATCCAATCCCTAATTACAAAAACTTAAATTTTTATAATTTGATTTTCGTAATAAATAATCTCTCTCTCCAATCACACTAATTATGGTTCACACGAATAAAAAAATTTGACTTTCTAAAATTTGATTTTATAATTATATAGAACCATTAATAGACAAATACGACTATGATATTTATAGCATACAATAGTTGATTGAAATCAGAAAGAATCATAATTAACAGAAAAATACGGAAAAAATGAAATATCAAAAAAATTCAAACATGATCTAATTACAAATTTTGATCTTATACTAAATTACCTCTCACACCAATCACACTACTTACACTTCACAATAATTAAAAAATTTGACTTTTTAAAATTGATTTTCCAAATAAATAATCTCTCTCTCCAATAACACTATTTACAGTTCTCACTTATTACAAAATTTGACTTTATCAAATTTGATTTTCCTAATAAATAATCTCTCTCTCCAATCACTCTATTTTATTTTTTGAAAGTAACCGGGTATTCTTATATAGGTTTGGATCGTGAGAAATTAGCATATTGAGAGAATTAGTGTTATTTATTTTATTTTTCAAATCAGGGCGTAATATAGCATATAATAATTGATTAAAATCAAAATCAATCATAATTATTGGTCATCCCAATTAATTACAAATATTCTTAAATTTATGGCATTTAATGCAAAATATCTATTTAAAAAATGATAACTTTAATTTTACCAATCAATGCAAAATATTCTAACATTAAATTACATTTTGAAAAATATCTAAACTTAAATATATCATTTAATGCGAAATATTTATGCTTTAAATTTTTATATTTAAAAATGATAAATTCAATTCTACGAGTTAATGAAAAATATTCCAACATTAAATTACATTTCGAAAATATATAAAAATATGCCATTTAATGCGAAGCGTGTAGACATTAAATACATCCTTATAAATCAATGATAAATATTCTCATATTAAATACATCCTTATAAATTAGTCAACCCAATTAATGCGAAACATTTTTTAAATTTATCATATTTCAATTCATTAAATTACATTTCTAGATATTCTTAAATTAGGCCATCCGCTACGAATTAGCCATCTCATTTAATCGTGGTGGGTAAGGTAGGTAGGATGCGTATTTGAATGAGGTGGGGTGGTGGTGGGTAAGGTAAGGGGTGGTGGTGGGTAAGGTATGGGTAAGGTATAGTATGGTAGGTAAGGTGAAGTGGTGGGAAAGGTAGTGTTGCTAGGATAGGTAGGGTAGGTTTGGGTAGTGGGTAAGGTAATGTAGGGTGGTGTGGTGGGTAAGATAGGGTAGAATGGAATGGTGGGTAGAGTAGGGTAGAGTGGGTAAGGTAGGGTTGGGTAAGGTGAAGTGGTGGGTAAGGTAGGGCTGGTAGGATAGAGTAGGGTAAAGTATGGTATGATAGGTTGGGGTAGTAGGTAAGGTAAAGTAGGGTGGTGTGCTGGGTAAGATAGGGTAGATTGGAAAGGTGGATAGGGTAGGGTAAGGTTGGGGTGGTGGGTAGGGTAGGGTAGAGAAGGGTGGGGTGGTGGGTAAGGTAGGGGTGGGTGATAGTGGAGTAGAGTAGGTAATGGGTAAGGTAGGTATGATGTCGAGGGTAAGATATGGTGATATTGGGTAGGGTAGGGTGGTGGGTAGGGTATGATAGAGGTGGGTAGGGCTGGGTGAGAAGAGAGGTAGGGTGCAATGGGGTATGGCGTAGGGCTATCCCACCCTTCGTCCATATCCTACCTTATAAACCATACCATACCCTACTCTAGCCAATCTTAATTTACTACCCTGCTATACTCATCACTCAATGTGTCATCTTTTATATAATTTATTTCATTCCATTTTGCATATTCCAAACACAGTAATAGAATTAATTTATTCCATTACATTCCATTTTGTTCCTATTATTTTAGTCATTCTATTTCATTTCTGCGTAACAAACATGTCGATAAAATCTTCTTTTCATCCTTCAAAAAAATTCTTCTTTTAAAATATATGTTCTCCCGTGCAATGCTAAAAGCAGAAATATAACGACAATTATCGGCATCAGTATAACTTTTGGACATTTTGTGGTGTCTGTTTTTGACTCTATCTGACGCCGGAAACGAATACTAATCTTAAATAAAAGAATTTTAATAGCTAACATTACAATAAGTTTGAAGGGTCTTTATTTTGTAGTACATATTATGCATATTAATTAAATGTAATCACATTATTATACGTCCCCGTGCAATGCACGGGTTATTGACTAGTGTAATATATATATATATATATAAAAAGTTGAGGATTTTGATTATGGGGTTATTCGGAATTGTAATAATGGTGAGGGACAAGAGGAAATCTTGAAAGAAAATTCTAGCTTCGTCAAGATTGATCCTGGAAAATTTTAACAAAAAATGGATTTACCCGGAGTTTTCTTTTATTATTATTTTACGTATTCCAAGAGGCTTTTTGTTGGAATAGTGTCTACCTTGATCGGGTTGGACCGGATCCGACTTCGGGTCGGATCATTTCTCTTATTTCTTTATGTTTATACCATATATTAAATGGCTTTTACATGTTATCATATATATATATGTTCTTTTAAAGAACCAATTATGAATTGTTATATGATAACGTCAGTATTAAGTTTGTGATAGAGAAACCGCTGATAGGCGATTATGGTTGATGAGATCTATCAATCACTTTAATAAGTTTGATACTTAAATGTCTACGAGAGTGATGTCTTATTAAACGGGGCATTGATAGTATAAACGAACTAGCAAATAGATGTCTTTTGTCTTTAAGAGGCGAGGGATAGATGCTTGTACTATGTCGAAGTGTCAGAGACTTTTGGACAAATGTACGATGGAGCGTGTATTAGAGAATGCGTACGTTAAGTGACCCGGCTTACTGTTTAGGATAAGTGTCACGCTATGTGACGGTTGTGTAATTATTCTTAGGGCCGGAGTATCGCAGCATCACGGTGTGGATTGTCATGCTTTGACACTATTGAGGTTTCCACGCCCATGGGGCGATCATGCGGTAGTGATTGGGTGTGATGCTGAATCGTACGGAGTATACATGTTTGGTCGTGATCTAGGAATGGCGTACCGCCCATCGGTGAGGGGGGAATATCCGAAGGGCCTTAACTTATAAGGAATGTCTTAACTTTCTCGTGAATCTTTGCAAAGTGGGAGTAAATGAGTTGCTTGGAGAGAGCATGATATCTAAACATTATAAGATACGGTGCGTTAATGTTTGACAGCTCGACTAACGACCGTATGGATAATATTACTGGCGATAGAGATTGTAAGTTACTGTGATGTGTTTTACATAAAGAGAAAAGGTAATAGTCATTGCATTTGACTATTTTAGATGATTGGGAATCATGTGTGTTGCTTTAGACAGCCCCTATCCGTGATCGTTGAAGCATGATTTTACGTATTTAAGCTTTGTGCTTCTACGATTAACATATTAGCAAGCTAATCAGATTACAGATGACATATGAATATCTAGCAGGATTAAAATACTGGTTATAATTGATAACCAAATAAGGAAGAGTTTTTTCTCGAGAGATTCTAAAGATTATAGTAATGATGAGTGTAATGGTGGTATTTGTTTATTATAGAATAAATATAATACTTAGGAATCTTAGATTATATTGATTAATTAAATATACACGTAATGTATTTTTGAGAAATTATTAAACAATGTGTTGATATTGCATGTGACACAATAAATTGTAAATTAATCTAATCGTAGTATTATATTAAATTAAAAAATATTCAAGAATCCATTTGTTGGTCAAAGGGAGTGCTTACTTTCAATGTGTGCTATAAAATACCACTTGAGATTGTGTAATTTAGTTAATTAATAAGATTACTATAATATTAATATTAGATATTAATTAGATTTTGGAAAAATAAAATTGTGGTAATCAGATAAATATAGTCAATATAAGATATTGACAATATATTACTGAAATATTTAATATAGTATATTAAATTAATATGAGATAAATCAATTAATTATATTTTCCTTATTTTACTGGTAAAAAGTTTTATTACATCTCTACTACTACATTGGTATGCACACATTAATTATAAATAGGAGGTGGGTGTCAAGCTTCTTTAGTAGATCACAATTCCAAGAACTAATAGTTCTTGTATAAAATAGAGAAGCGTCGCTTATAGAGAGTTTGGAGAGAGGGAGAAAAGGCCGGTTTAAGCAACCGGAGTTTTCCAGTAGCAATCCCGATGATGGGATTACGGCGGGGGTACATTAGGTGTGGACTAGTGGTAGAGGACGAACACCCAGGCGGCACCGTGCATCGAACCACTCTCCTTAGACGGTCCAAGCGTCGATCTTTAAGATCAAGCAAGGTAACCACGAGTACTGCCCAGCTTATTTGTTTATTTAGCCCAAACGAAGTCCCGATCCACAGTTCGAAGGAAATAAATTTTAAATTCCGGCATTGCGTTCCCGCATAGATTTCCTAACACTTTTTGACATGAGATTATTAGTTTAATTTATGTATTTGTAGCCTAATTTTGATGCTTTCTGCTCTTCAAATTGTGTTCAAGTTCAGTATGGAACATGGTGTGAACAAGAATCCTTGATTCATTCTTGATTTTTAGGAACAGTGGTTATTGTTATTCAAATTAAGCGAGCATGATATTGATACTACAGTTTTTTTGTCCTTATTTTGATGGCAGTTAGTGTGAAGGTGCCTCTTCACCAGTATCCAGAATGCAATGTCACTCAAACAACTCTGTTTTGCAGCACACTTAGTAGCATTGCCTACTGGATTATGGAAAAACATTTATTGCTACTATTGTAATGTATAATTATTATAGATGGTATCCTGAAGGTGATTTTCCTTTTAGTTTTGAAGTCTTTGTACTGTACTCATATTGACTATCTCTTCAGTTTCCTACATTATGTGTTGAATGTTTATTTTAATAGTTATGTTGTGGATCTGGTTGATACTAAATCTCAACAGTTAGTGTTGTTGTTGAGCTTTTACTTTATTTGTGTGTATGTGGTTATCTCACAATAAGTTCATTTGGCTTCCACTCCAGTGATAAGAATGTAAAACGTTAATTGATTCTGCTTAAGTGTAGAAGCAAAGGATTTCTTTCTTACTAAACGTGCCTAATACTAGTGTTAATTCACAAATCTCTAAGCATGTCTCTGTCCCTCTAATTTTTATGCCCGCTTTGTTAATATATTAGCCTTATCATCTTTGAAAGTGGCTAGCATAACCTTCTTTTAGATCTTGTATGTTTTTGAAAATCTGC
Organism: Gentiana straminea; assembly: GCA_036785695.1. Lineage (NCBI taxonomy): Eukaryota > Viridiplantae > Streptophyta > Magnoliopsida > Gentianales > Gentianaceae > Gentiana > Gentiana straminea. Next base: position 1,631,682 of record JAVUPR010000100.1, read on the forward strand.
TCTCGAATCAATTAATTTTCTGTTCATTTTGCAGCTTGAAATCTGTCTAAAATCTGCTCTATTTCAGCTATGAATTCCGCTTATAATCTGCTTCAATAACATCAAGCTTCAGCCCTCAAGCTGATCCAACTTGCTGCTGAATATCAGGCTTTAAAACAGCCATTAAAGCCCCGAGAATCTGCTCAAACTTTCAGTTCGAACAAGCAGTTCAACAACTTCATTGATAATGGAATCTTTCATAGAGTATGCAGCAGTGTTCTCTGCTATTTCCGTTATCATTTTGGTTCGGAATTTGTTACTTGATAATGCTCCCATTTAAGTGCATTTTTGGGGTTAGATTGCAGTGTGTTCAGCTGCATTACTATGTTCTTGATTGCCTGCACTTTCACTGTCTTTTTATGGCCCTTTTTGTGAAATCAAATTGGCATCCGAGTCCATGATTTTTGGTTAATCATATACTATTAATGATAATGATAATGGTAATGGTGTCATTGTGTTTGTTAATAAATTGTTAACATGTGATAATGTGATACTGTGATACTGATACTGTGTTAGTGTTAACGCTGCGATAAAATTCGGCTTTCAAATTCTACGTCGAAAATGTATCAAATGATGTCTCAAAATGAAGATTAAAAAAAAAAAAAAAAAAGAACTTTTGTGAAACAATTTCGATGATCGGTGTTCTAAATCAAAAGTTACGGTCGTTTATAAGAAAAACGCTATGGTTAATGCAAATATTTTTTCGGATTTCAAAATTTACGTCGGAAGGGTAACGTATTTTGGCTTAAATTAAAGAGCAAAAAAAAAATTTGAATATTGGTGAAAAAATTTCGATAATCGGAGTTATAAATCAAAAGTTACGGGTGTTTGAAAAAGAAAAAAAAAAAAAATAAATAAAACACAGGTAAGCGTACAAAGTTTGGATGATTTTACTAATTTTTGTTTCTTTCTTGAGACCGAGCCAATATGTTATAAAGATACCTATCTTCGAAATGGACGAGGAAATTAACTCAATCTTAAAGAATGAGACGTGTGAATTGGCACAATTACTTAACGGTAAAAGTATGATTGGTGTGAAGTGGGCATATAAAATTACGAAAATGTAAACGGTGAGACAGAGAAGTACAAAGAAAAATTAGTTGCCATTTGGTACAAGCAAAAGGTTAGGATCGGTTATGATGAGGTTTTTGCGTCGGTTTCCCGCCTTGAAACGATATGCTTGATTATTTTCGCTTGCGGCTCGAGAATCATTGGAAAATCATCAAATGGATGTGAAATCCACATTTATGAATGGCTATTTGGAGAAATCAACTACGGGATATGTGGTAAAAGGCCAAGAGAAAATTATGCTAAAACAAAAGAAGACTCTACGGCATGTAGTATGCTCCTCGTGCTTGGAATAGCGGGATCGATAAATATTTCAAGG